>JAPPVO010000019.1:173072980-173590211 GCA_030407325.1 Camellia japonica
TTTGATCGGGCGAGCAGGGGTGCTCATTGCATGACCTTCCCCAATCGTACCCAAGTTCCTGAGCTGAGGCAACTTTGGTGATGACGGACATGTGACCTTAGGCACGAGTCAAGGTTTCCTAAAATCCCCCAAAATAAAATATTTAGGTGGCGACTCTGTATCTGGCAAAGCAGTCCATATTTGGCACTTCTTTCTTAAAAATCAGTTTTCCAAAACGATTTGCCTGATTTGGACTCTTTTGTGATTTATCAGTCTTGCATTACACTTTGCGAGATCAGATTAAGAACCGTGACATTGAGTCCAAACTGTAGCATGAAGTTCAAGGGCGCGTCTACAGTTTCTGGCGACTCCGCTGGGGATTAGAGAACTTGACTCGAACTCATTATATCTTATTTTGTTTACACTTATGTGTCTCTTTGCATTGCATTTGCATTGGTGCGCCTAGGACACCGTGTTTGCCGTATACTATTCCTGAGCGATTTGCTAGAGGCTCGCTTTGAGAAGCGTGCCATAAGGCTGACGGTTACAAGCTCTGCCACGACGGGAACACAAACCCCGATTTTTAGCGGGGCACCCTTTTTGACCATTCGACCTAGTGTATATTCGAAATCCATAGTGACTATTCCAAGCTAGGACAGGTTGCTTACTCGAATATAGATTGTTTGAAACTGCTGTGTGCGTAGTGAAACCCTAGCTCCTGACAAAATAAGACAGGGAAACCCTACCCCAACATAGGGGTGTTTTGGCTCTCATTTGCTTGATTATGTGCTTTTAGAGTGTGCCTCTACAGGGAATGCACGTATCAGTTTGCAAGTCTGAGTATCAGGCCTGCGGGCATCAGTATTTTGAGAATCAGTCATATCTGCGGATATCAAATTCAGATTCGGGGCAGTGAATTTGGGAATAGTAATCAGTGGTTGAGAACAGTTCATTTAGCGTGTGTTTGCCAACTGTGTGTTTTCTTTATTTAAGCTGTTATGTTGTCCGTTTTTCTATTCATTATTTCCTTATTATGCTTTATTTATCTTTTTGCAAGGTAGTTTAGCACCATTGCATTCGACTAGTTAGACATCCCCCGAGCACTCTGGGTCAGAGGTCGTAGACTTAATCGATCTAGGGATCTGATAGACGGACAAGCAGTGTTCCTTTCTTTAACCCCGGTTACCAGACGGAGGTCAAGAGGACGCAGTGTATCGGTGCAGCGGTCGCCAGATCAGTGGTTTACCCCACCAGTAAATAGTCAGGCTGAGGTCTCAGTTTCTATTACAGGGACAGATATACCGGGTATTCAGCTAGAACAGCACAATATGGCAGGCTTAGAGGAGATGATGCGTCAGCTCCAGGAGAGTATGAAAACCATGCAGCAGGATGCTGCCCGTCAAGTAGAATTTGCCAAACAACAGGCCGAGGTCATGACCCAACAGGCAGAGTTAATTGCCAGGCTACAGCAGCAAACTGGAGCATCAGCTTCACACCAAGTTCCTCCCCCACCAAGAGTTCCCATACTCGGGGAGACAGCACCCGTCCAGGATGATACGGACGTTCCAATAGGGCCGGCTCCTCCCCCGATTCTACCCCAGCTATCCAAAGTACAGACTAACCTGCCGGATTCTCCCTTTGAGTTCGAGATGGACCCCCACGTTAAAAGTGAGCAACCTTGAAAAGCTGTTCAAGAAACTCTCAGGGTGTGAAGTCCATCGCGGATATTGAGGATGGTATTCACCGTATGGCATTTCCGGACTGTTGAATGGGTCCAGAGCGCGCCAAGCATAAATGCCGCATAGATCGTTTCGATGGGTCTGGAGATCCTATGGTGCATTTGCGGCTGTTTTCGACATACTAAGGCCGATGGGCCTCACCAGATTGCAGAAGCTTTCCTTGTTTGGCCGGACCCTGTCGGTGTAACGGTTATTTGCTATGCAAAACTGAAGAACTCTGTCAAGAGGAGTTGGGAGGAGATGGCTGAGGCCTTCATAGCTCAATACTCCTACAATACACAGATTAAGATTACAACCCGCGATCTCGAGACAACTAGGCAGGAGCCTAAGGAGAGTTTCTCCGATTTTGTGACCCGGTGGAGGGCCAAAGCCTCAATGATGACCATCAGGCCCGTTGACAAAGATCAGATTCGGATGGTTGTGCGCAACCTCCAGCCAAAGCTTATGCAAAAGATTATCGTTCTCCCCTCCCCACCTTTGCAGATCTACATGAGATAGGGGTGCAGATCGAGGATGCTATGAAACAGGGTCTAATTGACCAAGATAGAGAGCAGCCTAAGAGGGCATTCAATCGTAGTACAAATGCAGGCACAAGTAGTGCTGCAGCTGGCAGATCTTCGGATGTGGGAATGGTCACCACCACCACCCCAAGAACCCTTGCAGCTACACCATTCGCCGGCGCGTCCGGAAGTAGCTCACAAACAACCAAGTATTCTCCCCGAGGCCAAAGAACCTTCACTTCACTATACTTGCCCCTATCCAAAACTCTGGGGGTTTTGATCAAGAAAGGGCACTTGAAGCCCTAGAGTCGCGGCCACTACCAAATAAACTTCCCGCTTCCCATAAGCCGGCCAAGTACTGCGCCTTTTACCAACAACATGGTCATGACACTGACCAGTGCTTTCGATTGCGTTATGAGATTCAGGATCTCATTGACAACAGGGTGATCGTGCCTCCGGAAAAACCGAATGTCACAACCAACCCTCTCCCACCACATAACCAAGCTCCACCTCCCAAACGCATCAATTTGATCCAAACTGGGGTTGTGTCATACGACCCTAGCGTATATATCACCCTTCTCACATACCCAAGCTGGAGGTGTTCATTCCAGACAGCACGGATTTGTGCATGTTGGACATCTCCCAAACCCAGCCTGAAACGGTGGTAGTGGCTATCAGAGATAGAAGTGGGTCAACTGCGGATGCAGATCAGAATGATTATACAGAGCCTGAGGGGTCTGAGAGTTTCATGAACAACCCGAGCGATTACATTATATCAGCAGGCCAGGCTAGGCCGAGAGTGGAATTGCCAATGGGGGCAGAGATTTGTGTAGTACGTGAAGATGGACTCAATCAAGGGCCGGATGACCTGGCAGAACTAGTGGAAGACATTGCGAACCTTCAATTCTTCAACGAACAGGACTCAGGAGACATGACTGTCAACTGGTTTAGTCTAGAAGGGTCAACGGAATCTACTGGGTGGCTTGACGACCAGCCAGATATTGTTGAACAACCTCAGCTAGAACAAGATCCGTCAGGGACGGGGACATCAACTGTGGCCGGAAGGGCCGAAGAGCAGAGTGCATCGCCGGAGAGCACCGGTGTAAAGAATTTTGCTCAGGATCTGGGCAGTTTGGGAACAGAAGAAACTGAATAGCAAGCTATATTGAAGCAGTTTGTGCAGGAAAGGATCGAAGATTCTGAGAGGGTCAGAAAAGCCAAGGCCCCTGCAGGGACAAAGCATGCTGTGAACACAGGAATGGAAGGTGTTGTGGGCACAGGAATAGTTGTAACGGAGCCGGACAGGTGTCTGTCGGCTGCCGATGGTATGTGGTGGGAAGATGATGACCTATGTCTTGCCCACATGGATGAGGACTGGGGGAATAACCAGCCGATGTACCTGCTATATTGGTGAAGTTGACCACATGACTAGGAGTGGGCGGTATTTCAAGCCCCCACACTTAGATCAACCAGAGGCGTCTGGAAAGGACAAGGAGGCGGAAAAGCAGAAAGAAAAGCTGCTCGAAGAAGAGGCTGTGCTGAAACAGCTCAAGAAGATACAAGCAGACATCTCTATCTAGGGACTGCTTATGGCTTCAAGAGTTCATAGACAAGATGTTCTTTTAGCAATGGACAGGGCCAAACTTTCAATAGATACCACTCCTGAGCAGCTGGTAGGACTGGTCTTTCCGGGAGGAGCTTCCCCGACGTTGACCTTCACCGACCAAGAATTGCCGCCTGAGGGCGCAAATCACAACAAACCTTTCTACATCTCTGTGGAATGCAGAGACAAATGGATACCGGTAGTTCTTGTCAACACGGGATCCGCCATTAACGTATGCCCATCAAGGACAGCATATGCAATCGGGTTGAAGCCCGCAGACTTTGTGCCAACTGCCTAAGTAATACGGGCGTATGACAATACTAGCAGAGAAGTGATGGGAACTGTGCAAATTCAAACCAAGGTTGGTCCAGGACAACACGAGATTGACTTTCATGTTTTGGACATTCCCGCAACCTTTAATCTACTCCTAGGATGACCGTGGTTGCACCAGGTAAAGGCGGTCTCTTCCACTCCGCATCAAATGTTGAAATACCCCCACGGGAAAGGGTGGCCATAGTTTTCGAAAATTCGTCAATTCATCCGCCGCCAGAGGTGTCTACACCGTTCTGGAAATCGAGCACGGCACGGAGGATGTGTTCCTATCAGGATTTACCCTAGCCGAGGCCCGGGTCGTACAGAGCATTTTGGCTGTTGATGAGGGTTTGTATGTCAGCGCACAGTTCGGGGTACCTCATGAAAAGCTTCAGCACATCCCTGGGATTGGGACTAGGAAGAAGTGGCCAGAAAGGCTTGTAATATCTCCGAGTGGCCGCATAATCCGCATACCTTTGGCTGGGGTTATCTACCCACCAAAGAGGACTAGGTGAGAAAAGGTAAAGAAATGGCTGGGAGAGCCAGAGCCAAGCAGACCGGGAGGCATTTTGATTTGATGCATCGGCCTATTCAGGGCACCCTAAACGGATGTGTAGACACCCCATTTTTTACGGCCCTTAAGACTTGGGCATTACTGATGGTTTACTTGGTGGTAAAAGGTGTGCAGGGCAAAGGTTCAATTTCTTCGGCAAGGAGAGAGACAAATCTCAACTTCACACCCCATTTTGGACCAAAGCTATTTTGACTGGTTTTTAGACCTTAAAACCCTCTCTTTCAAAACTCTTTTGAAATAAAGTTTCTACGATGTTTTGAGGCTGGCATTTTGTCAAACGTTGTGCTTTTCGATAAACCGAGCAAGGACAAAGTGGAAATGAATGAAAGAGAGATAAAATCTTTGAAAAATCTTTCAAAACACCTTGCTTAGGGGTTTGAAGTTGAAGAAAAGGGGAAAGGAGAGAAGAAACCAAGTTGGAGAAGAAGATAGGCAAGAAACGCTAAGAGAGGGACGAGCAGTCCTTGCTAAATCAAGCTTATCTGTTAATACACTTGGAATTAAGCTATGAGGCCACCACCGTTGGAAAGAAGACTTCCGGGGCTTCATTTTTCATTCAAGAATCTCTTAAATCCGAGTCCGGAGGGCGGAGATATGATTGGTTGAAGTTGGGCATCATCCTGGTTGGACCGAAACTAAGCAGCCTTCACCAAAACAAGCATAACTTTTAGCACACATGGAATTTTGAGGTAAGGCTGACAAATTTGGAAAGAAGACTTCCGGGGTTACAGTTTAGGCTCAAGAATGACCTGAAATGGCATCCAGATAAAGGAATTAGGCTTTCTTCAAGTCAGGGACTAGCATTAATTCTTGCCACCGGCCTCCATGGAGGTCCACCGGCCACAATTTGACCTCTGCGGCTATATGTCGGCCAAAAGTGAACCTTACCGGCCAAAAATGATGGCTGGTCGGCACCAAAGATGGCCGGCCGGCCAAAAGTGCCCAAAACTCATATTTTTGACAAATATTTATCATCCAGCTGTTATACACTGCATCAGATATTTTCAATTAAGATATTTCGACCAAAAGCTCCTATTTTGCTATATATAGAGCCTTATATCTCATATTTGAGGGGTTAGAACATTAAAGCAAGTTTTTGGGGAGCTTCTCACTCTAAAAAAACCTCTCTCTCTCTAGAAATTCCAGAGCCAAATCTCAGCTCTCTCTCTCTCTCTCTATATTGTGTGTATAGAAGCATATAAGTGCCCAAAAGTGAGTGTTCTTCCCATTTCTTGAGCCTCCACCCTTGATCAAACTTGCCTATCTTGAAGAGGTGATCCTTGGAGGTGTATTTGGAGCTCCTAAGGCTGATTTTGGTCCAAGAAGGACCTGTTTTGGTGCAGAGCTTCAAGGGTAAGCTCCTACTTTTCTCAAGCTTGATTTTGTGCACTTGTATAGCTACCTTTGTATGCTTCTTTTGGCCTGGTTTTCAACTGTCAAAATCTCTGTTTTTATGTGTTAAAAGTGGTGGATTGAAGTCCTTGTGAGTTGAAGGGTGTCCTCCCTTTGTTTGCTCCTTGTTTTGTGAGGTTGTGATCCATCTTTGAGCTCTTTTAAGCAAACCTCTTTTGGGCCTAAAAACAACCTTTTTTTCAGAGGTTTTTCAGTGACCAAAAACCAGTTTTGAGGTCTCAAATAGGAGGGGTTAGCCCCTCCTCCTTGTAGCTAGTTGTTATGCCTTGTTAGACTTGTAAAGTAGCATCTTTTTGTGGCTTGTTTTAGCTTAAGCCAAGCATGTTTTAGGCTCTGTTTTGCCATGTTTCAGATCTGTTTTGGTCCGGTTGGGGGCTTGGTTGCTTGCTTCATACGCTTGTAGTGTAATTTTGCTCCTTAGCCTAGCTTGTTTCATGCTTTAGCCTATCTTCCTAACATGTGCTAGCTTAACTTTGGCCTGCAATAGTTCATATTTTGCTGTGATTAAGCTCTGTTTTGAGGTGTTAAGGTAGCTCGTGCATTGCTTTGCATGGTTGTGGTTTAAATGCTTAGAATGGTCTAAAGGAGAGCATGCTTTTCTAGTTTGTTTTGGCTATTTTCCAGCATGTTTTAGGCCCTAAATTAACATGTAGAAATTCTGTTTTGGGCTGGATAAAACTCTCATGCATTGCATTACATAGTTGTAGTTCATGGGCTTCAAGAGCCCATTGTTTGGGCATATCATTTGAGCTTGTTTTGGTGCATGATCATGGCATTTTCAGCATGGTTTTGGCACATAGAAACACTGTTTTGAGGTGGTTGAGACCTGCATGCATTGTACCATATAGCTATGGTTTATGTGCTTCATTGGCCTCTTGCATGAGCATGCTTCATTGACTTGTTTTGGCCTTTGTTCCATGCACTTTAGCCACTGTTTTGAGGCTGCATAACTCTGTTTCGAGTTGATTTTGTTGTTTAAGGCTTGCCTTGTGTGGTTATGGTGTAATACTCTTGCATGCCTAGTTCATTAGTCCATTTGAGCATGAGTGCTTGAACCATTTGCATGTTGTAGTAGTGTCTTGCACACAATTTCAGAGCGTACTTCATGCCATTCATGCCACTTCCTTACATGTTTCACTTTCATTGCTTTGAAAGTAGCCTTGAGCCTCTTGTCGGTTTGAGCATGAAGTTAAGACGTTCATGCTTAATGGCTTTAATCCTCTTGAGGGTTTCTACTAGCCAACGGCATGAGGTCTTCTTCATGCTCAAGGCACTTGAGGCTTAGGCCCTCTTTCCCATTAGAGGACTCTCATTTGGACTTAATCAATTAAAGGATAAATTGGAAATGCTAAAATGAGTAAATAAAATTGACCAAGTAAAACGGCAAGATAAGCATAATATGTTTTTGCATTGCATGTGTCAAGTGTTCGATCAGACGTAATATCGAACACAGGGCGGATTAGTCCATTTCATACTCAAAGTGATGAAATGAGCTAATCCCCTTTGTCGCCAACACACTTGATCATGCATGATAGGGTGGTGGCACTTTGTGTGTATTTGTGCATTCGTGTCATATTAAAACGTGCAATTCGACTCCTCGGCCATCATGCATTGAAATGCGTGATTGATGGCCCGAGGGTCGAGGGCCATGCTCCCTTGAGTCCATTGCATACATTTGCTTGAAAATTCCATGCCATACACTTCTTGCCCTCTGCTGCTGTCAACTGCAGGTTTCAGCAGGAAGATTTGGCCGGCTGGCAGTGTTGAGTGCCGACCGGCAGAACATATTTGGCCGAGAGCACCAGATTTGGCCGATGATCCCATTCCCATGGCCGGTGGTACTTTGCTCTGGCCGGTGACAATCCGGGGGACTCAGGGAGTGATTCAAAGCAGTTCTGAAAATTTTTGTGATCCTCAGAGGGGCAGGGCAGTGTAAACAGAGGCAACAGTGCTATGGCAGCGAGTTTTCAGGCGAGACGGATCAAGCATGCACCATCCACGCATCCCGAGGCAGGGCTGCGGCCACCTTCTTTCTGCATTTATTTTGTTAATTAATTAAGGGTCTGTAATAATTAATTAGCTAGGATAGTTGATTTGTTATTTGGCCTGTATATTCTTTCGGACCCTCCGAGTGAGGGCAATTGTGTAATAAGTGTGGGTGAGTGCGTGCATGTCTTCCAATCCTACGTCTTTCTTCCCTTTTATTTACCCGCTTATGATGGTAGACTAGGGCATATTTAAATCAGCATACCTTATGTTATGCATGCGTGCATCCATACATTTGTCTTACATGCACCGGGCTCGGTACATCATGCTAACTGCATTTGTATTTCAATTACAAGTTGAGTACTTGTTAATTGCAGCATTTCACATGCCATCTTTAGGATAGTCGAGCCTATTGTAGTTGCATCTTGCATGTGTTGCATTAGCCATCTTAACATGAACTAGGATCATGCATATGATTGTTAACTAGTTTCTGTTTTGGCTTGGAGTACTAGGTGAGCTTTTTATGCTTTAGCATACCGCATGCGTGTGAGTGTTGCCATAATAGCATGATTACCATGAGGCTAGCTGCTTATGTGATATAACTGCTTGAATGCCTGTGGATGGAGGTTGAATTACCTAAATTGGAATAACGCATCAAAACTGTGAGTTTTAAGCCCACTGGATAGTGGCAAAACCATCTTTTCTAAAAGCCCACTCGAGGGTGGCAAAACCTATATTTTAGCCTACTTGCGAGTAGCAAACCATTTTCAAAACAAACATGAAATGTTTTGTTCCAATTTAGGCGATTTGGTCTATACTTGTTTGCTGTGCGCATAACATAGTAATTCTAGGCTAATAACCGGAATAAGAACGCGTAATGTTTTCAAAATAAGATATCACGGTTAGTAGAGGCCAATCTTCGGATCGGGCGAGAGGGGGTGCTCATAGCTGACCTTCCCCAATCGTACCCAAGTTCCCGAGCCGAGGCAACTTTGGTGATGACGGACATGTGGCCTTTGGCACCGAGTCAGGGTTTCCTAAATTCCTCCATAAAAAAATATTTAGGTGGCCACTCTGTATCTAGCGAAGCAGTCCATGTTTGGCACTTCTTTCAAAATCTGTTTTTCTCAAAACGATTTGCCGGATTTGGACTCTTCGGTTCAAGATTAAGAACCATGACAAAATCGAGTCCGAACTGTAATGCCGTCGAGGTCCCTCACGGGCATGTTACAGGATGCTTCATCCGGGAGGGGGAAGACTTCCCTTTCTGCGGCTTCCCAGAGCCATGGTTGAACGCAGAGAAAAAGCGCCTGCCGAGATTTGAGATCTTCTTCGACTTGCAGTTGTCCGAGGATGATATTGCTGAGAAGCAGACAGACCCATTAGCTGAGGTTGAGCAGTGTAAGGAAGTGGATTCCGAGAGCACAGAGATCGAAATGGGGGTAGCACTGGCTTGTCTAATATCAGATCCTCCGATCGTACATGAGTGCTTAGGGGATGATCTCTCAGTGTCTATGATTGGGAATGAAACGGCTGCGAGCCCACCTTCAAACATTTTAGATGCATCCATCGCACCCTCCCTCGTCTGGCAGTACGAGGAGGGATTCTTATCAAGCAGCACCAGGTCAGGTAGTGAGCCGGAATCTGATTCCAGCTCGTCTGAGTCTGAGTCCGGTATTCCTGGGGGTGACAACCCGGATGCCACAGTCCTGTCTGGGTCGTCTTTTTCTTTCTCTTTTGAGTCTGTTGTAAAAGAATAATCAGATGGACTGGATGAAGTGCTTAATGAGAATGATGCGGCTGTGGCCTTCAATTACTTTTCTGTACCCTTGATTTATTGCATTAATTTAGACTTTCAAAACTTCGATGAAAACGACGAGGAAGAAATTCCTCCGGTTTTGAAATATTTGCTAGAACAAGAGCAGGAGAGGTTTGTAAAACCGCTGGTTGATGAAATCATCCAAATTAATGTTGGTACTGAGAAGGACCAGCGGCTAGTCCAGATCGGGTCCACGTTGTCTTCGAAGGAGCGCGAGCGCTTAGTCGCTTATTAAAAGATTTCAAAGATGTTTTCGCGTGGTCCTATGAAGACATGCCTGGAATCGATCCTGAGATTGTACAGCACCAGATCCCTCTTGACCCAGAGGCCCGACCTGTTAAACAGAAGCTCAGAAGGATCTGCCCGGACTGGGCTATCAAGATCAAACAAGAGGTCATCAAGCAAATTGACGCAGGGTTCCTGCTGGTATCTGAATACCCAACTTGGTTGGCCAACATCGTTCCAGTGCCGAAGAAGGATGGCAGAATCCGGGTATGTGTGGATTTCAAAGATTTGAACAAAGCCAGTCCGAAGGACGACTTTCCTCTGCCGCATATCGACGAGTTAGTGGACTTTACTGCAGGGCATGCATTGCTCTCATTCATGGATGGCTTTTCAGGCTACAACCAGATTGTAATGGCACCCGAAGACCGGGAGAAGACTGCTTTCACCACCCCGTGGGGGACCTATTGTTATAGGGTGATGCCGTTTGGGCTGAAGAACACTGGAGCTACATATCAACGGGCTGCGACCACAATATTGCACGACATGATCCACAAAGAGGTTGAGGTGTACGTGGATGACATGATTGTCAAGTCCAAGGAAGGAGAGGGCCGCTACACCGCCTTGCAAAAGTTCTTCCAAAGGATCAGAGAGTTTCGGTTGCGGCTGAATCCTCAGAAATGTACGTTTGGTGTTACAGCAGGGAAAATGTTGGGGTTCTTGATTACACAGAGAGGTATCGAAGTCTACCCTTCCAAAATCAAGGCCATCTTAGAAATGCCACCACCAAGGACTGAAAAGGAGGAGCGAGGCTTTCTGGGTAAAGTGCAATTCATAAGACGGTTTATTGCTAAATTAACCTTGACTTGTGAACCACTCTTTGGTCTCCTGAAGAAAGGAACGAAGTTCCAATGGAACGGCCGATGCCAAGCTGCTTTTGAACAGATTAAGCAATACTTACAGAACCCACCCGTGTTGTCACCGCCTGAGCTGGGAAAACCGTTGATTTTGTATCTTTCAGTGACTGAAACTACAATGGGCTGCATGCTTGCACAAGAGTCCGAGGACAAGGTGGAGAAAGCTATCTACTACCTGAGCAAGAAGATACTGGGTTACGAGACTCGCTACACTCCGCTGGAGAAGGCTTGTTTGGCCCTGGTATGGGCTACCAGGAAGCTACGGCACTACCTGTTAGCTCACTCTGTAATACTGGTTTCGAGATTAGATCCCATCAAATATCTCTTTGAGAAACCGGCACTTACGGGTAGGCTAGCTCGTTGGTTGCTTCTGCTTTCCGAATTCGATCTGAAGTATGTGACGCACAAGTCAGTAAAAGGGAGAGCGGTAGCAGAGTTCCTAACCGATCACCCAGTAGGTGGGGATGAAGCAGTTAAGTACTTATTCCCAGACGAGGCCATTCTGCATGTCGAAGACGAGTTTTGGACGATGTACCTTGACAGAGCGTCAAACCAATACGGGTATGGGATACGGGTATTGCTGATAGCACCCGACAATTCCCGTATACCTTTAGCATTCAAACTCCAGTTCAAAGTATCGAACAACGAAGCAAAGTATGAGGCATGTATTGCCGGTTTAGAAGTCGCCTAGAACTAGGGGCAAAACGGTTGGATGTTATCGGGGACTTGAACCTTATTGTATCTCAAGCTAAAGGAGATTGGAAAGTCAAAGAAGAAAAGATGAGAATATACCATCAGACCTTGGACTTGTTGATTCCTCGGTTTGAGAAGCTGAACTTCGCTCATCTGTTAAGAGAGAACAACAGGTTCGCAGATTTACTAGCAACTCTATCCTCTATGATAGACATCCCTTTTGGAGTCCGGATGCGTTCGATCATCATTGACCAGAAGTTTGTGCCGGCCTACGAACTGATTGCTGCCATAGATGAGGTTCAAGATGAGAACCCCTGGTATTACAATGTCTAGAACTTCTTGGAGAAAGAGGCGTATCCACCAGGGGCAAATGCCAAAGATAGAAGGGCAATTAGAAGAATGGCCGCTTAGTTCATCGTCTGCGGGGGTAAACTGTACAAGAGAGGTCATCTGGGAATGCATAAGCTGTGTGTTGATGCTGAAGAGTCGAAGCGCCTAATGGAGGCCATCCATGGGGGAGAGTGCAGAGCGCACATGAATAGGGTGATGCTACCTCAGAAAATCCTTAGACAGGGTTACTACTGGTCCACCATGGAGAAGGATTGTATTGGCTTTGTCCGGCGATGCCACAAATGTCAGATCCATGCAAATCGCATGAACGTTCCGCCGTCGAAGCTATACAACATGACTTCGCCATGGCCATTTTCAGTCTGGGGGATTGATGTGATCGTGGCTGTTACTCCGAAGGGGTCCAATGGGCATGAGTTCATTCTGGCCGCGATAGACTATTTCACAAAGTGGGTTGAGGCCCAATCTTATGCGGTGTTGAAGGCTTCGCATGTTGCAAAGTTCATCAGGAACAACATCATCTGTCGCTACAGGGTCCCGAACGAGATCATTTTAGATAATGGTTCCCACTTCAAGAAAGAAGTAATCGACTTGTTGGACAAATACAACGTGGCTTTTCACAAGTCATCTACATATCGGCCGCAAACCAACGGAGCAGTTGAGGCCGCCAACAAGAATATCAAACACATTTTGCAGAAAATGGTGGAAACCTACCGAGACTGGCCAAATAAGTTGCCGTTTGCTTTGTGGGGCTACCGGACGTCAATTAGAACTTCTACTGGGGCGACTCCGTATTCATTGGTTTATGGGATGGAGGCCGTTCAACCCATCGAAGTTAAAGTTCCGTCTTTGCAAGTACTGGCTGAGTGTCAGATAGCTGAGGCAAATTGGCAGCAGAGTAGGTTCGAAGAACTCATGTTGTTTGATTAACGAAGGCTGAAAGCACTGTACCATGTTCAGGGTTATCAACGCAGAATTGCCAAGGCTTCCAACAAGAAGGTTAAGTCCAGGAATTTGAAAGAAGGAGATTTAGTGCTCAAAGACAACCGAGCTCCCATCCACGACCCTAGGGGCAAGTTCAGACCTAATTGGACTGGTCCTTACATCATCAAGTCTATCTGGTCAGGTGGAGCTGTCGTTCTAATGGATCTAGATGGCCTAGAGTTCTCCTAACCGATCAACATGGACAAGTTGAAGAAATATTTTCCCTGAAAGGCTCGCTAGGCCGAAAACCCGAAAGGGTGACCTAGGCAAAAGTTAGAGCACAGAAAATTTGAAATTATAAAAACTGAGTTCGCAAGGTTGAAAACCCGCAAAGGGCGGCCTTGGCAAAAGTTAGAGCGTAAAAGGTGAGGGTTAATACACGAGTGAACCTGAGCCGAACTACGTAAGGCTTGATTTTCATCTTTGGGATACGTAGGCAACTTCATCCTGAAGTCCAGCCATAAACACTTCCCCGATCAACTTTGTCCATGTGATCGCCTTGGTCATCTTTGTCTATTCAGCATGCAAGAGCTCGGTTATGATCTCTGGTGCAGTGCTACTCAGACTAGGGGCAACTTTCTATTTGCTGGAATCCGGGGTTGTGCATCTCAGTGACAGATCTCAGGCGTGTCCAGTTCTGATCCATATTGAAAATGGTTTTGAAAAGTTTTAATAAAAGTTGATTTACTCAAATTAATCCTTTTACAACTTAGACCATTTTTGGACCAAACGAAAAATTTTCAGTACCCACAACCTTCAATTTCATTGATTTCAATACAAAGTTCTTTTGCTCTTGAATACAAAATTGAAGTTGTTTTTCATTACATTCATAAAGAAAACTTGAAAGTTCTGATTAAAGCAAATAAATCTGGGGCATAGTCAGGTGTCCCTGCGTCCCCTCCCAGAGCTGGTCGAAGCCTCTGATGCCAAGCTGGGCCCTACCTGTGCCTCTTCATTGAGCCAATCTATGCACTCATCAGAGAGGATGCAGCTGAAAGTAGGAGCGGGGGCTAGAAGCTCTCTCGTCCTCCAAGCTGTGGCATACCGAGCTAGCTACGCGCCTCGGACCGAAAATACAACAGGGTACTCTATCCCCTCCTCCGGGCAAGTCTGATCATGTCCGAACTGGCGCCGGAATCGGAATGGAAAATAGAACACACAGTGTGTCAAGCCAATCAACTGGATCCCGGGCTGACGGGTCATGCTGTAACTCATTGCCGGCAAGTTAAGCCAAGGGCAACGCCAAGCAATGTGGTCCGCGGACAAACTACACATCCAGTTGTACCACCATTCCTCATCCAGAGCATCGACTAGACGTCGCTGGGAAGAATAGCTGCGAGCTGAATATGCCGGACACGAGTCCACCACTCTCAACTTGTCCATCAATCACACCTGGGGAGGGATGAAAAATGAGAGATTAAAGAATAGAGAGGTGTATGTTCAGAGAAAAAGTGAGCAAAGGGTTTTGAGGAAAAAAACAAGCCTGAGAGCCGAGTGATGTGAGCAATACATATGTGAGATGGGATCGGAAACATTACCTGCAATAGTAGTGGACTTCCCGCAAACCTAGCCGTCTCCCGGCGATAAAAAGCGTCCAAGCCCATCAATGTTTCGGCTAGCGTCATGTCAATGCAACTTTTGCCCTCTTTCAAGCCCTCGGCGATCTCAATCAAACGAGTTGCTAAACCCTCCCGAGCCTGGGGCAAGCAAGAAGTGAGACAGCATGCACAAGCAAAGCGCGTGTCGCCAATAACCCTGCCAATGATGGTCGCCGTGATCACCAGCATCAGAAAATCGACAAACCAAGCTCGGAATGTCCAACTCTCCGTTGTGAATCAATGACCAAGCATCGTGCAAAGTAAGGCCGCACATCCTTCCTAAGGCTTGGACGTGGCCGAACCGCAGCTGAGGCAAGATTTCTACATCACGCTCGGATTCCATTAAAGCTTGGAAATCCTCGAAAGTAGGACACACCTCTTGTCCGCCAAAGCTAAAGACGTGTGTTACCAGATTCCAAAACCTTGCCGCGGCATAGAGGAATGGAAAACGCAGCGGGGTGCGACCCAAAATGAATAGTGCATTTATGCCAAACCCCCGGAAATTCAGCTTTTTCGAGCCATCCAAGTTGGCAATCCAATTTGTGAGATTTTTGACAAGAAACTCTTCCATTTGGTGCAAATCAGTGTTCAAATGAGGAAAACTACAAAGCTGAGGCTTTTGTAGAAGATAAGGAGTTGAGTGGAAGACAGGTGTCAACATTCTGGAGGTGCTTGCCATGTTTGGCCGATTGGCCAAAAATAGTGCCGACCGACCATCCTTTTTGGCCGATCGGCTAAAAATGTTGGCCGATGGCCATTTCTTGTGGTCGATGGCCTCTTCCTGTGGCCAATGGCCTTCCCTCTTATCCTCTGAGCTGTCTATGTGTTGAACATGCTGAGAAATTGTGATTGGTTCCACTTCAATGCCTTCCGGTGTTGATTTTGCGAAGTCACGCCTATTTGCTTATTGAGTTGTTGTACATTTGTTTATCTAGTTGTATTTCGTATTCTTTAAGTTTTTGTTTTGCTTATCGAGTTGTATTTACATTTGGTTAGCTTGTTGAGGTCTTTGTTTTGTCTATCAAGTTGTTTTGTCGTTAGTTGGTTCACTACCTGATTAATTGCAATTCGAGTGTTTGGTTTTCAAAACAAAAGTTCAATCTCATTTACATTGTTATGTACTGCGATGCGATGCATAGAATGTACAAATGTAACACTTTTTGAACAAAAACAGTTGTTTCATTCCATTCATGTTTTTTTCTTTTGCAAAAAGTACATAGTTTTGAGAAAATAAAACATGTCTGAGGCAGTACAATGTGCTCAAACTACTAGCAAAAAAGGGAAATAAAGCAAAAAGGAAAAGAAAAGCAACAAAATGTCTGAACAAAGCAAAAAGAAGAAAAGCAGCAAGTGTCTGGATCAGTATCAGTCATCTCGAGCACAGGAATCCGTCCTAGTCCTCTTCCTGGACGAGAGTCCAGGATCACCACCGCTGGCTCCGTAGTCAGAGTCTGAGCTGTCTCCGGCCTCACCCTGGAACAACGTCGCCTCCTTATCAGAATCATCAGGGGAGGGCTCTCTTGAACTGCTCTCAGCACGGGTGCGCCTGTGTCTGCCTCGGCTGTGGATAGTCATCCTCCGCCTGACTGCCCCTCCTCCTCGGGCAGGTACGGATGGTCCAGCTGGAGCACCTCCCGTGGCCGGAATCTGGAATGTGGCCTGAAAGGAACAAATGGCAAATGCATCAGTTATGCTACGCAAAGTAGGGTTTGAATACCAAATACAGTGTGTGAGTACAGTGTATTGCCAGTTATGCTACGCAAAGCAGGGTTTGAATACCGAATACAGTGTGTGAGTACAGTGTATAAATGCTGTGGGCAATGTGTGAGTACAGTGTATGAATGCTGTGAGCAATGTGTGAGTACAGTGTATGAATGCTGTGGGCAATGTGTGAGTACAGTGTATGAATGCTATGAGCAGTGTGTGAGTACAGTGTATGAATACTGTGAGCAGTGTGTGAGTACAGTGTATGAATGCTATGGGCAATGTGTGAGTACAGTGTATGAATGCCGTGAGCAATGCTGTGAGCAGTATGTGAGTTCAAGTGTATCAGTGCCGTGAGTGCTGTGTATCAAGTGCCGTATCGACAATGTGGTATATCAGATCAGCATGAAAACAGATTATGCAAAGTTTGAGACTGCGGTTGAAGGAACCTACCGAGATACTGTAGATGGTTAATAGATCGATGCTCCGCTGCAGCATCCCCATCACGGAGGCAATCAGCTCCAGAGACTGGCGAGTGTACTCAACGGAAGCCTGCAAAAGTGTTGAAGTCATTAGTATTCTGCGGAATGTCAAATGAAATGACATAACTGTACAGAATGCAAAGTATAGTAGTACATATCGGGGTCGAGCCATAGACTCCGATAAGCTCATGATCAGCCGGAGGAGGAGCGATGGGTATCTGGTACGTCTCCCCACCCTGTCTTCGGCATGTCATCATCGTAGGCAGCTCTGGCCATCCAGCTCCCTGTCCTTTCCGGGACCCACTCCTCCCACGGGCCTGAGTCGCCCTCGATGCTCTTACTCATGCCGCTGGCGTCGCAGGCCTCTCTCTCTCGGCTCGGCGAGTACCGGTCAAAGGTCGCATGAGATAAGCCTGGATGAACTCGGTGTAGTCGCCCTCGTCTCTAAAGGGCTCAGAGTCCCAACCAAGCGTGTAGTCTATCATCTCCTCGAAGGTATACCTCTCGGTGTGCCTCGTGTGGGTAGTCTCCCGGGCACCTATGTATCGATCTCTCACTGTATCAGGCAACACCGCCCAAGGCTGCCAGGTGATCTGCAAATGATATATAGTACCATATATTTGATTGTAAAATTCTTATATGCTGTACCATATTTTTTTTACCTATATCCCTCCATTTTTTATCTTATCTATCACGATATTCTTAACCTAGCTATCACAATACGTAGCCTATTTGTCCCCATATTTGGTTCAATTTGAACTTATCCATCCCTATATTTTAAACATATTTGTCCTTATATTTGAACCTATTACACATAAATGTCCCCATGTTTGAACTTATCGTGAGACTCAGAAAATCCTCTTACATAGATTTTGAAAAGATCCAATGAAGAGATGAGTTTTGTTCTGTAGATCTACAAAAATAAATATGGTCGGTGCCACCCAACCGAGGTTGCCAGCCATGGATACTCCGATGATAAAGTTAGAGTTCTTGAAGCAAAGAGAATATATCAAGAATTGAAAAGTGTTAGTGTGTGCGTGTTTTGCAGAGATGAGGCATCCCTTACCTTCTATGGGATGCTTTCCTTTTATAGAGGTGGGTGTGATATTTGTTTGGTAGATATTTGTTTGGTGGCTTTCTTGTTAGTCTTGGCCCATTCTTAAGACTAATTTGGGTTGGACCCAAGTGAGTCAAGATTTTTTAGGCTATCACAATTGCCCTAAAACTTTCATTTTCTTCGGTAGAAGGATGAGAGTTTTTATTGTTGAGTTACGCTATTCAAATAAATGTTAGGTCTTTTGATAAATGAATAAAATAAACGAATAAATGACTGTATGAATGCATATATGTATGAATGTATATATAAATGTATGCATGTATGTCCAGGAAATTAGGGCTTTGCTCTCCGTATTTGGAGGCTTTTGTTGATTTTAAGTGGCGATCAATTTCAGACATGACAAGGATTTTGAATAATACATCATGTGTCATTGATTGCCTGTAGCAAATGATGTAGACTTGTTAATCAAAAAAAGTGAAAAGCTAAAGAACTTACATCAATGTGTAGAGTTCCAAGGCCAAGGTAATCTCTTGTTTTGCCAGGGCAAATATAAAAAGAGAATTAAAAAATTATCACCCACTGATAGCTCTAGTTGACTATAAAGCATTAAAGAATTGTCTAAGGCACTACTCGTGACATTGCGTTATCATGTTTCTATGCACAACGTTGATCAATGTTGATGTAGCAAAGTTGCTAAGGCATCTTTGTGGTGCTAAAGCATCTTTGTTGTACTAATTGTGCATTGTATACAGCGTGCTTGCCCCATTGCTTGTGAATGATATTTGTTATTTGGAAGGAATTCAAAATGGACTTTACCCAAAATTGCTCCATTGCACATTTTTCTAGGCAGGTTCGGTGTTGGCGACAAATGATTCGGGCTATCATGTAGTTGGGAAGTCACCAAATATTGTGTAGTTGTTGAATTCTGCAAATTTGTGGTATGTAATTTGCAAAATCAGACTGTACAGATGTGTCTGAAATACTCCAAACAGTTGGAACCGATTATTGGATCGTTGTGATTGGACTTCGGATGGCATAGATTTCGCCAAAATATATCTGATGGTTCAGATCAACATGTTGCAATTTAACGACAAAGCATTGGATGATTTCTTCATTGGTTATTTGGTTAGTCTTCTTCGGTGAAACAGTTGACTTTCTGGGAAAATTTTAACCCACCCATATGGCGTCATTTAAGCTCCGATTTCGACGCGATTTTTTGCATTGAACTCTTCGCAATGAGTACTTCACACTGGTATATTTAAAATTGGATTTCAACAACTTCAAAAATTTCAATTTTCTAAAAATTTGATTTGTTTTGCAATCATTTGCGAACATCAGTTAGTTCTTGACACTTCTAGTTAGTGGGTCTAGACTCCTCTAATCAACATGAACCCTCTAGTATATTAAGATTTTGATTTCGACACCTTTGAAATCTTAATAAATTTGAACCCGATATGCTAATTCTATGTTGAGATGGTAACACCGAGCAATGTTGATGCACTTCTCATTAAATCATGAGATATTTGAAGAAGAGATTGATGAATTAATAATTGTTGTTTTATTATTTATTTATTTATTTATTTTAAAAGGATGACAAATGTTGTAGAGCATGTTGTCGAGCTGAAATTAAGAGAAATTCGAGTTATGGGTCCTGTCCCAGTTGGCGGTATATGGCCAAGGTGATGAATGAATGATTGGCGAAGATGGATGATTGTAGCTTAGCTCCACAATCCTGCTGTCGAAATTACATGACGATTAGACACGATCTAGCCATTAATCTTTTATTTAACATCCTCAATTGGCTAGTTTATTGATCCCAATCTAAGACTTAGAATTTGTAGAATTGGACTACAAAAATGGATTCTACACGGTGAAAAGCTCTATGGTAGTCATCCCCGAAGTTACCAGAACACCCGATTAACCCGAAAGCGCTAAGATGCATCGAAACATCTTGAGCCGAGAAGCACACGATAAAACTCATGTTATCTTCTTCATGCAGCACAATGTTAAAAGTAGAATTTCTAAATTTGAACGAATGACTTTGAGCCCTTGTATCTCCTGTGTCATAAATCTAATTTGCCTTATTTTTGCTGCATGGGATTCATCTCATGGCCTAGTGTTCATTCCATCACTTATACGCCTCATTCGACCCATGTTTAGATGTCGTTGGACTGCCGAAAGTTGACCAAAATTGAGATTGTGCTAATTTTTTTTTTCGGGCTCTTGTCCTCGGTTAAAGTGTGGTTGGCTGAAGGAAGGTGTTCAGCAAAAGGTGCTCTTGGCGAAATGTGCTCAACAGATGAGTGCACTTAGTAGAGGAATGGGCTCGGCAAAAGAGCTTGGCGAGGTTCATGATGGGCGTTGAATTTGCATTCAGCGGTGAATAATTGGCAACTCTTCTCGGTCATTTGGGTTGCCGAAACACTTAGTCAACATTCTCTCGGTTGTTTGGCTTGCCGAAACGCTTGGTCAGTAACTCGACAACTTCCTTGTGTAGACACCCCATTTTTGACCGTCCTCAAGACTTGGACGTCATCATTTGAACACTCGATGATCACCCATGTTCGTGTTCGTTTTGAGTTCTCGGAGGTCTCGGTCGCGCGCCTTGCCTCAAGATCTCTCAACTTGTCTGTTTTGTGCTTGGTTGTGGACCAAACACTTGTGTTTTTGCTTCTGAGGGAAGAGGGTGGCTTGTTTGCCATCCCCTGAACCCATCGGCCAAGGCTTGAAGCCATCGGCCTTGTTTTCTTGCCATCAGCCAAAAGTTTTGGCCGATCGGCACTCTTTTTAGTCGATCGGCCCTTGTGTTGGTCAATCGGCCATGTTTTCTGGCCGAACCCTGTTCATCTGCTTTATACAGATATTTTATGCCAGCTGTCACAGCTGACATGCACAATTCACCCCCTCCATAAACATGTATGGAGGGATTTGCCCCTTGGCTTAGCTTCTCCTAGAAGCTTTGAATTTGGATTTCTATAAGAGGGGAGGCCCTCCTCCCTTCTCAAGGGTTCCAAAAATCTGAGATAGAAGATATATATCTATCTATCTCTATAGCTCCCTCTCTCTATATATTTGTGTGTGTATTTGTGCTCAAAAGGGTGTTTGTTCACACTATTGCACACAAACACCTAGCAATACACCATCCTTTGGTTGCTGAGATCCTAGAGAGTTAGTTTTAGAGTTCTTGGAGTGGTTTAAGCTTGGAAAAGTTGCTCGAGTCTTGTTCTTGAAAGTGTTCTTCAAGGGTGAGCATTCTTGCTTTTAAACCCCCATTCTTGCTTAAGCTTTTAGACCTACTTGCTTATTGTTTTAAGCTTAGCTCTTAACTAATAAAAGTTCTGTTTTTATATGCTTTAGATCTTTGTTTAAGGTCACTTTTTGGTTGGGGGTCATCTCCTCTCTCCAAGGCCTTGTTAGGCCTTGTTTTAGGCCATTCCTTTTGGCCCTTGTTCTTGGCTTTGCATGACCTTCCTACCACTAAAATCCAGAGGATTTTCAGTGGTGGGAAGGTGGTTTTGGAGTCCGAAATAGGAGAGGGTCATCCCCTCTCCTTATTGTCTTGAATGCTAGTATAAATGGCTTATATTGGTAGCATGTTTGCTTGGCTTGTTTTAGCTTCATTTCAGTATGTATTAGGCTTTGTTTTGCCATGATATAACACTTTTTTGACTTGGTTTGGACATACCATGTATGCTTCATGTACTTGCCTTGCAATCCTTTCATTTGCCTTAACATGCATCATGCTTTAAGCCATGTTTCTAGCATGATTTTGGCTCGACTCCATGAAGCTTTTAGCCTTGTTGTAACATGCTTAAGCTCTGATTTGAGTTGTTTTGACCATATATGCCATGCTTTGTACAGCCACTAGGCATTCTAGCTTGTTAGCCTTAAGTGTCCAAGTCACTAGCATGCTTTACTTGGACCATTTCAATGATTGGCATCATTTGTTATACTATTTCAGTCCATGTTTCATGCTCAAACACTTGCACTTGTCACTCCTTTAATGCTTTAAAGAGTTGATGTTTTATGTCTCATGAATGGGTCATTGTGTGTGCCATCATGTTTAGGTCTTTGGGATGCCATCTAAGTGGGTTTTTGGTCTTGTTTTACCATGCCATAATTCTATTTTTCATTGCTTAAGTCATGCCATGTTTGGTTTTGATAAGTGTAGTGTAACACCTCTTTTGTGGCCTTGGATGCCTCATGCTTTTGACCCTTTGTTCTAGCTTATTTTGGCTTTGGTCCTTGCATGTTTTAGGCTCATTTTGACATGATCTAGGACTGTTTTGGATCATACTTGCCATTTGCTTCATGTTTTGCATAGACATGGTTTGAATCCCTTGGCTAGCCTTGAGCCTTGAGTCTTCTTGCATGATTTGCTTGCTTTGTTTGATTGGTTTGGCACCTTTCCTAACATAATTTTAGAGCTTACAATGTATGTCACATGTCCATATTTGTCCCCTTTTAAGTGTTCTTGAAAGTTGTTCTCCTATGCTTAGGTGATAGGCCAATTGGCATGCATGCTTGTATGTACCTTTGTCTTCATTTCCATAGCATTTTGGCCATTGATTTGGGCATGTTTAAGAGCTGTCCACTTTAGTTTAAGTCCATCTTTGCATGTTGTTGCATGCTTGCTTCATCTTGCATATTGTTGGTATTGTTGTCACATACTTATGCCATGCATGTTTACATGTTTAGGTTGTATGCCTATTGCATATTAGATGCATTGCATAATCTTGTTGCATGCTTGAGTTGTTCGCATTATGCTTGCATGTTTGCATTGCATTATGTGTGCATCCCTTGCCTCTTGATCAAGCATGATAGAGGTTGGGGCCCCTTATGTGTTTTGTGTGCATTTCATTTGATATTGAATTGCACACTTGGCTCCTTTGGCCATCATTCATCAAAATGCGTGATTGGTGGTCCGAGGGTCGAGAACTACACACCTTTGAGTCTTAAACGTGATAAGGGGTGTAGTTGTGCAGACATTGTCTTGTAAATGTATTGCCATGCTCTGTTTGTCCTCTACTGCAGCAACAAGAGCTTTTCACAGGAAAAGATGGTCGATCGACCATGTTCAGTGCCGATCGGCAACAAACATTTGGCCGAGAGCCCTATTTCTGGTCGATGACCAGTTTACCTTGGCCGATGGCCTCACAGCATGCCCACAAGGTGGTTCAGAAGTGTCACAGAAGTTCGCACAATTTTCAGAGGAACAGAGCAGTGCAAACAGAGGCAACACGAAGCATGGCAACGGATTTCTGAGTGAAGCCGATCGAGCATGCATTTGTCCCTCTTATCGAGGCCGCTTTATTGTTTTTGTAGCTTAATTAATTTGCTTAATTAGTTAAGGTTTTGTAATAATTAATTAGCTTGTTAGTTGATTAATTAGTTGATTTGTATTATTTTTTTGGACCCTCCGTTGAGAGGCCAATTGTTGTAATAAGTGTGCGTGTGTGTGATACATGTCTTCTAACCCCCACTTCTTTCTCCCTTTTACTTACCTGCTTTCAGTGGTTAGTTCTAGGGCATATTTCAATTAGCATCCTTATGCTATGCATGTTTGCACCATTCATCTGTATTGCATGCACCGGGCTCGTTGCATCATACTAACTGCATTGTATTTCAATTCCAAGTTGAATACATGTATCGAATTGTCACATCTCATATGCCATTTTAGATTAGCCGAGCCTATTCTAGTTGCACTTTGCATGTGATGCATTAGCCATTTTAACATGAACTAGGATCATGCATGATTTCTAACTAGTTTCTTGTTTTGGCTCGGAGTACACTGTGAGTGTTTATGCTTTAGCATCTTGCATGAATGTGAGTTTTGCCACGACAGCATGCTTGCCCTGAGGCTAATTACTTATATGATATAACTGCCTGAATGCCTGTAGGTGAAGGTTGGATTACTTGAATTGGGACAATTCGTTGAAAATCCGCATTTTAGCTTACTCGCAAGTAGCAAACTTCAAAACATTTTCAAACAAATGAAAGTGCAATGCTTTGTTCCAAATTAGGCGATCTAGTCTATACTTGTGTGTTGTGCGCATCACATAGTAATTCTAGCTAATTAACCGGAATAAGAACGCATGTGTTTTTCAAAAACAAGATATCATGCTTAGTACAGGCCGATCTTTGATCGGGCGAGCGGGGGTGCTCATTGCATGACATTCCCCAATCGTACCCAAGTTCCCGAGCCGAGGCAACTTTGGTGATGACGGACACGTGGCCTTAGGCACGAGTCAGGGTTTCCTAAAATTCCCCCAAAATAAAATATTTAGGTGGCGACTCTGTATCTGGCAAAGCAGTCCATGTTTGGCACTTCTTTCTTAAAAATCAGTTTTCCAAAACGATTTGCCGGATTTGGACTCTTTGGTGATTTATCAGTCTTGCATTACACTTTGCGAGATCAAATTAAGAACCGTGACATTGAGTCCGAACAATAGCATGAAGCCCAAGGGCGCGTCTACACCTTGGTTTACCAAAACATTTTTGTGACACTTAGTTTCTTGCTTTATTGAAACTTCTTAGTTAGTGACACTTCACCTCTTGTTTGTTGAAACCACTTGGTCGGCTATTACTGTTGCCTTTTTGTTTTCCAAAATGCTTGATCGACCACTCCTTTTGGCTATGCCAAGAACACTTCATTGCACTCTCAATACTGTTGCCAACAAAAGTACTTTGGTCTTTGGCTTTGCTGGGAGTTTGGCAACTTGGCCGTTCGATTATTTGTTGCAGGAGGCATTGATGATCTTTACCGAAATGATCTTGTGACAATGCGTCGGCGCCTCCGAGAGAATGGTATTACCGAAAAATCATTGGAGTGGCGTCGCCGAACAACTTCTTTAGGTGGAGCATCACTTCGGCCGAGTTTCCATTTGGGCCTCGACACTTTGGGTTTTCGGCTTGCCAAGACACTTGGTTGGCGACTCTTCACGATCTTCGGCTTGTCGAAACCTCTTGGTCGGCAAGTTGGCAACTTTTTTGGCTTATCGAAACACTTCTTTGGCGACTCCTCTTTGTATGGCCGAAAGCACTTGATCATCTTCTCCTTTTGGCTTTGTTTTTGCCAAACAATAATGAGTAACATGTTTGCTATTTACTTCGTTGAACTCTTTTGGACGATTCCCACAAATGGTGCCAATTATGAGACCCAAAAAATGTTTTCACATGAATTGTTGAAAAGATCCAATGATGAGATGAGCTTTACCCCGCAGATCTGCAAAAATAAATACGGTTGGCGCCACCCAACCGGGGTTGCCAGCCAGGGACACTCCGATGATAAAGTTAGAGTTCTTGAAGCAAAGAGAATAGATCAAGAATTGAAAAGTGTTAGTGCGTGTGTGTTGCAAAGATGAGGCATCCCGTACCTTCAATGGGATGCTTTCCTTTTATAGATGTGGGTGTGATATTTGTTTGGTAGATATTTATTTGGTGGGATTTCTTGTTGGTCTTGGCCCATTCTTAAAACTAATTTGGGTTGGACCCAAGTGAGTCACGATTTTTTAGGGTACCACAACTATCTATCCCCTTATTTAGATCTAATTGTCCCCATTTTCTAAAAAAAAATCATTTAAAAGTGATTTAAAAATATACAGATAAGCATATATGTTATTATTTTTAGTTTATAAATAGAGGATTTGGTCAAAACCCCCTCATAATAAAACTTTAATGCATTAAGGACAAGCACAAAAAATTTTCTTGAAAAGCCCAACACATACCACTATTATCAAAATATTAAACTTTAAAATAATATAACTTTTGATGTAGATGTTGGTTTTTAAAAAAATTAGTACTTTAGAATCCTCTCATCAAGATCTATCAAATAACATCTATGTTGACTATGAAATTCTTTATTAAAAAAAATTTATTACCGTTGAAATTGATGTAAACAGCAACAATAACATGTTACTCTGTTTGACAGTAATATGTTACTCTGACAATATTGTCTAAGAAAAGAAAAGGAAAAAAAAAAGTTATTTTACTTTGTCTTTGCTCAATTATGTGTTTTCTCCTTAGGGGATTTATGAAGCAAAATAAATTGAGCTGCCATTTTCACCAAACAAGGGTCCAATGGAGGAATTTTGGCTAAATTTCCATTTATAAAATTATTCTATTTTTTAATTAATTTTGTTTTAAAGTCCACATAGAAGCATATTATATCCTGCTTTTTTTTACTTTCTTTTTCTTTTTTTTGGGTTAAAATTTCATATTGAATATTGATCTTACTTAAAAAAAACCTCAAAAAGAAGAATCCATATTGATCTTGTTTAAAAGATCTTGAAAATGAAGCTTTAAATATCAATTTTATTAAAAATTGTCAGGTTTTGTAATTGGCAATCCCGTTTGACAAAATTCCTTTCAGTTGTAAATTTATTCGCTCTTTTGTTTCAGTGAGGCTATGAATGTTTAGGTGTCAATCCAACCTGAATTGTGCCTATGCAGAGGAGTTTGTGATCTTGAGGCTTACAAGCTTGCCACTTCGCTGACTATGTACGAGGATCAAGCTGTTTGACCAATCAAGTGGATGAAAGGATCATCCAATATTTTTGCAGAGTGTCTGAACTTCTGGGAATAAAGTTTTACAGCTCGAGTGGTGAAAGTTGCGCTCGAGCGGTTAGCCTATATGTTTTGCTCCGCCTTTACTCACACCGCTCGAGCGGTGAAATGTGCCCTCGAGCGATCTGCACGATCCTATTATCTGTAAAGTGCAATGTTCACTGTTCGCTGTTTTTAGGATTCGAGTCGTCCAGATTTTGAAAAAAGAAAAAAAAAAAAAAAGTGTTTTATATTGAAGACTATTTTATATGAGTTTCCTTGGTGTATAGAAGTTGATCGATTGATCATCGAACTTCAAATTGTTGAACATCAAGGGTTATTATTGTTTCATTCACAAAAGAGAGAGTGGTTCTTCGGTAGATTTCGGGGAACTTAGGCTTGAAGTTTTGGTGGATTTTGAAGTGGCTCATCATCGTGAATTCGACATCAGCATTGTGGATTCAACGTTGGGCAAGACAATTCCGAGATGAAGACGGTGGTAGAAGAGGCACATAGTGGTCAGTTTAATTCGAGCGTAGATTCACTAGGTAATTAAGCGTACACTTGTGTAATTCATTTTTTTCTTCTTAGTGGATTATTTTGTGGTTTTGACCCATGATTTTTTTATCACAATTGGAGGTGCTCCAATTGTGATTTTTCCATATTAAATCCTTATGTTGATTTGTCTTTAATTGTTTGATTGAGATTATTTTTTATTGTTTAAAAATTTAAACATAATCACAAATTAATATCTCGGGAATTTTAAGATTTTTCAAAAATTCAAGTTATGACATTTCAAAGTTTTTAAGTATAAACAAGCACAATGGTACACTTGTCCAACAGAAAATGCATTTCTTTATGACTTTAAAACTTTAGTGCATGAAGTAATTACCACAAAAGTTTAAAAACTATAATTATGGTCTGAGTTTTCTATTTAATACTTTTTTTTTATTTAAACACAGTTTTTAATATATTTATTAAATAATTATGAAGTTACAATTCAATATAAAGAGTTAAATTAATAAGGGTAAATTATATAAATAGTTCCTGTAATTTATACGATGTGTCAATTTGGTCCATGTTGTTTCAATTTGCTTGATTTTGCCCCTTAATTTAACAGATTGTGTCATTTTAGTCCAATAAATAATGGTGGTTAAGTTTGGTGGACGGAAAGTCAAACTATATGTCAATTTGGTCCCTATAATTTACATGATGTGTCAATTTGATCTTTGTCAAAATTGAGCAAATTAAAACAACAAGGACCAAATTGACACATTGTGTAAACTATAGGGACCCAATTGACACATTGTGTACACTTTCCATCCACCAAACTTAACAACTGTAATTTCTTGGACTAAATGACACAATCTGTTAAATTAAGGAACAAAATCGAGCAAATTAAAACAACATGGACCAAATTGACACATCATGTAAACTACGGGGACCATTTACATAATTTACCCAATTAATAATCCATATCCATTCAATCACTTATCTAATTTGTTCACCAGTCCAATTTTTAAAATCTTGATTTTACACTATAGTAGAAGCGAGTGTATGCACATGTAAGCCAGTAACTTCAAAGCACTATTGGCCTCAGTGGGGTAGTTGATCTTGATCCTCAAAGTCTACTAGGATTGGAACAAAGCATGTTATGCCTTCCCCGGAAGAGAATACACTCAATGAAATAAAATAAAGGCTATGCTTTTCTCTAGTCTAATACCGGAATACAGCGTGTTGTTGGAATTGTGGACGCCTACTACAGGTCCTATTTCGATAATTTGAATCGTTTAATGTGTAGAATTCGTCGAGTACTCTATCCCTATAAAAAATCACATTGATTGGATATCGATAGCTACTTGATTGGATCACATTTCTGTCACCGGTAAATATAATTTTCAAAATAAATTATTGATAAAAAATGATCCGATCAAGTAGCTATCGATATCCGATCAATGTGATTTTTTACAGAGATAAAGTACTTAACAAGCTCTGCACATTCAACGATTCAGATTATTAAAATCAAATTTGTGTAAACCTCACAAGTCTAACAGTACCGTCTAATTTACAAAGTAACTGGAGACAAGTCTCCTAGTAAAAATAATATAAGAGGGAAGGAAGTGATATGCTTTTTTGACAATTGTTCTCTGTTCGTTGTTTTTCTTTCTTGTTATTTAAACCATTAGGTTACAATCCTATCAGTTTTTAGTCAATGATCCGTTGGGGGATTTTCGAAAGTTAAGATTTAGTTTTTGGATGTTTCAGAATCTTCCTTGGTTCTTATTTGGAAAGTGACCCAATAACATGATTTGAAACAATTTTCATTAGTAAATTAGAGGCTGTTGACAACATCAGAATTGATGGTTTTGGGCCTATGTTGAAATTTTTAAATGAGATTTTTTTTAATATTTTTATATCATGATTTTTTCTGCAAATGCTATTTTGTCAATTTAAATAATACACGCATTCGGAAAATAATTTAATATTTTATATAATTTAATGGGAAATTTTATAACACACTCTATTTTGGAAAGTTTTTTGTGAATATTCTAAAAAATTAAACTATTTATATAAATAACTAACTTTTCAAATTATTTATCAAACTAACCTATTTTTTAAAATCACAGGTTCAAAATAGTATTTTATAGTGAAATTGTATTTTGAACATGTAATTTCATATTGACATGGCCCACATCGATAACAAAAAGTTAATAATAATGAATGTTTGATCATGCAAATCAATATTTAAAATTAACAAATACATTAAGTACAAATTATTTAAATCTATTCAATGATTATAATTTGTATGATTTAAAATTTTAAATGACACTTAGTGTAAGCTAAAATTTGAAAATTTCGAAGTAATATAATATTTATTTAATTTTGACTGAATTTACTACCACCATTACCACCCAACCATTATTACAACACTATCCCCATAACTATTGTTGTCACCAACACCTCCACCATCACCACTACAATATAAAAATTAAAAAATAAAATTTGAAAATTTTTATTTTGTTCATATTAAACAACTTATCTGAGTTTATCATTTAAATTTGATCGACTTTTCAAACCCAATGATGTGCCAATAAAATAGAATATCTAAGACATTTCATATCTTCTCTATTATATATTCTTTAATCATCAACTAATCATCTCACTTACACATCATTGGGTCTAAAAAATTAATCTACAAAGCAGATTTACATATCATTTTTTTCAAATTTTTATCAAATATTTTTTGGGTTTAGAAAATTCAACACTCAGTATTATGAAACACTAAGAAAATTTTCTGAAAAAAAGGCACACCTCAATTAAATTGTTACATACCGTAAACCAATTGTGAGCAAACACCTTAACCACAAACAAAGACAACTGAAAATGAACATAATTGGAAAACGGAGGCAAACAAAGCATAAAGACTTGCATCAAAACAAATTACAGAAGACCCTCTCAAACTAACTAATCAACAACAAAGTCTTCTGTCAAGGGACTAATTAAGCAATAAAATCCAACCAGAATAACAACAAAACCAAGATGAATAGCAAGTCATTAGCAAACTGTCTTCTCTAATGAATGAATTGACTCCCTAAAGAGCACATCCATCTTCAAACCTTAAATACAGCAAAATACCTCCTCTTCCATGCTTCAAATTGCCACTAGTTAGCAAAGCACTGTAGACACCACATTTTGACCGGCCCTAAGACTTGGACACTTTCTTTTGATCACCCTATGATGAATAACAAGAAGTTGTTTCTCACAAAATCCTCAATAAGGAAAATGGAATTTGGTTTTCTCTCAAAAACCTTACACCCCATTTTAACCAAACTATGTTAGACCTTAAAACCCTCTTTTTAAAATATTTTTTCAAATGTTTCTACGATGTTCCGAGTCTCCCATTTCGATTAAAATAATGTAGTTTTAGTAAACCGAGTAAGGACAAAGTGGAGATAAATGGAAGTGAGGTGAACTCTTTGAAAAATATTTAAAAGCATCTTCTTTATAGGTTTGGAGTTAAAGAAAGTAGGAGGAGATGGAAGAAAACTGGTTTAGGAAAATGATAAGCATCAAATCGTTAAAAAAGAAATGAACAGCCTTCACTAAATTAGGCATATCTCTTTGTACACTTGGAATTTAGATGTGAGGCCACTACCATTGGAAAGTAGACTTCTGGGGATTCAATTTAGACTCATGAATCACATAAACCGAGTCCGGATAAGAGAGATATGCCCATTTAAAGTCAGGCTGAAGAGCAGATTTTGTTAACCAGGCTCAAGACAGCAGCAGACTCGTTTTTTTTTTTTTTTTTTTGGTTTTGGTTCGGTTAGGACACCCCATTGATCCATTTTATGATCCATTCAAGTGCTTCCACTCATCCTCCATTATCTCCACTCACCTTCCATTATCAAAAGTGGTTTTGGCCTTGTCATAAAAGATGAATCAAAAGCAACAAAGTCTTAATCATCATTATCATCCTTGTCATCCCCATCACCTTTGTCTTCCGCCTTGTCCCCCATTCCCTGACTTTTTTATTCCTTCATAGCTTATACATTCAAATTGTATATTAAAAAGGGATAGGATGGAATGAGAGAAGAAGAACATCATTCGAGAGAGCTAGAGAGAAAAGAGAGCAAAAGAGAAAAAATTGTCTAAATTGCAACCTTGAGCCAAAACACTTCCAAGCTTCCATAGCTACTAAAATTCTTCATTTCCATACACCAAAACCACTCCAAAAATTCTGATATAGCCAAAGATCCATTGCCTTGATCATAAGGAAGAGTGTTTAGTGATTAAAAATGAGAAAAACTAGAGAGTTAGCCACTTTCCATACCATAAACTCCATAATTTCGAATTGAGGATTTGAGAACACACTTCCTACACTTGAGGGTGATCAAGAGGGAGTTTGTGAACTAAAAAGTTTATCATTTCCTTGAAAGGTGAATTTCACAAACTTTTCATTTTCTTGCATTTCTTACTTATTTTGCTCTTTTGCTTTGATTTCTTGTTATGTTATATATTGTTGTAATCTAATTGAAAGTGGTGAGTTGAGACTCCCATATATTGTTTTTAGTTCTGTTTTTGTTGTGAAAATCTAAGAAAACTGATTTTGACTGAGCCTACCGGGCTACCCGGCCCGTTAGTTGGCCGGGTAGCCACCTAAAAGTACACCATCGCACCCGCACCTTCATAACCATGCCCGTAACCTGTAGGCAAAATTGAGCAACCTTCCGACGTTAAGAAGATCAACCTCCGATGGTCTTTGAGGCGCTTGAAGCTGTTATTTTTTTATGTTTATTTTATTTTGAGCGTTTGTGAGGATTTTTATATTGTGTTGTAATATTTATTCATCTCCCTCGGATTTGTAATATTTACAGTGTTGTAATAATTCCCCATCCCCACTTCTTATCTATCCCATTCTTTAATCACTTTCCATAACTGTACATATGTATATATCTGACATGCCATGCATATCCATGCTTTTATATACATGATTCATGCCTAGGTCCGGCTAAATTTGCATCTTTGTGCTTTAATTGATTATTACATGGTTTTGTGCGCTATAGCATGTTTTGCAATATTTCACATGTCATGTTTTAGAAGCCGGATCTTTAGAAGCATTCTTGTGTATGTATTAGGATTTTGTATATAGGATCATGCATATTTTTGTAACTTTGTTTTGTAACTGTTTGCGGGACGTCGGTAAATATGTAAGTTGTTATGCTTTAGCATATCGCTTGTACATAATTTTTTTTATTATGTTTAGTATTCTACCATGTGGCTATTTGCTTATGTGATATATCTCTATGAATGCCGGTGGATGGAGGTTATGTTGCTTAATTTGGAATGATATTGACTTTTATGTTTGTAAACTCAATTTCTTTGAGTTATGCATCTTCAATACTCTTTCAAAAAATACATGAACTCAAATTGTTCCAAAATGTATGACATAGTCTATACTTGTATGCTTCACATAGTAAATTTTTAGGACTTATTAAATAAATTGGAATATGAACATATAAAGCAAATAAAACTCATATCATGGTTTAGTAGAGGTTGATCTTTGATCGGGTTGAGCGGGGTGCTCATTATTGACCTTCCTCTCTCATACCTAAGGCTCTAAACCAAGCATCTTTGGTTACGACGAACAATGGCCTTGGCACGAGTCATGGATTTCCTAATTTCCCAAAATATTAGGTGGCCAGTACGAAATTTGATGACGCAATCCATTTTGACAAAATTGAAATAAAATGGATTTTCAATAAAAGTTTTCAAATTTGGACTCTCATCTATGTTTCACATTTCATTCGTGAGACTAGATCACAGAGATCTCGGGAGTCCGAACTGTTTAATGCCCGCGGGTACTCCTTGGGTGATGTTATAGTTTATGGAGACTCTGCTGGGGATTTTATGAAACCTTGATTCAAACTCGATGATATGACTTTTATTTTCAATTATATGTTCATTGCATTCCATTGTGTAACTTGCTTTTTGTGCTCCTCGAAGGGGTTTAGTCTCCTCAGATACGATAGCCCTACAGTTCAGACTCCTGTGGTTCTAAATCTGATTTCACAAGTGCAATGTGAAACAGTGAAATTACAAAAGAGTCCAAATTCAGCGAATCTTTTGGAAAATCGATTTTTAATAAAAATGCCAAAAGTGGACTGCATTGCCAGATGTCAAAGTCGCGACCTAAATATTTTTAGGAAATTTAGGAAACCCATGACTCATGCCAAAGGCCACTTGTCCGTCATAACCAAAGTGTCTCAGCTCAGGAACTTAGGTATGAGAGGGAAAAGTCATGAATTGAGCACCTCACTCACCCGATCAAAAATCAGCCTCTACTAATCATGATGTGATTCTTTTGTACAGTATATGCTCTTGTTCTGATTTATTATTCTATCTTTACTATGTGATGCACATAAGTATAGACTAATTCTCAAAATTTAGAACTTTTTGATTTCATGTTTGTTTTGAAAAGAGTTTTGAATACGTGCCTTTTGAAAAAGCGAGCTCGTATATACATTTAATCAAAACATCCAACTTAAGCGAAATAGCCTTCATTCACTAGCATTCAAACAGGTATATCAACTAAGCACTTAGCCTCATGATAAACATGCTTGATATGGCAACACTAACACACATGCAATGTGCTAAAGTAATGAATGCTCACCTAGTACTCAACCGAGGCAAGCCAAAAGAAGTAAAATAGTTAGAAACATGCGAGCTCTAATATGCGAGTGCCTAATGCAACACATACAAAATGCAACTATAAGGTTTGGTTGTTAACCTGGCATATAAATCAATTTGATAACATGCAGTGAGGGACGTATTCAAATAACTAAGGAACAACCATAAAGTTAGAATGATGCACTGAACCGAATGCATGAAAAATGAATAATTAAGCATGGTAATGACATGGAAAATGTAAAACATGATGCTACCATTATAAGAAAGTAAATAAAAGGGAGAAAGAATGAGGGCTGGAAGACATACACAATATTTACAAGTGTTATAAATTGGCCCTCACACAAGAGGGTCCGAATGAATGCCCTAATTAACTAATTATTACAATACCAAATTATTAACTGAATTAACTAGCTATTACAAATTCAAAGGAATTTAACTAATTAATTACAACACACTAATTAATCTAAGAGCTATTTAAGCTAATTAATTACAACGGGAGCTGAAGAACCACGCGCGCAACCAAGAACATCCTTCGAAATTTCCTCTGTTTTGCTACCAGAACTGTTCTGTTTTGCAGTCAAACAATTAATCTATTTTCACCCCAGCCTCTGCTTTGTTCTGCAAGAAAAATACCACTGCCTATGCAACAAGAGGTGGCCGGCCGGCCATGGAAAGTGGTCGGCCGGATACAAGGGTGGCCGGCCAGCCACTGTTACTTGAGGGCTGCCTTACTGTAATAGAATGGAAACAGAGCAAAAACAGAGTGTTTCCAGTGGATGTTTGTCCTCTCTGCCTCTCCCTATCATGAAACTAATCAAGGGAAGGGTAGAATCGATTCACAAACCATCAATCGTCACAAAGTTGTTACGTGATGATCTATGAATCAATATGGCAAAGGGTCAATAACTGGAAATAAAAGACTAATGACACCCTTTTCTTATCGTGGAGTTACCTCAAAGAAAGTGGTGGACATTGTTTCTTGAACCATTTAACATCACTAGAGAGTACGCAATAAGTCAAGATGCAATAGGTTCAATTAACAGCCGATTGAACCCAACTTGATTTTATTATCTTGTTGACTTCTTTTACTCCAATTTTATTAGCCTCTTTTTATTACCTTTCGATTCTTTAGTCATTTTGTCCAAAAGTGAAAGTTATGTCCACTAATTAAGAGAAGTGCCAAATAAGAAGTTGTTCTTAGCATGAGAGACATGCAATGCCTTGGTAATGAACCTCCGAAGAGATTAAACCATTAAGCATGGAAGACCTCTTTCTCATTCCTTGAACAACAATAAATTGTTTGAAACAACCTTAAAAAAAGAAAGAAAACCAAGAAAGGAGGGAGGTTGCAAAGATGATTATTGTAAGTGTGAGTACATGTATGAAAACTATGAAATAAAAGCTATCAACTCAAATAGGTTGGTGTCTAAGGCCTAAATCACCAAACCTTCGAGGACTTACAACAATATAAGCATGATATTCAAAGCATAAGCTATCTAAACAATTAAAATAGTCCCAAAAACACCAAAAACAGTGTTGAAAATGGTTTGAAAAAGCTAAAAAGAGTAAGCAAAATGGAAGAGAATTGAAGCTAGTAAGCAAGCCTAAGGAAGGGTGGCTAACCCCTCCACTTTTTGGACCTCAAAACCACATGTTTAGCCTCTGAAAAAATCTAAAAATCAGTGGCCAAAAGTAGAGAAATAAGTGGGAAACACAAGGATAAAAGCTTATGGAACAAGGTTTAAGAAAGGGTGATTAACCCCTCCACCTTTGGTAGCTTTTAACTCACAAGCTTCAACCCACAAAAACAGTCCAAAACAGAGTAAAAACAACAAGAAAAAGATGAGAGAAGAGTAGGCAAAAGGTCACAAGAGTTATGCCTTTGAAGAGAAGACACTCTTTTGTTCACAAACCATAAGATGTTCACTCTCAAGGGCTAAAATTTTGGCTCAAGAACCTCAACAAGGAGCCTCAAATTTTTGGTTTAGGAAGTTTATGTATAGTATATGTATATTGCAAGATAGAGAGGGAGAGTTCTTAGCAAGATTTAGGCTCTTCACAAAATTTTCCATCCTAAAACCATAAGGGATGGTCAAGTATATATAGAAAAATAGGTTGCTATCTCACAAATATTTGTATTAAGCTAGCTGATGTAGTGCATGCACATGGAGGAATAGTTGGCAACAAAATACCTGCCAGCCGAGAAACCGGGCCGACCGGCCACTCTAAATGGCCGGATTTCTCATCAATTGGCTGGCCGGTCACTTAATTGGCTAGCTAGTTACTTGCGAAAAAAAATATGTTTTCAAGCCCGACTTCAGACGGGCTTATCTCCCTCATCCAAACTCGGGTTTAGGTGATCTTGAGTATAAATTGAAACCCCAAAAGTCTATTTTCCAATGGCAGTGGCCTCATATATAAATTCTAAGTGTACAAAGAAATATGCCTAATTTAGTGAAGGCTGCTCATTTCTTTCTTAACGATTTGATGCTCAATCTTTTCCCCCAACTAGTTTTCTTCCAACCCTTCATATTTTCTTTAACTCCAAACCTATAAATAAGATGTTTTAAAATATTTTTCAAAGAGTTCACCTCCCTTCCATTTATTTCCACTTTGTCCTTACTCAGTTTACCAAAAAGTACAATATTTTAATTTCGTAACATCGTAGAAGCATTTGGAAAAATATTTTGAAAAGAGGGTTTTAAGGTCTAAAATAGCTTTGGTCAAAATGGGGTGTAAGGTTGGGATTAGAAGCTCAAAACCGAAGCCTCTTGCTGAAGAAATTCAACGATTGCACAGTGTATTATTTCATCATCAAATGTTCAACCTGAGGCGCCCAAGTCTTAAGGACGATAAAAAATGAGATGTCTACACATTGGTGCACTTAAAGTCCCCTTGTTAGCCAAATACTGTTAGGAGCACAGGCAAGCTTTTTGTGACACTGTACCTATCTCTATGTTACTTTAGAGGCATTGTGTTATAACCTTTTGAGATCTATCAAAAAGGTAGCTCCGCTATCTAAGGTTCTTAGACTTCGAAGAGAGGCTATATTGACTCTTCTGACTTCCTGGGGTCTTCATTGGTTATTGCTCAAAGGACTCTTTAGTGACGTCACCTTGACTTCAATCCCTAGAGTAGAGCTGACCTTATGCATATAGTGAGCTATAGTGCCTTCCAAAAATAGGACAGGATACTCTCCCATTTCTAAGTTGTATGATACCACTTGCTTGAATAGTGAAACCCTAGATCATTTCAAAGCCAAGACAGGGTAACTCTAGCCCCCATAGGGCTGTTTGTTCTTTTTCCTGCTAGATGCAATGTACGGGATCTGGGGTTCTCAAATTCAAATGAGTGGTTCAGGCATTTCAGTTTGTGAGATTGAGTTTGGTTTTACGATGATGTATACAGTGGTCAGTTGTGCAAATTGGACCAAAGTGCTGCCAGAATTCTAATTGGAGGTCCTATTTTTGTTTTTGCAAGGTGGTTGTAGCACTATAGCTTCAGAGTGGTCTATTATCCCCCCAAGTTCTATAAGACTTGCACCTATAGACTGTTCAAAGTACCCTTCTTTCGCCAGCTAGATCATTCCCAATCAACTCCCTAGAATCAATGATGACTCAAATTCCAGAGAATATAGCAAACATGTTTTTATCCCTCCAAAGAAGCATAGATGCTATTGCTAATACGGTTGCCACTCACGGTGATGCTCTCGCTAAATTGCGACATCAATCTACGATGTCCACTATCCAACTACCTCCAGTGATTCATCCCAATCCACATCCACCTGCTAATGCCAACTCCTAAAAAATCAACACAGTCATTACCACCATTATCGATCCCTATGGCAATATTGGCCCACAAATAGTCGAGTCAACCCGATCCCCAAATAAACCTATTCTTCCACTCCACATATCCTCAACTCGTGCCATGGAAATCCTCATAGAAAAGGGGCACCTCAAGCTCCTTGATCCCTGACCTCTCCTTGATATTCTACTAGCCAGACATGACCCAAATAAATACTGTGCCTTTCACCACCAACATGGTCATGAGATTGATCATTGTTTTCGCTTATGCCATATGATTCAAGATCTCATCAACAATAAAGCCATAAGCTCCGCCTCAACCCCAAGGACCCAAGGTCATCACCTCACCCAAAAAACCCACAAAGTCTACCGATGATAGGTCAATAAACCTGGGGGATAATGCGACGAGCTCTACGATCGGGGGATGAACCACTTGTTGATTGCACGCATTTCGTTCCAGACGTAGTGGATGACACGCACTGTTTTAGTAATTTGAGAATGATTTCATTTTATTTTAGAATTGAGTATTGAGTTTGAGTTTGACTCCACCCAGTCTGTAGATTTGGGATCTCAAGTCATTCTAGCAAGTCTAAATCTGTTGATTGGGGGAGTGCTAACCTAGACATATCTATCCTGTCTAGGTCTTCTTTGTTGTTTTCTTTTGAATCTGTTGTCATCATTAAGTTAGAGTTTTTTGTGAATAAAATGTCATGGATTCTGCCTACTTCCCTGTGCCTTTAGTTCATTGCATTGATCAAAAATATTCAAAACTGTTTTCAAAAACTGTGATAAAAAAATAAAAAATAAAAGAGGAAGGAATTTCTCAGGATTTACAAAATTTGATCAACTGAAAGGAAGAGAGGTGTGCTAAGCCCTTAATGGATGAGATCATTTCTGTTAATATGGGTATTGAGAAGGATCCTAGCTTGGTCCAAATTGGTTCTATGTTGTCTTTAGAGGAGCACGAACGGTTAGTTATTTTATTAAAAGATTTCAAAAAATATTTTTGTGTAGTCCTACAAAGACATATTTGGAATTGATCCTGAGATTGTATAGCATAGGATCCCTTTCCACCTGAGGCCTGACCCCTTAGCTTTCAAACCGTGAATCAAAATATTCAATGATCAACAAATGTGTGAGGCTTGCATAGCTAGATTGGAAGCAGCCGTTGAACTAGGGTTAATAAGGTCAGATGTGATCAAAGATTTAAAACTGGATCGTTTTCCAATGAAGATTGCTCAAAAAGTCAAATCCCAAAATTTGGGAGAAGGAGATTTATTGCCAAAGGACATTCAAGTTCCTATCCGCCACACTGGGGACAAATTCAGACTCAATTGGATGGGTCCCTACCCTACATCATTAAGACTATCTAGTCAGGAAGAACATCCATTCTCATGGATTTAGATGGTTGAGAGATCTCACAACAAATCAACATGGACAAACTACAAGGTACTACCCTTTGAGAGGATTGGTAGGTCGAAAACCTGGAAGGGTGATCCAAGCAAAAGTTAGAGCAAAAAAAAATTTTTAAAAAAAAACATAACACAAAAAAAAACACACACAAAAAAAAAAAAAAAAAACACACACACACACACACAAAACACAAAAAAAAATGACAAAATATAAAAAAAAATGAAAAAAAAAAAAAAGAAACTCGCAAGGTTGAAAACCCGGAAGGACAGCTTTGGCAAAAGTTAGAACACAAAAGGAAAGTCAAAATACTCGAGTGAGCCTTACCCGTGAACTACGTAAGGCCTGATTCCTATATTTGGAATACGTAGGCAGTTTCATCCCGAAGTTCGGCCCTAACCATTTTTAAATTGCTTGTCTCGTCCATATTTGATTGGTGTATCCTTATTCAACTTGGTTATCCTATCTCCTTCTAATTTGGTTGTCCTATTCCGATTCAATTGTAAGACAGATCTTGCCCGGGTTATCTAATTTGAGTTTGTGCATCTCAAGGGTTGATCCCGTGTTGGTCAGGTTGTGGCCATTTGCGAAAACAATTTTTGAGGTTTTTTTTTTTTAAATAAAGTCGACTTATTTTCTCAAAAATTATTCCATTTTCGAAAAATCGGACCATTCTTGGACTCAAAAAAGGAACATTTTCAGTGCTCATAGCTTAGCTTACATGATTTCAAAACAGAGAGTTGAACAAACATGTTAATCTAACTCTCATGTTGGTCAAAATCTTTTTAGTTAAAAAAAAAAATGTCACAGCAATGAACTAGGACATAGTCGAGTCAGGAATTCTGTCTTCTCCCCGCACTCTCGAGTCCCATGTTCATATTTCAGCTGGTCGGCTAACCATTCAGCCGGCCATCTAGATTTTAGATGACTCCAGGTGTGTTTCATGTTTGTGTGTCAGCCGGCCGGTCACTCAATCTGCCGGCAGGCCAATTTATGAACCCATAATGGAAAATTGTAGAATTTGTGTAAAGCTCAATGGCTTGTCTTTTAGAGTTTTGTTTTGAGTCTCTTTTATTCTATTGAGTGTAAATAGGTCTATTTGGATTTTTTTTATTTTTTTGTTTTTGCTTTGTTCTTCTTCGATTGAGTCATTCTTTGATTTTTGGTCAGTTGAGGGCTCATTGTCCATTTCAGAATTCATTCAAATTCGATCATTCTCAAATTCAAATTTAATAAAATATTTTCAAACTCAAGTGCAAAGCCATTCACGCCATGATGTGCAAAAACAAATTTTTATTTATTTATATTCTAGGGTGAACCTCCCTCGATTACAGCATTACAAAAAGAGGAAGAAATTTTGAAACAAAAGAGAGAAAATTTTGAAAGATTGGTGATCCTTCCTAAGCCAAAAAAAATAAAAAATAAAAAAACAGAGAGAATGCATTTTCTCAGTTTTCAGGCAACAGCTCAGTGGCGAAGATTACAACCGTATCATTTGCACACAACTTCGTCGTTCGACTTCACTGATAACCTCATTTCATCTTCACTTTTTGAAGCCCTGGAGGGCTTTGTCTCCGTATTCACAAAGCCTCTGAAGGACATTACTCCCCGCTGGCCATCAAATGCAGAGTGTGAAGGTACTCCTAATCGGGCCATGGAGGTGGCCTGCTGTTTTAGCTCTTTATTCTCTTTCTTCAGTGCGCTAATCTCTTGTTGAGCATCTTTATACATACGTTGAAGCAGGAAGAGTTGCGCTGATAGTTGATACACTTCAAACGTCCTGTTCTGCAATCAATGGAACAAGTTAGATCCCAGTCACGGTCTCTACACACGACCTCAGCATATACAAGTTAGCCCTCATCTCAAACTGTGCTGTCACTATTTGCTCAACTGATATAATTGGAAAACTGAAAACAAGGGAATGAGGGGGGATGCGCAGTTGATGTTCAAGGTAGTCAGAACTATCCCTATCGTGGACTCGTTGAGGTCTGGAAAGAGAGAGAGAGAATCGCAGGAAGAGGCCATGTTAGAGGAAAGTGATGCAAAAGAAAAGGGTTGCAGAGTGGTGGTAGAGAGAGTTTGCAGCTTTTTGCTCTGCCTCTCTCACAGGCTTTGGTTTAAGCAGAGAACGAGAAAGGAGAAGAAGACAATGGGGTGAAGGTGCCAAGGCAATCGTTGAAAAATTGATGGTCTAGCTCTGTTGGTCAGGTGATGTGTTTGTTAAAATCGCGCGCTAAACACGATGCTCAAAGCAGATAAAGGAAGAGAGAGAGAGAGAGAGAGAGAGAGAGAGAGAGACAAAAACAGGAGAGGGGAGAGAGACATATATATGTATGTATATATTTTGTATGTATATGTATCTGCCTATATACTCTGTATGTGTATGTATATTGATGTATATGTATACTTTTGTTGTGTATACTAATGCCTTTGTACATCGTTTACTGGTTAAAACCTTCCATCTCCATATAGATACGCTTAGGTGCTTGTTGGTTACACCACCTTTGCTCTTTCACGTGAAACATGTTAGGATTTGACGTTTACATGGTAAAACCTTCCCCCTCCCCCCCTCTCACTGTATGAGATAAAATTAGATACGCCTGTTGGTTACACCACATTTGCTCTTTTCGCGTGAAACGTGTTTGGATTTGACGTTTTCCCAGATAAAACCTTTCCCCTCTCCGTATGAGATACGGTTAGGTACGCCTCTTGGTTACACCACCTTTGGTCCTTTCATGTGAAACGTGTTTGGATTTAACGTTTTTTCGGATAAAACCTTTCACCTCTCCGTATGAGATACGATTAGGTACGCTTGTTGGTTACACCACATTTGCTCCTTTCACGTGAAACGTGTATGGATTTGATGTTTTCCCAGAAAAACCCCCCTCCCCGTATGAGATACAGTTAGGTACGCCTATTGGTTGCACCACATTTACTCCTTTCACGTGACGTGCTAGGATTTGATGTTTACCCAGTTAAAACCTTCTCCTTCTCCGTATGAGATACGGTTAGGTATGCCTGTTGGTTACACCACCTGTGCTCCTTTCAAGTGAAACATATTAGGATTTGACGTTTACCTAGTTAAAACATTCCCCCTCTCCGTATGAGATACGGTTAGGTATGCTTGTTAGTTACACCACCTTTGTTCCTTACATGTGAAAGGTGTTAGGATTGGACGTTTATACGATTAAAACCTTCCATCTTTCCGTATGAGATATGGTTAGTTATACTTGTTGTTTACACCACATTTTCACCTTTCACATGAAACGTGTTAGGAGTTGATGTTTACTTGGTTAAAATCTTCCCTCTCTCCATATGAGATACGGTTAGGTATGCATGTTGGTTACACCACCTTTGCTCCTTTCACGTGAAATGTGTTAGGACTTTCACCTTTGCTTATTGGTTACACCACATTTTCACCTTTCACGTGAAACGTGTTAGGATTTGATGTTTACTTGGTTAAAACCTTCTCCCTCTCCGTCTAAGATACGGTTAGCTACGTCCATTGGTTACACCACCTTTGCTCCTTTCACGTGAAACATATTAGAATTTTCACCTTTGCCTGTTTGTTGCACCATATTTTCACCTTTCACGTGAAACGTGTTAGGATTTGATGTTTTATTGATTAAAACCTTCCCTCTCTCCGTATGAGATACTGGGTAGGTACACCTATTGGTTACACCACGTTTGCTCTTTTCACGTGAAACGTGTTAAGATTTCCACCTTTGCTTAATGGTTACACCATATTTTCACATTTCACGTGAAACATGTTAGGATTTGATGTTTACCTGGTTAAAACCTTCCCCATTTCCGTATGAGATACGTTTAGGTATACTTGTTGGTTACACCACATTTTCATCTTTCATCTGAAACGTGTTAGGATTTGATGTTTACCTAGTTAAAACCTTCTCCCTTTCCGTATAAGATACGGTTAGGTATGCTTGTTGGTTACACCACATTTTCACATTTCATGTGAAACGTGGTAGGATTAAATGTTTACCTAGTTAAAACCTTCCCCCTTTTCGTATGAGATACGGTTAGGTATGCTTGTTGGTTACACCACATTTTCAACTTTCACGTGAAACGTGTTAGGATTTGATGTTTATCCAGTTAAAACCTTCTCCCTTTCCATATGAAATACCACTGGGAACATCTGTTGGTTACACCACTATACCTCCTCCCGCGTGAAACACATTTGGATTTCGAGTTCATTATTTTCTTCTCTCGCATGAAATGTGTTTGGATCTCAGGTTCACTATTTCTCCTCTCACGTGAGACGTGTTTGGATTTTGAGTTCACCTTTCTTCGATCAACTGAGTTGTGGCACATTTAATGCAATGATATGGCACATTTGTATGTGATGCACACTCTATTATTTGTGTTGTGGCACATTTATATGCATTATACCCTCTGTTATGCTTTATATCATTAGCACGAGGCTTGTCTCATATGTTACTATCTTCATATCTTTATCATCACTCCATGATATTGAATCCTATTACATAATCATGAATTTTCAAAACAACCGGCTACGCGAAGTGTGTGAGTCCAACTTTCAAATTGTATGCCGAGCATGTCATTTGCATTCTGCCCCTGAACTACGCTAGTTTAATTCCTTGCAATGGGATGCTTAAGCAACCTTCAGGTTCAACCACTTGCATTGCATCTTGTTTGTTTACCGGAGTCTTATGGCCTTGTCAAAAGGGTCGTCTTCGGGCTTTGATGTTCGCTCACGTCATGAAATGACTTCGAGCTCTGTCAAAGAGGGCAACTGTAGACACCCCATTTTGGCCGGCCCTAAGACTTGGGCGCTTTCTTTTGATCACCCTATGATGAATAACAAGAAGGTGTTTCTCACAAAATCCTCAACAAGAAAAATGGAATTTGGTTTTCTCTCAAAAACCTTATGCCCCATTTTGGCCAAATTATTTAGACCTTAAAACCCTCTTTTCAAAATATTTTTCCAAATGTTTCTACGATGTTCCGAGGCTCTCATTTCGATTAAAATATTACACTTTTCAGTAAACCGAGTAAGGACAAAGTGAAAATAAATGGAAGGGAGGTGAACTCTTTGAAAAATATTTAAAAGCATCTTCTTTATAGGTTTGGAGTTGAAGGAAATAGGAGGAGATAGAAGAAAACTGGTTTAGGAAATGATGAGTATCAAATCGTTAAGAAATAAATGAATAGCCTTCACTAAATTAGGCATATCTCTTTATACACTTTGAATTTAGATTTGAGGCCACCACCATTGGAAAGTAGACTTCTAGTGATTGAATTTAGACTCAAGAATCACCTAAAACTAAGTCCGGATAAGGGAGATATGCTCGTTTGAAATCGGACTTAAGAGAAGATTTTATTGACCCGGCCCGAGACAGCAGCAGACCCCTTTTTTTTAGTTTTGGTTCGGTTAGGACACCCCATTGACCCATTTTATGATCCATTCAAGTGGACCCACTCATCCTCCATTATCTCAACTTACCCTCTATTATCAAAAGAGGTTTTGCCCTTGTCATAAAGGATGAATCAAAAGCAACAAAGTCTTGATCATCATTATCATCCTTGTCATCCCCAACGCCTTTGTCTTCCACCTTATCCCCCATTTGACTTTTTTACTCCTTCATGTCTTATACATTCAGATTGTATATTAAATAGGGAAATGATGGAATGAGAGAAGAAGAACATCATTCAAGAGAGTTAGAGAGAAAAGAGAGCAAAAGAGGAAAAATTGTCTAAACTGCAACCTTGCGCCAAAACACTTCCAAGCTTCCATAGCTACTGATATTCCTCATTTCCATACACCAAAACCACTCCAAAAATTCTGATATAACCAAAGATCAATTACCTTGATCATAAGGAAGAGTGTTTAGTGCTTGAAAGTGAGAACAACTAGAGAGTTAGCCACTTTCCATACCATAAACTCCACAATTTCGAATTGAGAATTTGAGAACACACTTCCTACACGTGAGGGTGATCAAGAGGGAGTTTGTGAACTAAGGAGTTCATCCTTTCCTTGGAAGGTGAATTTCACGAACTTCTGATTTTCTTCCATTTCTTACTTATTTTGCTCTTTTGCTTTGATTTCTTGTTATGTTATATATTGTTGTAATCTAATTGAAAGTGGTGAGTTGAGACTCCCATAGATATTGTTTTTAGTTCGGTTTTTGTTGTGGAAATCTAAGAAAACAGAGTTTGGCCAAGCCTATCGGGCTACCTGGCCCGTTAGTTGGCCGAGTAGCCACCTAAAAGTACACCATCGCGCCCGCGACCTTCATGACTGTGCCCGCGACCTCTAAGCAAAACCAAGCAGCCTTCTGACGTTGAGAAGACCAACCTCCGATGGTCTTTGAGGCGCTTGAAGCTGTTATTTTTTTATGTTTATTTTATTTTGAGTGTTTGTGAGGATTTTTATATTGTGTTGTAATATTTATTCATCTCTCTCGAATTTGTAATATTTAAAATGTTGTAATAATTTCCCATCCCCACTTCTTATCTATCTCATTCTTTAATCGCTTTCCGTAACTGTACATATGTATATATCTTGCATACCATGCATATCCATGCTTTTACATACATGATTCATGCTTAGATGCGGCTAAATTTGCATCTTTGTGCTTTAATTGATTATTACATGATTTTTCTGCGCTATCGCATGTTTTGCAATGTTTTTACATGTCATGTTTTAGAAACCGGATCTTTAGAAGCATTCTTTGTGTTGTATTGCATTAAGATTTTGTATAAAATGATGCATATTTTACTAACTTTGCTTTGTAGCTGTTCGCGGGACGTCAATAAATATGGAAGTTGTTATGCTTTAGCATCCTACTTGTACATAATTTTCTCATTATGTTTAGCATCCTACCATGTGGCTATTTGTTTATATGATATATCTCTATGAATGTCGATGGATGGAGGTTGTGTCGCTTAATTTGGAATGATATTGATTTTTATGTTTATAAATTCAATTTCTTTGAGTTATGCATCTTTAAAACTTTTTCAAAAAATACCTCAACTCAAATTGTTCCAAGATGAATGACATAGTCTATACTTGTATGCTTCACATAGTAAATTTTTAGGATTTATTAAATAAATATGAATATGAACATATAAAGCAAATAAAACTCATATCATGGTTTGGTAGAAGTCGATCTTTGATCGGGTCAGCGGGGGTGCTCATTATTGACCTTCCTCTCTCATACATAAGGTTCCGAGCCAATCATCTTTGGTTATGACGAACAGTGGCCTTGGCAAGAGCCATTAGTTTCCTAATTTCCCAAAATATTAGGTGGCGACTTTCAAATTTGATGACGCAGTCTATTTTTGACAAAATTGCAATAAAATGGATTTTCAATAATGACAAAATTGCAATAAAATGAATTTTCAATAAAAGATTCCAAATTTGGACTCTCATCTATGTTTCACATTTCATTCGTGAGACTAGATTGCAGAGATCTCGGGAGTCCAAACTGTTTAACGCGCGCGGGTACCTTCTGGGTGATGTTACAAGCACATATTAGAAATTCCAAAGTAAAAAAAAAAAAAACAATAATGGCTTCAACAAAAGCAGAGAAAAGAACTAAAATTCATAGTAATTATTCAAAATCCTTAGCATCATGAAGAATATCCAGCATATAACATATTATCATCACACAACATAACATAACTATAAGGAGAAAGAGCAAGAATTATTGCCTACCCTATCTCTCACTAGTCCCGAAGCAACCAATTGCCGAGTTAGTGCACAAAGGTTAAGGTTATAGATCGGCACAAATCCAACAATCCGGCCAATGACAGCCGAGGCGGAAGACTTTTTTGCTCACCGGATGTATTGTAGAAGCATTTCCAGGAACGACATTTCCATAGAGAGAGAATTGTAATTGGGATGCTGCTTCACTAGTTGATTGGCTACTCTTCTCTTCTTGCTCCTTGTACACAAGATGGACTCTGACCTCCTTCACTTGAAAATCTTCATATCCAACCACTGAAATATTCAGTTCATCCCCACCTTTCAACTGATTTTCAAACTTCCAATAACTTAACCACATCATATCCTCATCAGCTTCTGGAATGCCAATGACATTTGGGGAATGGCTCCAAATCAAACTCTTGGTTGTGTTATTGATAATAGTATGTGCGCCACAATCAAGGTCAAGATATTTTGCATTATTGGAAAGTGCATAAATAGAACACACACTCAAGGCTTGAATTTTGAAATGCGATGGCACAATAAAAGATATTGAAGATCCTGTATTTTTAATATTAAACCAAGTTGGCATCTTGCTTTCCGGAAGATAAGCGTAAAATATGTGTTCTTCATGACATCCCTGTACCAAAGAAACCATAATTTAACCATTACAATTTTTTATTATTTTTATTTATTTTTTGAGAGAGAGAGAGAGAGAGACCTGCAGGGAAAGCTTCCTTTGATTCCCTAAGAACATCTTTGAAAGCGTAACAGTTGGGCTTCCCATGGATCCAAAGTTGGGCAAGCCTAAATTATTCATTATCTCCACATCAATATTCCCTATGGGTTCTAACTTAAACGAGCCCACGACCTCAACTATATTGTCGCACATATAATAGAATAGTAATGGTCTCCAATGCGCCATCATAACAAATTGATTCTCCCATGTGTCATTATATTGCATGGTTGATGGAGCTGAATAAAACTCACATTTTGAGTTGTAAAACTCTTTCAAATTCTGCCATTTTATATATTCATCACGAAGGTTCTTGAATTCTATGGTTGATGGAAATGATTGAAATGTTACTTTCTCCAACAATGTACATTGAGTGACCGACAATACTTTCAAATTCTGCTCCACTGTAAGTGATTGAAGCCTTTTACACTCTTTTAATACAAGGATCTGAAGTCCAATAAGACCTCCGATGCAATTCGGGAGGCTACAAATTGGATTATTGCTTAGATTTAATATCTGCAATGAGGATAGGTTGCTAAGATCCTTTGGAAAAGCATCCTCCGATAAATTGCAATCCACAAGACTTAAGTGTACCACATATCGTGGTAAAAGGGCCCATGAAATTTCTACACTCTTTCTTGGCTTCAATAGAGAAGGCCAGATGAATGAATACCATGGTTTGACCTCCTTAGTGGTAGAGAGTAATGGACTTACGACAGTTCCATTTACATTAAACTTTGTTAAAGAATCCATAGTCCCCATCTCTATTGGCAATTCCTTAATATTTGAGCAACCTGAGATGTCAAGTGTTTCCAAAAATTTTAGCATAACAATGCTTCTTGGAAGCTTCCTTAGATTTTTGCAATCTTTCAGATTTAATAAAACAAGTCTCTGAAGGTGTCCAATAGATTCATGAACCTCTACTAGCCTTACACAATTTTCAAGTATTAGTCGCTCAAGATTGGGTACTTCCAAGAAATCAGGAGTTTCGGAAAGGCAATGGGAATAACTAAGATCAAGGATTTTTAATGACTCAAGAAACTGTAATAGAAAAAAATGCTGGTTATTGTTTCTTTTAATTCTCAAACAAAATTGAAATGAAAACAAACAAATGAGTAACATACCTTGGTTCCTTCCCAAACCTTTTGCAAGTTGCTGTACGGCATCTCAAGAGCAACCAGGTTATCCAAAGAGAAATCATCGCATATAGAGTTGAAAGATAATCCATGCCAACACAACCATCGTAATCCTTTCGGAAAACTTTCAAAGCTTCCATTGACTTGTAAATTTTTGAGTTGCAAAAGTTTTAGTTTGTGCATCCTTGCAAATGCATCAACTTCCAAAGCTATCTTATCTGAATTTCGTAGAGCAATGCCTACTGTCTACCAGGAGAAGATGCCAAAACGACGTCTTTTAAACGAATTTCCTACATTTGACATCAAAAAAGATGTGCTGAGGAATTCTTCAAAATGACGTTTTCTATTGACACCAATGACTGTCTTGTCATATTTATCTTCCAAAAAATTCATATCAAGTATAAGACCTTCAATTTTTCCTGTCCCCTAATAAAGAATAAGAGGGAGATGACATTGATCAAGAAGAGTAATGTTATAACCCAAAAATAGATATATATATATATATACAAACTTCTCATACAAAATTATGTAACTTTCATTTCAAAAAAAAAAAACCACCAATGTAAATGATTTTTTTTTTTGGTATGAAGTTTCTAAGTTTGGATCATTTTTTGATAACTATAGAAATACATACAAATATAAATAAGGAGAAGGATTAATTCTTACAGTATTTTCTCTCAAGACATTGAAGGAATCCTTATGATTCCAGAGTCTACTACGTTCTCCTGGCTCCTTAAGTGATTCTTGACGAACAATTTCTTTTCCCATTTCTTGAATCAATTGATGCATCACCAACTTTTTGCATTTATCAATCATTAACAGACATCTATCAATGAGATTTTGAATCCCAACTGTTGTGTAAAAATCACATCCATCTAAAATTGTAACTACCCAATCTTCATCCATCCCAACAAAGAAACAAGCAACATGGAGGAATAAATTTTTGTCGTGGTCATCTTGTAAAGAGTCATAGCTTATTTTGAGTTTTTCAATGACTTGATAATCAGGAATCGCTTTCAATTTCTCCAATTGACTTTTCCAAACATTTAAGCTTTTCCCTGACAGTGAAGAACCCAAAATTTTTATAGCTAATGGAAGTCCTCCACAGTATTGTATTACCCTTTTTGAGACCTCTATGAAACCATCAATGGGACGGTTTTGTCCAAAGGCATGCCAACTAAAGAGCTCTAAGGACTCACTGTAATCCAAATTTTCAACCTTGTGAATGTGGCAAACTTCATGAGCCCTTAGCAACCGCTCACGTCTAGTGGTTATGATGATTTTACTGCCTTGAAAAAGCCAATCTCGCATTCCAAGTATTGCATCTAGTTGGTCTATTGTATCTACATCATCAAGAATTATAAGAACTCTTTTGCAATGTAATGCATCTTTAATTTTAACAATTCCTTCTTCAACACCATACAACTTTTTCTTTCTTCCCTTCAAAATATCTGAAAGAAGTTGTCTTTGTAATTGAAGTAAACCATTGGGTTGTTTTAGAGTTTCTCTTACATCTGCAAGAAAACTGCTACCTTCGAACTTTGAGAAGTTCGAATTATATAGAAATTTGGCAATGGTTGTCTTCCCTATTCCACCTATCCCACAAATTGCGACTATACCAACATCACTAGACCCATCTTGTAACCAAAGCCCAATATTTTTGGCTCGAGAATGTATTCCAATCAAGTAGGGGGAATTGCCCAAGATTGTGCGTCTTAGTTTGTCTGAAACAACTTCTACAATTTTGTGGATAAATTTTGACTGTCTAAAGACAAGATCAAGATTTAAAATAAAGCACAGTAAGAATGCAATGACTTGAAATTAATTATAAATTCTCATGCAATAATGAAGAAGATGACTATGTTATTTATTGTCTTTGTTAAATCAATTAGACGAGTCCTAGATGAAAAAAAAAAAAGGCTTTTACAATCGCCGTTTTAGATCAATACTATTTTTTCTAATATAAATTGTTTCCCCTGTTTTGCGTTTTATGAGAATATAGTAAGTTAATAAGTTACTAAAAATTTCTCTGGATGAGAATATAGTAAGCTAATAAGTTTAAAAATTTGAAGAATAGTCGAATTTTTTTCAATAAAATTTTAGGACTAATAATACCAAGACCCCTCAATTATTGGTAAATATATATCATTTATCTCCTCAACTACTAAAAATATATCACTTTCACCTCTTTGTACGATTTTTGTACGGTTTTTATAGTTGAGAGAGTCAATATATATAAGTTCATAAATAAAGTAATGCGGGTTACTAGTTGATGGGGTCTATCTTGGTGTGATTAACCCAAATTTTTATGATTGAAAATGAACAACTTCATGTGATCTTTTCAAATAGCTTGAGAGGGAGAACCATCTCAAAAAATCATAGTTAATAAATCAAAGTTTTATTTGGGTATTATGAAGAACTTCCTGTGAACCTGTACCAATTTGAAAAGAAACCAACTGGATGTTCCCTCGAGGATAATTTAACTTCTATATTTGAGGTTATATTCTAAAAATTAAAAGATGTCAAACTCTTGGAATTTAAAAATAAATAAAAAAAAAAGTTCATCCCAAATTTGATCAAATAATTTTTAATCTAAAAGGCCCTCGTATGAAATTCTTTTAACTACGAAATCCCAAAAAAGGGTGATGCAAGTAATGCTTAGCTAAAGAGAGCAAAATTACCCATCAGCTTGATTTTGTAAATCCATCCTGCTAAATCTGCAGCTTCTCTGAGTGCTGCTCTCCATTCTTGTATCTTCCCTTCCGTTCATCTTTTTTTCCAGCTCCTTCTGTATGGAATCTCTCTTCATGCCTCGTGAATGCTTCTTCGAAACTTTCCATTTGCTTCCTCACATGGGATGGATCCACGTGATAGAAGACAGGTAGCACTACATGCCCAGTAGTCCTTCTACGTTTGAGGATCATCACAAGTTCATCAAGACACCAGCTCGAAGAAGCATAGTTTTTTGAGAAGACAACTATTGACATCCTCGACTCTTGAATTGCTTTCTGCAATTCAAACTTCATATTTTCTTCTCTTTCAATCTCGTCATCATCTCTAAAGGTGCGAAATCCACTATGATTTAAAGCTGTGTAGAGGTGGTCAGTGAACGTCTTGCGAGTGTCTTCACCTCTGAAACTCAAGAACACATGATAACTACATGGAGAATCCGAAGAAGAGGCATCTTGGGCTCCAACAATCTCCATTGGATTAAAGCTCCACAAAGAATTAAGGACAGAAGAGCTATGAGATGGGATTAATGCTATCTGTCAAGGCATCATATATGTTTTATAAGAGATGTGACTATACATATATAACCATATATCTAAAAAGGTAAGGAAATGCTACCATAATTTACCCGTTGATTTATGATTTATCCTGGAAGCTTCAAAGCGAGTGTGAATGGGCATTTTAAGGACACCTGTGTGCGGACATTTTCGGCATGGAAGAAGCTGCTTGGAAGTTGGGGTTACAAATGTGTGGGACAAGTGGTGGGATGAGTAAGGTTGGACAAAAATGCTGAGAAAGTGGGGATTTTTATTTTTATTTTTATTTTTTTACCAAATTCAGTATATTTTACATAATTTTAAAACTTGAAAGGGTCCATTTTATAATACACTTTTTTTTTTTTCTTTTTTTTGGGTATATATCACTTATAAGTTATGATAATTTATGATATTTTTAGTTATAACTAAAAAAATACAATGGAACATAATCAAACGTCATTTGAAACATAATAACAATTCCAATAGGTTACAACCAACCTACCAAAATGGGTCACAACACCAATTGAGCTATAACCAAAACATCTTCAATCATAACTAAAATAACAACAATAATAACTAAATTATAACTAACGCCGTAACTAGTCATAATAAACACCACAATTTTATTTTTAGTGGCAAAGAAAAATTATTTCATAAAAATTCAATATATATATAGAAAACAATTGATCAAAACCAAAGACTACAAAACTTGTAACTGGATGTATATATATTTTTTAACTTGGTATAATTGTTAAGTGGACATATAGTACACCTCTTTTTTGAAATGTGTATTAGGAATTTTTTAACTTAAAGTTATTTTGAATTTATATATATATTTATACGTTATTTTGTAAAATGATATTTTAAAAATACAATTTTAAATTTTGTTTTCAACTTCAATTACTTTACTAAAAAAAAAAAATCAATTGAATCATGTTTTGAAAATATACTTCAATATTATATGGAAATGAGAAATAAGTAAAAAAATTACTTAAATTTTAAAAATAAATTTCGACTGCGAGTGTTTTCACCTCTGGAAACCCAAGAACACATGACAACTACATGGGGAATTGGAAGAGGAGGCTTGTTAGGCTCTAACAAGCTCCACAGAGAATTAAGGACAAATGGGATGAAAGCTATTTGTCAAGGCATCATAGATATTTTATAAAAGATGTTTCTATGGAATGATTTGAGAAGATAGTTAAAAGTTAATTTTTAATTTTTTTAATTTTTTTTATTATTTTATGTGACAAGTAATATGACTTAAAATAAGTTAAAAATTAATTTTGACTTTTAACCCATGTTCTTAAAATGGACCTATATCTAACCATATATCTAAAAGAAGAACTAAGTAAAAAAATAAAATAAAATAAAATAAGGTGAAGAAATGCTACCATAATTTACTGTCACGCCCCACATTTATTACTCGAAATCATCATTACCAATCATTGAGTTTATTCAATTTCAGAGATAACATGCGAAAACTCTTTACATCATTTATAAGAATAAATAAACATTCTCTCATTCGAAAATGCAACATGTACATAACTAAATAAATTGTCCGCAGGCTTACATCTTTAAATTAAAAGAAAGGGTTTAACCCTTTTACATCAATGGCATTCTGCCCACAAATAAAAGACCCCGTGACCAACATATAAGGAAGATCCTCGATCTTGAAACCCATCTCGACGTTCACCTAAAAAAAGATTAGCAACGTGGGATGAACATAAAGTCCAGTAGGGATCTCAACATGATCCTAAACAATAGCAACTTACAGATAGCTATGATCATGAATGCTTAGTCTCATACTATATAAATAATGTGACGGTTTATACAGAAATGCATGTATATAAGAACTTTTCTCAAAATCGTTCATTTCATTCAATAACATAAGCAATTCACTTTTCTTTCTTCTTGTTATCTTTTTCCAAAAATCATATGATTATAACAAATTTTAGAAGAAAACAATTTCACCAAGCCCATTACGTTTTCTCTCACTTTCCATACTTACACCTGATTTGCCTTTTCAAAACATGTTCACAAGTATTCAAAGTCTATCACATTTTTCATAATCTTAACACAATACTTACATCTGTTTCCAACACATTCATAACTATACAAATATGCCTTTAATACAAAAGGAAAACAACAAGCAATCAATAGCTATCTGCTTCAACAATTGAGGCAATACGGCCTTCCAAAACAATAACCATCATAACCCATGATATACTCAGATATACTGAGACAATAATGATAAAGAAATTCTGCTCTACCTGCCTTAAGCACGGTAAGCCAATGATACACTTTTCCATAACAAAATGCCAATTCAAGGATACACATTTCCATAACAAAACCCCAATTTACCAGACGCCGGTTGGAAGGTAATGGTACATCTGCCAAGTTATCCAGGCGCTAGCTGGAAGGTACTGGTACCTCTCATTCGAAGCGCGGCCAATTTTCCAGGCGCTAGCTGGAAGGTAATGGTACCTCTCATTCGAAGCGCAAGCCCATTCCCAACCATTTCAACATACTAGGATGCATAACAACATAAGTGTAATACATACACAACATATATGAACACATAATCACATATGGAGTACATCCCCTTTCCACTCCCAAATAGCCATACATATCCAATGTATATAGTTATAGTCCACTCTTGTTTACGTTGAAAAGTTGTTTGGAAACTTGAAATTCTATTCTAGGGTCGACACCAGCCTTCCTAGGGTCGACCCTTACTTGTTGGTGAAGTTCTGGAAGTGTTGCTAGAAGATAGGGTAGACACCAGACTAGGAGAGGGTCGACCCTCTTATGTCTGTGTATTAGTTGTTGGAAGACAGGGTAAACACCAGACTAGGAGAGGGTTAACCCTCTTATGTCTGTGTATTAGTTGTTGGAAGATAGGGTAGACACCAGACTGAGAGAGGGCCGACCCTTTTATGTCTGTGTTGGTTGCTGGAAGATAGGGTCGACCCCCTCTTGTCTAAGGGTCGACCCCTGCGTGGTGTTTTTTTTTTTTTTTTTTTTTTTTTGACGTCCGAATGGGCCCAATAGAGGGGGTTTTTGGGCTTATTATTTTATTTGACCTTAGGGCTTTTCTTCACTACTATAAATAGGCCCAAACCATTCTTTCTCTAATGATTTTCTTTCCTTTTTCCTCTAAACTCGTGATTTCTCTCCTCTCTCTCTAAAACTTAACTTTTCGCACTTAGATCTTCAGATCCACTCACCTAGAGCCATCTTTTTACCTTGGTTTGGGAAAGGTTGTAGATCTTGTCAAGGGCTTTCTATTGATCCAATTGATTCGTGGTTTCGTCGCCACTGATTTTTGGGTTGTTTTCTCTTCGCTTCAAGATATAGGGATTTCTTTGCTCCTTTCCAATACTTCATCTATAGATAGATATGTGATAGTTTTTATTGCATAAAAACCATATTCATTATGGATTTTCTTGAAAGTCATGAAAAGGGGATCTAGGGTTTGATATTTGTGAATGGTGTTGTTAAATTGTTTGTTGTTGAGTAATTTGGGAAATGATTTACCATGTTTATGAAGAAAGGGAGGAATGCCGTAATTTGATATTACTGATATAATGGGTTTAAAAGGGAGGGAGTTGAATAATCTTTATATTTTGCTTATATGGGTTGGATAATTGTATTTATATCAAAAGAAAATAAAAAGAGAAGTAACCACGGTGTTGGTATTGCTTTAGACTAATCACGTGAAGTTGAGTTGAGTTATGGTTTTGATACCAATGTGATTGGTTTTGTAAAATAAAGAGAATATGGATTAGGTTTTGGTTTTGGTATTGTAAAATGACGAGAATGAATTTTTAGAGAATGGTTGGAGTTGTGTGGATTGGAAAAATAAAGAAAAGTGGTCTTCTTGAAAGAAAATGAAATCATCACCCTTTGTAAACGAATAATGAACTTGAGGTCGGATCTTGGAACCTTCAAATAATATCATTGTTATTGGACTGAAAGTCATGCGAGAATTGGATTTTTGTTTTCTTTTCGTATTAGATGCAGAAAAGGATAGATATGAATGTAAGTTGTGGGATTGGATATTTGAAATCTCTCACCTATGAAAATATGTATAGTTTATCTATATGGAGATTGTATATATGTTTAGAACTATATGTTTTGAGCTATCGGTGGAGGATAGCTATGACCGTTGTAGAAATTTCATGTGGACTAGGTGAATTTAAATTAATCACTTGTGCTTGTCATTGAATATTCAACACCATACAACTTTTTCTTTCTTCCCTTCAAAATATCTGAAAGAAGTTGTCTTTGTAATTGAAGTAAACCATTGGGTTGTTTTAGAGTTTCTCTTACATCTGCAAGAAAACTGCTACCTTCGAACTTTGAGAAGTTCGAATTATATAGAAATTTGGCAATGGTTGTCTTCCCTATTCCACCTATCCCACAAATTGCGACTATACCAACATCACTAGACCCATCTTGTAACCAAAGCCCAATATTTTTGGCTCGAGAATGTATTCCAATCAAGTAGGGGGAATTGCCCAAGATTGTGCGTCTTAGTTTGTCTGAAACAACTTCTACAATTTTGTGGATAAATTTTGACTGTCTAAAGACAAGATCAAGATTTAAAATAAAGCACAGTAAGAATGCAATGACTTGAAATTAATTATAAATTCTCATGCAATAATGAAGAAGATGACTATGTTATTTATTGTCTTTGTTAAATCAATTAGACGAGTCCTAGATGAAAAAAAAAAAAGGCTTTTACAATCGCCGTTTTAGATCAATACTATTTTTTCTAATATAAATTGTTTCCCCTGTTTTGCGTTTTATGAGAATATAGTAAGTTAATAAGTTACTAAAAATTTCTCTGGATGAGAATATAGTAAGCTAATAAGTTAATAAAATTTTTGAAGAATAGTCGAATTTTTTTCAATAAAATTTTAGGACTAATAATACCAAGACCCCTCAATTATTGGTAAATATATATCATTTATCTCCTCAACTACTAAAAATATATCACTTTCACCTCTTTGTACGATTTTTGTACGGTTTTTATAGTTGAGAGAGTCAATATATATAAGTTCATAAATAAAGTAATGCGGGTTACTAGTTGATGGGGTCTATCTTGGTGTGATTAACCCAAATTTTTATGATTGAAAATGAACAACTTCATGTGATCTTTTCAAATAGCTTGAGAGGGAGAACCATCTCAAAAAATCATAGTTAATAAATCAAAGTTTTATTTGGGTATTATGAAGAACTTCCTGTGAACCTGTACCAATTTGAAAAGAAACCAACTGGATGTTCCCTCGAGGATAATTTAACTTCTATATTTGAGGTTATATTCTAAAAATTAAAAGATGTCAAACTCTTGGAATTTAAAATAAATAAAAAAAAAGTTCATCCCAAATTTTTGATCAAATAATTTTTAATCTAAAAGGCCCTCGTATGAAATTCTTTTAACTACGAAATCCCAAAAAAGGGTGATGCAAGTAATGCTTAGCTAAAAGAGCAAAATTACCCATCAGCTTGATTTTGTAAATCCATCCCTGCTAAATCTGCAGCTTCTCTGAGTGCTGCTCTCCATTCTTGTATCTTGCCCTTCCGTTCATCTTTTTTTCCAGCTCCTTCTGTATGGAATCTCTCTTCATGCCTCGTGAATGCTTCTTCGAAACTTTCCATTTGCTTCCTCACATGGGATGGATCCACGTGATAGAAGACAGGTAGCACTACATGCCCAGTAGTCCTTCTACGTTTGAGGATCATCACAAGTTCATCAAGACACCAGCTCGAAGAAGCATAGTTTTTTGAGAAGACAACTATTGACATCCTCGACTCTTGAATTGCTTTCTGCAATTCAAACTTCATATTTTCTTCTCTTTCAATCTCGTCATCATCTCTAAAGGTGCGAAATCCACTATGATTTAAAGCTGTGTAGAGGTGGTCAGTGAACGTCTTGCGAGTGTCTTCACCTCTGAAACTCAAGAACACATGATAACTACATGGAGAATCCGAAGAAGAGGCATCTTGGGCTCCAACAATCTCCATTGGATTAAAGCTCCACAAAGAATTAAGGACAGAAGAGCTATGAGATGGGATTAATGCTATCTGTCAAGGCATCATATATGTTTTATAAGAGATGTGACTATACATATATAACCATATATCTAAAAAGGTAAGGAAATGCTACCATAATTTACCCGTTGATTTATGATTTATCCTGGAAGCTTCAAAGCGAGTGTGAATGGGCATTTTAAGGACACCTGTGTGCGGACATTTTCGGCATGGAAGAAGCTGCTTGGAAGTTGGGGTTACAAATGTGTGGGACAAGTGGTGGGATGAGTAAGGTTGGACAAAAATGCTGAGAAAGTGGGGATTTTTATTTTTATTTTTATTTTTTTACCAAATTCAGTATATTTTACATAATTTTAAAACTTGAAAGGGTCCATTTTATAATACACTTTTTTTTTTTTCTTTTTTTTGGTATATATCACTTATAAGTTATGATAATTTATGATATTTTTAGTTATAACTAAAAAAATACAATGGAACATAATCAAACGTCATTTGAAACATAATAACAATTCCAATAGGTTACAACCAACCTACCAAAATGGGTCACAACACCATTGAGCTATAACCAAAACATCTTCAATCATAACTAAAATAACAACAATAATAACTAAATTATAACTAACGCCGTAACTAGTCATAATAAACACCACAATTTTATTTTTAGTGGCAAAGAAAAATTTATTTCATAAAAATTCAATATATATATAGAAAACAATTGATCAAAACCAAAGACTACAAAACTTGTAACTGGATGTATATATATTTTTTAACTTGGTATAATTGTAAGTGGACATATAGTACACCTCTTTTTTGAAATGTGTATTAGGAATTTTTTAACTTAAAGTTATTTTGAATTATATATATATTTATACGTTATTTTGTAAAATGATATTTTAAAAATACAATTTTAAATTTTGTTTTCAACTTCAATTACTTTACTAAAAAAAAAAATCAATTGTAATCATGTTTTGAAAATATACTTCAATATTATATGGAAATGAGAAATAAGTAAAAAAATTACTTAAATTTTAAAAATAAATTTCGACTGCGAGTGTTTTCACCTCTGGAAACCCAAGAACACATGACAACTACATGGGGAATTGGAAGAGGAGGCTTGTTAGGCTCTAACAAGCTCCACAGAGAATTAAGGACAAATGGGATGAAAGCTATTTGTCAAGGCATCATAGATATTTTATAAAAGATGTTTCTATGGAATGATTTGAGAAGATAGTTAAAAGTTAATTTTTTAATTTTTTTAATTTTTTTTATTATTTTATGTGACAAGTAATATGACTTAAAATAAGTTAAAAATTAATTTTTGACTTTTAACCCATGTTCTTAAAATGGACCTATATCTAACCATATATCTAAAAGGAAGAACTAAGTAAAAAAATAAAATAAAAAAAATAAGGTGAAGAAATGCTACCATAATTTACCTGTCACGCCCCACATTTTATTACTCGAAATCCATTACCAAATTCATTGAGTTTATTCAATTTCAGAGATAACATGCGAAAACTCTTTACATCATTTATAAGAATAAATAAACATTCTCTCATTCGAAAATGCAACATGTACATAACTAAATAAATTGTCCGCAGGCTTACATCTTTAAATTAAAAGAAAGGGTTTAACCCTTTTACATCAATGGCATTCTGCCCACAAATAAAAGACCCCGTGACCAACATATAAGGAAGATCCTCGATCTTGAAACCCATCTCGACGTTCACCTAAAAAAAGATTAGCAACGTGGGATGAACATAAAGTCCAGTAGGGATCTCAACATGATCCTAAACAATAGCAACTTACAGATAGCTATGATCATGAATGCTTAGTCTCATACTATATAAATAATGTGACGGTTTATACAGAAATGCATGTATATAAGAACTTTTCTCAAAATCGTTCATTTCATTCAATAACATAAGCAATTCACTTTTCTTTCTTCTTGTTATCTTTTTCCAAAAATCATATGATTATAACAAATTTTAGAAGAAAACAATTTCACCAAGCCCATTACGTTTTCTCTCACTTTCCATACTTACACCTGATTTGCCTTTTCAAAACATGTTCACAAGTATTCAAAGTCTATCACATTTTTCATAATCTTAACACAATACTTACATCTGTTTCCAACACATTCATAACTATACAAATATGCCTTTAATACAAAAGGAAAACAACAAGCAATCAATAGCTATCTGCTTCAACAATTGAGGCAATACGGCCTTCCAAAACAATAACCATCATAACCCATGATATACTCAGATATACTGAGACAATAATGATAAAGAAATTCTGCTCTACCTGCCTTAAGCACGGTAAGCCAATGATACACTTTTCCATAACAAAATGCCAATTCAAGGATACACATTTCCATAACAAAACCCCAATTTACCAGACGCCGGTTGGAAGGTAATGGTACATCTGCCAAGTTATCCAGGCGCTAGCTGGAAGGTACTGGTACCTCTCATTCGAAGCGCGGCCAATTTTCCAGGCGCTAGCTGGAAGGTAATGGTACCTCTCATTCGAAGCGCAAGCACATTCCCAACCATTTCAACATACTAGGATGCATAACAACATAAGTGTAATACATACACAACATATATGAACACATAATCACATATGGAGTACATCCCCTTTCCACTCCCAAATAGCCATACATATCCAATGTATATAGTTATAGTCNACTTTTCACTGTTTGTAACTGGCTCAAAAGTTGTAAATAGCTTTTTTCAAAGCAGATGTGGTGTGTAGCCCCAGTATCAATCCACCATTCTCTTGGGTTTGAACCCACCAGATTCACCTCAGAGACAACGACAGACAAGTGCATATCATCCTCCTCATGGGAGTGCTCTTGTATATCTGCCATATGAGCACGAGGTTTGGTCCTGTATGGCTTCTTCTGCTTGCGGCAGTCACTAGCCTGATGCCCCTCGCTACCACAGTTATAGCACTTCCCTAAGAACCGGTAACCTGGTTCCCGTGGCTTGTATGGCGACTTCTTTGCAACACCACCCTTTGGCCCCAACTTTGAGCCTTTATTCACATGAGGCTTATTCCTCACCCCGGAAGATTTGCCATGCTCAATAACATTGGCCTTCACTAAGGAGGTGGACTCTCTCCTTCTTTCTATTATTCTCCTCAAATCCGGAGTCGGACAACTAGCTCTTCAATTGACATTTCCTTGCGCTTGGCTTCAAGTAATTTTGAAGTCCTTCTAACCATTGGGAAGTTTCTCAATGATCACAGCAACTTGGAATGACCATTCAAACGGCATCCCCTCAGCATGAATTTCATGCAAGATCACTTGGAACTCCTGGACTTGGCTTATCACAGGTTTTGAATCGATCATCTTAAAGTCCAGGAAACGGCCAACTACAAATTTCTTTGCCCCGGCGTCCTCAGTCCTGTATTTCTTGTCTAGAGATTCCTATAACTCCTTTGCTGAGCCCGTGGCACAAAACACACTGTATAATGAGTCTATCAAGTTGTTGAACACATAGTTCCGGCAGAGATAGTCTGTCTGCATCCATGTGTCAAGCGCTATGACTTTCTGCCTGTCTGGCTCATTCTCTGCCACAGCTGGAGGATCCTCACTCAAAACCTTTGCAAGGTTCAACGTGGTCAAGTAGAACAGCATCTTTTGCTGCCATCTCTTGAAGTTCACCCCAGTAAATTTCTTTGGGCGCTCATGATGACTGAGCGGTCCTCCCGAAACAGCAGGAGTAACACTAGGGTTGACCACAGAGGTCATAGCAGTAGGGGTTGGCAACCCAGTTGCCCCGGGGTTCAAATCCCCACCAACGTTAGCAGCAGTAGCAGCAGCATCAGTGATAGTTGCCATTTCGAAAATTACACCAGAATATCACGTTCTGTGTTTTTTGAAATTGAACTTAACACTAGAAAATCCCATAATTGAAAAGTTAATTCAAAATTAGTCTCACCACTAAACCTAGAATCGAACATGGTCAAGAATGTTCCCAGGAAGACTGGAGGGGTCACAACGTTCCACTTAAAACCCAGTTACCTTTTGACAAAACTTTCAAAAGCATGTTGACTCCTAGTCCATGAGAAACAATTTTTAAAAATTAAATTCCAAGGGATGAACTAGGTTAACAAGCCAAGGTCCAAAACATTTTACAAGCAATGTAAAACAATTGCTACAACAATAGAAGCAAATAAAACTTGCTTTTACAAGCTTGGTAAACAAACTAAATAAATGTCAAGCAAAAAGTTTGCTTCAAATATAAAGAAAAAATAAACCAATCCAGTTGAGGATTATAAGTAGTCCATAAAATTTCTTTCCACGCTTAGGTATGCCTACAAAGAAAGTTAGTAGCAAATGACAACATAATATAAAACAACTAATCTAAAGAAATTGTACATACAATCAAATATTATTTAACCTTCTAGCAAATCATAGAATAGCAAAATAAATAAGGAATTAAGATACTATACAAGTTACAAAGCCTTATAACTTCTAAATAAATTACAAAACTTACAACTCTAACTATTAAATTAAAAATTAATTGCCATAAATTATATAAGAATTTAATTCACAATAACCATGTAAATAAATATAGGCAAGTTACACAAATTTTATAACTCCAAAATAACTAAATTTAATTCAAAATGTAATTCATCCAATTAAATCACACACTATTCATGGAAATAAATATACAAGTTACAAACCTTAAAATTTATAATCTCAAATACTAAAATTAAATTTATTTCCATGAGTTATATAATAATTATTAAATAATAAACATGGGAATAACTTATGTGTATAATTCTAGAAAACTAGAAGCAATTTCACATGCAAATTAGATAGTAAAGCTAGAAGCATGCAAAACCAAAATATGCATATGCAACATTAGTCAATTAGGATGAAACCAAATAAGTAGCATGCAGTTTATGTAAATAAATTTGAATTGTTTATATGTAATAAAACTAATAAACAAACAATTTAAGTATATAACAATTCTGACAAATTCCCTAAAACGTCTATATACCTTAAAGATGAATAGAATCAACAAAGGAAACCAGAATTTATAATATGAAACAGAACTGTACACATGCATGTTGCCAATAAATAAATCTTATTTCCATGCACCATTAGCAGTGACAATTCAAATTCTTAGAAACAGTGGTCGATTTATATTATACTAATCATGCATTTCATATATGGAACAGTGGGCTAAAGTGATTCCCCAAAACAGTGTAGGTGTGATATAGAATGCTATAAAAAGCTATGATTCTACTCAGTGACTACAGAACCTAAACATGTTCTGTATTAACAGATGCAACAACAGTGTACTATTACAAATTATCCTGAATCTATTATCTAATTTCATGAACATAAAAAATCTGTTTTAAGCTTGTTGTCTACTTTGTGAATTTAAATACATAGATTCATGATAACATAAATTAAACAAGAACACATGTTGGACATTACGACTAGATTAAACAGAAATACATGATATAAGAATATGTGTGGAGAAATCAAACCGAAGCCTGCACGGAAGCAGTTTCCTTAAAACAGATTTTCATTGCCTCACGGATCGAGTGCTTGAGGAATTCCGGCGTCTGTCTCCCAGGATACGATGGTCAAAACCCAGCTACAGCAGAAGCACTTTCTGTCTAGTTCTAGCAAACAAAAACTGTGGCAGCACTCTCTCACTATAGAAATTTCTAGCAAACTGACTAAAGAATGGAAGAAAACAATTTTCTGTGTTTGAGACTTGACATGAGGGTCTCAATTTATACATGTATAGGAGAGAGAGGGGAAGCCTCCAGCCTTTATGGCTGGTCACTAATGCACCATTAACCTCTGCAATAAAGGCAGGAGTTACAAAACCCATTAATGCAGGAGTTACAAACACATTAATGCAGGAGTTATAAACCCCATTAATGCTCTATTAAACTCTGTAATAAAGGCAGAAGTTACAAACCTGTAGACACCCCATTTTTGACCGTCCTCAAGACTTGAACATCACCGTTTGAACACTCGGTGATCATCCTTGTTTGTGTTCGTCTCGAGTTCCCGGAGGCCTCAGCTACGCGCCTTGCCTCAGGATCTCCCGACTCGACTGTTTTGTGTCTGGTTTTGCACCAAACACTTGTGTTTTGCCCTGGAGAGGCAGAGAATGCCTTGTGAGGCACCCCCACACTCCACCGGCCATGGATTGAGGCCACCGGCTGGGTTTTGTTGCCATCGGCCAAGTGTGATGGCCGGTCGGCCATCTTGATAACCGATCGGCCACTTAGATGGCCGGTCGGCCAAATATAGTTTTCAACAGATAGCTCTGTAGATAGCTGGCACAACTGTCATTCTAGGGCATACCTCAGCCCATACCTGGACGTGGGAGTTCTGAGGAGTTGCAGATTGATATATTTCTATATCAATCAAGCTCCCTTGAAAAAGAGAGGGAGAGATATACAATTTAGAGAGAGAAAAATCTATCTCTCTCTCACTCCATTTTTCTGCCCATCTCTCTCTCTCTCTGTCTATATTCCTCTCTCTCTTTCTATGTTGAAGCCTAAGAGTCCTTTTTCTTCACACTTTGTGCACACAACCACCTAGCCAAAGACCCTGCCTTGGAGCTGAGGTTGCTGGAGGGTTTTGTGGGGACTCCAGACATGGTTTTGACTTAGAAAAACCTACTGGAGTGGTGATTTTGAAGAGGGTCTACAAGGGTGAGACTTTTGTCCCTTTTTACCCCATTTTTGCAAAGTTTTTTTTGACTATCTTGCACCTGTTTTTGAGCTTAGCATATAACATATAATAGTTCTATTTTTGAGCCCTCTAAATAGTTGTTTAAGAGTGTTCTAAGCTTTGAGGTTGTTTGACCCTTGTTTTGTGCCATTTTGATTGAGCTCCGGGACCATTGTGTTTGGGCCTCCTCACCACTGAAATATTGAGGGATTTCAGAGGTGAGGATGGTGCCTTGAGGTCCTAAGAAGGAGAGGGCCACCTTCTCTCCTTGTTGTCCTTGAAAAGGGCCATTTTTGCCTCATTAATGAGCACCATGTTTAGGTTCATGTTGGCCATGCCTTGACTGATATTTATGCTTATTATGTCATAATATAGCTTTGTTTTTAGTTGGTTTTGGTACACCATGCTTTCTTAGCATACATGCCTTGTAATGCCATGATTTGCCTCAATACATGCATAGCATTTAGACTACCATGCTCATGTGTTTTGGCCAAGCTTTGTGAAGCTTACATGCATATTTTGATGTGCTAAGGGACTGTTTTAGGTCATTTGAGTCATTCATGTCTTGCTTTGTATAGCTACCATGCAATCCCTCTTGTATGCCTTAAGCTTTGGCTCCTCTAGCATGCCATCCTTGCTTTGTTTCAGTGGTTTGGAATCACTCGGTATGTTATTTCAGACCTCATGATGTGCTTATATGCTTGCATTTGATGTCCCTTTAATGCTCTATAAGGTTGTCATCTCATGCTCCATGTTTAGGCCTCCATGCATGCCATCATGTTTAGGCCTCCTAGGATGCCATATCATTGTGTTTTAGTTTTGTTTCAACATCCTAAAAATTTGATTTTGCTCATTCAATTTATGCCATGTTTGGTTTTGTTAAGGGTAGTTCAATACATCCTTAGCTTGCCTTGAGTACTTGGACCAATTGCATGCTATGCTTGTCTTGTTTGCTTGATTTGGCATCATCTTTGGCATGATTTTCAGAGCTTACCTTGCATGCTAATTGTCCATGTTTACCTCCTTTTAAGTGTGCTTAGAAGTTGTCCCTTTATGCTTAGGAATTGGACCATATTTGCATGCATGTGTGTGTGTGTTTTGGACCTCACTTCCATAACATTGGCCACTGTTTTGAGCCTAGTATAGAGCTGCCCGGATTAGTGTAAGCCTCTCCTTTGCATGTTGTTGCATGCTTACCTTGTATGTTGTTGCATTTTTGTGTGTTGTTGCATGATTGGAATTGCATGATTGAATGAAGTCACATGCTTGCTTGCATGCTTTGACATCTACATTGTATCTAGCATGTTTGTTAGTTGGCATTGTCTCATGCCTCACATGCTTGCTTGCCTAGGTTGTCATATGCCTTGTATGTTTGCTTGCATTGACATGTGGCATACTTAGCTTCCATGCCTAAGTTGCATTGCATTAACATACATGCTTGGCCTCTTGAATTGCTTATGATACAGGTTAAGTCCCCCTTTGTTTGTTTATGTGCATTGCATCCCATATCAAAAATGCATACTTGGTTCCTTGGGCCATCATGCATGGAAATGCGCGATTGGTGGCCCGAGAATCGAGGACCATATCCCTTTGACTCATAAACATGATAAGGAGTATGGTTGGTGCATACATTGCTTGGAATGCATTGCCATGCTATGATTTGCCCTCTGCTGCTGTCAACTGCAGGTTTTACAGGAAGTTCTGGCCGGTCGGCTACATAGAGTGCCGATCGGCCATCCAGTGGTGGCCGATAGCTTAATCAGTGGCCGGTGAGTATCTCCCATGGCCGGTGACCAATTCTCTCAGCCGGTGCTATTCCCCAGCATCCAGAGAGCATACCCTGAGACTTGTGAAGTCTTCAGTGGAGCAGAACAGTCAAAGCAGAGGCATCTTGTGCATGGCAGTGGCTTTCCGAGCGAAACCAAGCGCGCATTGCATTCGGCCCTCTTCCCGAGGCCGCTGTTTACTGCTTTCATTAGATTAGTTAATTTGTTAATTAATTAATTGGTCTGTAATATTTAATTAGCTTGTAGGTTAATTAAATTGTATTATTCTTTCGGTCCCTCCGAGTGAGGGCTAATTTGTAATAAGTGTGGGTGCGTGTGTGCATGTCTTCCCATCCCCACTTCTTTCCTCCTTTTACTTACCTGCTTTTGATGGTTAGTATTAGGGCATATTTAAATTAGCATACCTTATGCTATGTATGCGTGCATCATTCATCAGTATTGCATGCACCGGGCTCGGCGCATCATGCTAACTGCATAAGTATTTCAAATCTAACTTGAATACATGCTATCTGCGCACTTTCACATGCCATTCTTAGATCAGCTGAGCCTATTCTAGTGACATTATGTATGTGATGCATTAGCCATTTTAACATGAACTAGGATCATGCATGATTACTAACTAGTTTCCTGTTTTGGCTCGGAGTACTCTGTAAGTCCTTAATGCTTTAGCATCCTTGCATGTGTGCGAGTGTTGCCATGACAGCATGCTTACCATGTGGCTAGATGCTTACGTGTTATAACTGCTTGAATGCCTGGATGGAGGTTGAATTACCTAAATTGGAATAATACATTAAAACTGTGAGTTTTAAGCCCACTAGATAGTGGCAAAAATCATCTTTTCTAAAGCCCACTTGAGGGTGGCAAAACCTGCATTTTAGCCTACTTGCGAGTAGCAAACCATTTTCAAAACAAACATGAAATGTTTCGTTCCAATTTAGGCGATTTGGTCTATACTTGTTTGCTGTGCGCATAACATAGTAAATCTAGGCTAATAACTGGAATAAGAACACATAATGTTTTCAAAAGTGGATATCATGGTTAGTAGAGGCCGATCTTTGATCGGGCGAGAGGGGGTGCTCATAGCTGACCTTCCCCAATCATACCTAAGTTCCCGAGCCGAGGCAACTTTGGTGATGACGGACACGTGGCCTTTGGCATCGAGTCAGGGTTTCCTAAATTCTCCCAAAATAAAATATTTAGGTGGCGACTCTGTATTTGGCAAAGCAGTCCATGTTTGGCACTTCTTTTCTAAAAATCTATTTTCCAAAATGATTTGCCGGATTTGGACTCTTTGGTTCAAGATTAGGAACCGTGACAATTTGAGTCCGAACTGTAACCCTTGAGGTCCCTCGCGGACTCGTTACAGTTTCTGGCGACTCTGCTGGGGAGTTAGAGAGCTTGACTCGAACTCGTGATATCCTGTTTTGATTTCATTTGTGTGTTTCTTTGCATTGCATGTGCATTGGTGCGCCTAGGATACCGTGTTTGCCATCTGCCATTCCTGAACGGTTTGCCGGAGGCTTGTCTTGTCAAGGCATGACCATAAGGTTGACCGGTTATGGGCTCTGACAGTATGGGAACACAAACCCCGATTTTACCGGGGCACCCTTTTTGACCATTCGACCTAGTGCATATCGAAATCCATAGTGACCATTCCAAACTAGGGCAGGTTGCTTACCCGATGTTAGGTTGTTTGAAACTGCTGCGTGCATAGTGAAACCCTAACTCCTGACAAAAATAGGACAGGGAAACCCTACCCCAACATAGGGGTGTTTTGGCTCTCTTTTATTTGCTATGTGCTTTTAGAGTGCGTTTCTACAGGAACACACATACCAGTTTGCAAGTTTGAGGATCAGGCCTGCGGGCACCAGTACTTTAGAATCGGTTATCTGCGGGTATCAGACTCAGTTGTGGGGCAGTGATTTTGTGGGACAGTGATCAGTGGTAGAGTACAGTTGTTCAACTATTGCTTGTGTCTGTTCTGATTGGGCCGAAATGCCGTGTGTTTTCTCTTTCAGTTCAAAGATTCAGTATAGAATAGCCAGTATTCTCCTTTGTTGAGGCGAGAGAGATATCTGATCCGATAGTCACCGTTCAGTTCAATGGACTTATGACGACCCAAAGCTCAGAAGAAATTGTGGTTATCTTGCAGGATGAGGCCAATGTTGATATAGCACACCCGCCCAGGTCACCCGCCGCGCACCCAATCTGGACCCCCCAATTGTATCAGGCTCGCGAGCCTACCACATTCGAATTGATGGGGATGATTGGCGACCTTCAGAGGTCAGTGGCTGATCTCGCTTATGGGATGTCGGCTTCGCCACCAGCTGCATCATATGCCGGGAACTTTGTACCATAGGAGCCTCCGCTACTGGGACGGATTGTGATCGAGCTCAGCCAACCTGAGGTCGCCTCAAGCTATAGTAATGATGTGCCAACGGCAACCCAAACCCGCGATCAGGCTGAGGCCAGAAGCAAGGACGAAGTGGAAGCGGATGCCGATCCCATTAAACAACTGCTGTGGGCAGTCGAGGCTTTGAAAGCCGGGGGGATGAGTAAGCAATGAGTATTCGCAGTCTTGACCAAGACTGTAGATAATGTTTTCCCTGCTCCAACTGAAGGCAGTACCAGCCAGTCCGAAAACCGGGATAGGCCCCGTCATGCCAAAACAGTTCCTTCCGTTCCCAACCCTGCACCCGGGAAAGATCAGAAAGTCAAGGCAGTGCCTGCCGACCCTTTCGCTAGTGCGTCTAGCAAGAATGCTCAGGCTCCGAAGTACCTGCCTCGAGGATGCAGAGTCTTTCACGATCTCTACATGCCTTTGTCTAGGGCATTTCTAATTTTGGCTAAAAAAGGGCACCTTAAACCCCTCGAGCCTCGGCCTCTCCCAAAGAATCTCCCTCCTATGCATGACGCCACCTTGTACTGCGCGTACCACCAACAGTCCGGTCACAGCACAGATGGTTGTTTCCGCCTTCGCCATGAAGTGCAGGACTTGATCGATAATGAGGTCATCCTCCCACCTACCTCAGCAAAGCCTGTCACTACTGAGTTATTGGACTTTGAAGATACTGCAAGTTTGTAATTAGGGGTTAGACCACCTGCAGGTGGCACTCGGTGCATTTTGGATGTGGCATCTGGCACGCACTTTTGAGCATCTGCGAATGCCATTTTTGTGGTTTCTGACTTAGGTGTTGAGTCAGTTTTGGTGGTCTTGTTTTGAGTCTGTCTCTTTGTTTTGAGTCAGTCTTTTTTGCTTAAGGGTTTGTCTTGTTACGTCGAGTCAGTCCTATTGTATAGAATGTCAGGTGATTCCGGGGTTGTCGCCTCGAACACCGTTTTATTTTGTAATTACCTTTTTGAGTCTGTCTCTGCTGTGGAACCAGTTGAAACCAGGGAATCCGAATGAAACAGCTGCGGCTATCATGTTTCTGTGCTTACTGCTATTTTGAATTAGTTGTGCCAGAAGGTTTGAATGGAACAGCAGCACATTCCACCTGCTCTCTTGTACCCTGAAAATCATTGCATTGACCGAAGTTCTTCAAAACTTTTTTTGAACACTGCGGTGAAAACAAAGAGGAAGGAATTCCTCGGGATTTGCAAAAGTTTGATCAAATTGAGAGAAAGAGAGGCGTGCTAAGCCCTTAATGATTGAAATCATGCTTGTCAGCATGAGTACTGAGAATGACCCTGGCTTGATCCAGATTGGTTCCACACTATCTTCAGCACGAGCGATTTGTCGCTTTCTTAAAAACTTTCAAAAACAAAATGTTTTGCGCGGTCCTGCGAAAACTTGTGTGGAATCGCTCTTGAGATTGTGCAGCTTAGGATCACTCTCAGCCTCAAGACTTAAGCCCTTGCTTTAAAACCTTGAACCACAATTCGGAGTGTTCAACGATCGACCATCAAGAGAGGCCTATGTGGCCAGATTGGAAGCAGCCCTCGAACAAGAGGCACCAAAGTCAGATCAAGAAGATCAGATCTCATCAGAAGAAGCTTGTGAAGCTAGAACAGAAGCACCCCTCCAACAAGGGGCAAAAATGTCCGATGCGCTCGAAGAGCCAAAGATGGGTCCTTCAGTAAGTCAATGCAACAGCCACTCTCCTGGATACGGATGGCTTCAAAACCCTAAAACCATTTGGCATGGACTTGTTACACTTTTACCCTTTGAGAGGCTCGCTGGGCCGAAAACCCGGAAGGGCGACCCAGGCAAAAGTTAGAGCAAGACAAAAGAGACAAAAGAAAAAAGAGACAAAAGAAAAAGAAAAAGAAAAAAAAATGCAAAAGAAAAGAGAAAAGAAAAGATGAAAAAGAAGAAAAAGGAATGAAAAGATACAAAAAAGAAAACAATTGAAAAGGAAAGAAGAACAAAGCTCGCAAGGTCAAAACCCGCAACGGGCGCCTTGGCAAAAGTTAGAGCCTAGAAAGTGAAGGTTAATATCCGAGTGTACCTTAACCGGAACTACGTAAGGCTTGATTCCCATGTTTGGGATACGTAGGCAACTTCATCCTGAAGTCTAGCCACCAACTCTTTCAAAGTGACTGTGTCCATATATTGGTTTTGACCATCTTCGTCTTCTCTGTATCCGGGAGTTCGGTTGCGATCATCACTAATGAGGACTGAGTACAAAATGTCGCGGCATCATCCAGACAAGGGGCAACTTTCCGTTGCCATGAGTTGCCATAAGCCACCATTCAAACCAGGGGCAACTTTCTGTTACCGCGCGGCATCATCCAGACAAGGGGCAATTTTCCATTGCCTCCGATCCGAGGTTGTACATCTCGAGAGTAGGTTCTGTGCTCGTTGAGCATTGACCGTTTGCAAAAATAGTTTTTGAAAATTTTTACTGAGGTTGACTATTTTCTCGAAAACTATTTCATTTTCCAAAAATGAACCATTTCTTGGACCCCAAAAAGGAAAATTTTCAGTGCTCATGGCCTGACTTGCATGATTTTTAATTCAAAAATCGAACAAGCATGTTAATCTAACTCTCACCTTGGTCAAAACTGTTTTCGTAAAAAACTAAAACAAAAAAAATGGTCAAAGTGATGAACTAGGGGCACATTCGGGTCAAGTGTTCTGTCTTTCCTCGACGTCGACATACTTGCCAGAAGGGCACCCTATTCGCCGGAAGGAGGCACAACTGAAGCTGTCAGTAAAGGGCTGAAAGCCCTCAACCTCCTCCAAGCGACGAGGTATCAAACCAAGTGCGGAACACGAATTGGAATGGATCAGGGTACTCCGTTCCCTCATCCGGAACATCAACTAGACGTCCCTGGAGGAAATAGCTGCGAGCCAACAATAATGTTGGGCGTGAACCCGCGACTTCCTATTCAACCATCAATCACCCTGGGGAGGGACAAAAAATGAGAGAATAAAGAATAGAGAGATGTAAGTTGAGAGAAAGTGAGGAAAAGGGTTTTGAGAGAAAAACCTAGCTTGAGGGCCGCGCGATGTGAGAATCACAAATGAGAAAGGGTGGGAAACCATACCCGGAGAAACTGGCTCCTCATGTACTAAGGGGTCTCTCATCTTTGTAAATACGTCCGTGTGTCGTGTCTTTTGTTTACCTCAACTTTTGTCTTGAGTCTCTTCCGAGCGTGTCTCGTTGTGTTTAGGTCATGTACCTTTTGTTTGAGTCTTTTTCGCTGTGTTCAGTCGTAGGCTCAATACCTAGGCTGAAACCCTTTTTCAATTTCAAAAATCATTTATGCTCAGAGTGCTGTGCCATTCTCTACATTTAGGCGAAGCAAAAGGAAAAAGGGAAAATTTGGGGCATCTGAATGTGCTTCAACTTCAGCTGGTTTCACCTTTGTAGTCCGTCTTGTCAGATTGGGCGGTTTGTTCAGGATTTGCCGTGCGCAGGACCAACCAAGTGCTGTGTTATGGGCTGCATGCAGATTAATCCTCAGCAGAGTATGGGCTGTGTGTTCAGGTTAAGCAGTGGTTTGTATGGGTTGTTTTGTTGTTAACTAGTTCATTAATTGGTTATTACCATATAAATGCCCAATTTTCAGACAACAGATCAATCTCATTTACATTGAGGTGTAATATGATGTAATGCGATGCAATGTATGAAATGTACAAATGTAACAATTTTTCAGACAAAAATTTTGTTCCATTTCATCACCCTTTTCAAGTACAAAATTTTGAAGAAAACAAAAACCTGCCCGCGGCAGTACAAGGTACCCTAGCTACCAGCAAAAGGAAAAAGTACAAAGAAGGAGAAAAATAGCAAAAATCTGGATTAATGTCCAAAGGTCTCAAGCTTGGGGGTTTGTCCTCGTCCTCTTCCTGGACGAAGGTCCAGGAGCATCGTCATCAGTATCATCATCTGAATCTGAGCCCGAGCCGTCTCCGGTCTCCTCCTCGGACGACTCTGCCTCTACCTCCGCCTCCGCCTCAGCCTCAGACTCGTCGTCATCCGGAACTGGTGCCCGTGAGCTACTCCCGACATGAGTACGCCCCACTTTGGTCTGGGGGTATACTCTGCCCTCCTCATCTCTCCTCGAACGGGAACGGATGGTCCAGCTGGAATACCTCCTACAGGAGGAATATGGAAGGGATGCTGAAAAGTACAAAAGGGAAACGCATCAGTATGCCGCGCAAAACAAGATACGGGTGCAGAATGCAGTGTATGAATACAGTGTGTGAATGCTGTGAGCAGTATATCGGTGCAGTATACAGTGTATAAGTACAGTGTGTGAATGCTGTGAGTAGTATATCAGTACAGAATGCAGTGTATGAATACAGTGTGCAGAATGCAGTGTATGAGTACAGTGCGTGAATGCTGTGAGCAGTATATCAGTACCGAATGCAGTGTATGAGTACAGTATGTGAATGCTGTGAGCAGTATATCGGTGCAGAATGCAGTGTATGAGTACAGTGTATGAATGCAGTGAGCTGTATATCAGTTCAGAATGCAGTGTATGAGTACAGTGTATGAATGCAGTGAGCAGTATATCAGTTCAGAATGCAGTGTATGAACACAGTGTATGAATGCTATATCGGTTCAGAATACAGTGTATGAGTACAGCGTGTCAGGTGCCGTGAGGGCCGTGTATCGAGTGTTATGCTGTGCATCAGATTGTGTAGAATAGTTTATGTATGGTTTAAGACCATGGTCAGAAGAACATACCGGAATACTGTAAATCGACAGAAGATCGAGGCTCTGCTGAAGTATCCCCATCATGGAGGCGGTCAACTCCAGAGACTGGCGAGTGTACTCAGAGGAGGCCTGCAAAAGTGTTAGATGCATCAGTATTCTGCGGAATATCAAATGAATTGAAATGAACTAAACTGTGCAGAATGCAAAAATGCAGTAGTACATACCAGAGGCAAGTCATAAAAACCGACCAACTCATGATCAGCCGGAGGGGAAGCGATAGGGATCTGGTAAGTTGCCCCACCCCGCCCTCTGCATGTCATCGTCGTGGGCAGTGCGGGCCAACCAACCCCCCGTCCTCCCCGACTCCGCTCCTGCCACGGGCCCGAGCCACCCTCGATGCCCCTGCTCCTGCTCCTGCTCCCGCCCTAGCCGCCGGCGCCGCAGGTCTCTTCCTCTCAACTCGGCGGCTGCTGCTCAAAGGCCGCATAAGGAAAGTCCGGACGAACTCTGCATAGTCGCCTATGCCCCTATGACGTATCACATCCCAGCCAACTGTGTACTCAGCCATCTGCTCGAGAGTGTACCTCTCGGTATCCCTCATATGCTGAGGGGGCGGAGCTGGAACTATCTGCTCCGGTAAACCCAGGGTTTGGCGCAGGAAGCGCTCGCCTAGGTACCAAGCCCGACAGACCGGCCCCTCCAAAAGAATCCTAAACCGAGCGGTCTCCACGGCGCCCGCAAATCGCTCCCAGATCTCGACTGGCAATGGAGCCCAAGGCTGCCAAGTGATCTGGAAAGGAAATGCGGTTTGTTATCTATCTGTTATTGAAAATACAGTGCGAAGAAAAATTAAAATAAACTTTAAAGTTGAACATACCTCTGCGGGGGTGATGGTGTCGAAGTAGCGGCGGAAGAAAATAAACGTCTCCCGGGGCCTCCGCACGAACCTCACGTCGAAACGGTGCGAGAACGGAACGACAAGGGGGGTCTCCACGTCTGGCACGGCGGCGAGCCTGGGAAAGTAATCATAGACCCATAGCTGCAGAGCAAATACCAGTGCATTTATCAGATAAAGCAGAATACAGAATAAAGCAGAAATAACAGAGCCGTGTGTTGTGTAGAGTATTGTGCAGAGTGTACAGTGTGCGCAGTGTACAGTCAGTGTAAAACAGAGTATATGTGTATCATGTGTGCAGTCAGTGTAAAGCAGACTACAGTGTGTGCGGTGTACAGAGTACAGTACAGAGTACAAGAAATGTAGAACAGAAATGAAAAGCAAAAAAAGAAAAGGTACCTCCCAAGCGCGCCAGTAGCCCCCGAGCAACTGTCCGCTGTCGTGGGAAGCCGAGCTCATGTATCCATAGAGTGTGGCCAAAGCAGCGCCACCCAGTCATAGTGGAAGATCTGCGTAACATCTACCAAGGCATTGAGCAAATAGAGGGGCACGGTATTCGCCCGATCTGCGAAAATAGTCGTCCCCAGTAGAAACATGAGGAAGCTGCGCGCGTACCGCTCCACCTCCTCCTGAGCCATCTGAGCCTCCTCGACCAAGGCTGGCTGCACCCTAAACTGGACCTCAAACCAGGAATATCGGACAAAGCCTGGACGCGCGAGAGGAGGTCTCTCACCCAGCAAATATACCTGAGCGGCCTCCCACTCACCCATGTCGGTGTCAAAGGGGATCGGATCACCCCCTACCCCGATGCCAGTGAGCATCGAGAAATCGGCGGGAGTCATCGTCATCTCCCCAGCAACGGAAAGGTGAAACGAGTCGGTGGTGTCCCACCACCTCTCCACCAAAGCGACAAGGAGGGGCCTACTCGTGGTAAGTCTGGAAAGTCCCTGGCAGAATGCACCGAAACCGGCCTCGTCCACGATGTGGCGGACTGCGTCCGGTAGCTCCATGTACCAATCTCTGGCGGCAACATTCCCATACCCCCGGAAGGCATGGGAATCTCCCTGTATTCAAGCAAACAATTGCGAGCCAATGCTAAATATACAGTTTTGAAAAGCATTCAGAATTGGTAATGACGCAACGTGTGTGCACGTGTTCAGAATCAAACAAACATCGGGTGTCGGTCTGCTTACAGTGAACTACGACATGTGATGTGTCAAGGTATTCGAGTGGTTCAGCATAGATATAACGTGTGTGCACGTTTTCAAGTTCAAATAAACATCGGGTGCCGGTGAGCTCGTGATGAATTACAGTGTGTGCTGTGTCAAGGTGTCTGGGTGGTTCAGGACAAATACAGTGTGTATGTGTGCGTATCAGACTCAAACAGATATCAGATGCAAGTGTGTTCGCAGTTAACTACAGTATACAATGCATAGGTGTATCCGGGCTAAGCAGTTAAAGAACATAATCAGCTACGATAGTTAAGTGTTCTACATTGCGGAAAACAATAATACAGAGGGAAGAATATACCTCGGAAGTGCCGAAAGACAGATGAGATGCCGGCTCGCGTAGAAGTAAGTCCTGTGGCATGCCCCGGTCAAAACTCCTGAACTGACAAAGACCGTCAGGAGGAAGCACATGAACCGCCGGCCGGTAGGTCGCCGGGTAGAACGGGCGGACGCTCAAAGGTAAGAGCTCGGCCTCTAGGTCCATCTTGTGATCCGGGGGAGTCCCGCCCCGTGGAATATCATCCGCCATGTCAAAAGTGATGAGGAAATGGCCCGAAAATGGAAATCGGATGAGAATGCGAAAGGTCAACCGAAAAGTCAACCCCGAGAGGGCGGAAAATGGTCGGAAAAGCCGAGGAATGGAAAAGGCACGGAAATCAAGAAAAACTCGAGGGAAATAAGCCCCAAGAGGTGGAAATAGCACCTTTAACTTATATGAAACTTATATGAGTCCATAACTTATATAAGTTAAAAGTCTATAACTGGCACCTTTAATTTTGTACTGACATGTAATGGAAAGTAACTTGTTCATTGATTGTCCTATGTTATTGTGAGGAAAAAATGTCACTATTTTCGTGTTAACAGTTTTTTATTTTTAAAATTTTAATTTGCAGACAAACAAGATCGCTTACAAATTCAAGACTAAACCATTGGAGCATGAAGCATTAATGTGTGAAGTATTCATCGGTGCAACTGCGACTGGAAAACACCATTGGACACTGGGGGAGAAGGTCACGGATGTTGGCAAAGGTGAATCTGTCTCAGAGGACTCTCCTGGGTTGCTACCATTTACCGAGCCACACAGACCGGTCATTGACTTACCTCCAAACTCCCCCACAGTCTATCTTGACGAAGTAGACCCCAAGGCAAAGATGTAAAAGGAAGGTAGCACGAGTGGAAAGTCGAAAAAGATCTCTAGTGGAGCATTGGTGCTTGCGGACAGTTTCAACCATTTGTCTCAGGCGATTCAGTCACAGAAGCACCTGACGGTCAGGCATGGAACTGGTGCATCGCATAAGTATGGCATTGAGGCATGTATGCAGCGGATTATGGCTATCTCGGACTTCATTAGTACCCCCTATCCCATTTCGCCTGCATTGTGTTAGAGAACACAGATTATCGGGAAATACTGATGTGCATGCCAAATGATGAGAATGTAGTCGGGTGACTTGCGGTATTGCAGGCTTCAAAAGAGCTGTGATTACTTGGGTTTGGTCCATTAGGCAAAAATGGGACCGAAAATGGTTTGTTGTAGTGTGGTTTTTGTGGACAAGTTCTATTGGTATCTTTTTTTTTTTTTTTTTTTTTCTGTGGTTGCACTTCACTTTAGTTACTATTAGTTTACTTTTGCGTTATGGTTAAATAGATGTGAACACTACCTACTTTTGTATTATGCAATATGGAATCATGGTTTAACCTTTACTTTTAGTCTCGATATTCGGTATGCTCGTGTGGATGTATAGATGGTTGTTTTTTTTTTTTTTTTTTTTTGTGAAAATTGTTTTCAAATGTGCTCAATTTACAAGTGGACAGTTGATGTGTGTGTTGTGTGCATTGTAGGAGTCATCAATTGTGAAATGTGGAATGGTCAAAGTAGCAACCATCGAAATTACGATCATGTAATCGTCGAACTAGATGATGAACAGGAAGACCTACAAAATAGCATAATCAGTGATGTTACGCAGCATGCAATGGAATATTACCTGAAGTACATGGAGAAGATCTCAGGTCAAACTTCTATTTTGACCGGTCGTGCCTGGATTCAAGAATTATTTGATGGGCACTTAGGCAGGTGTGAACAAAATTTGCATATGCCACTGTATGTATTTCAAGCGTTATGTGACACATTACGAAGCGACTTTGGTTTACGGGTACCTAGAAGACCCATGGATTACACATTGAAGAAAGTGTTGCGATGTTCATCCATACTTTGGATGGCTGCACTAACCAAAATATTCAGAAACGGTTCTAACACTCGGGAGAAACTGTGTCACGATATTTCCATGCAGTGTTGGAAGCAATGAAGTTGTTCACAGAAGTGTATTGTAAGCCCACTACAGATCAAAATAATAGGCATCCATATTTGCGATCCAGAGGGAAATACGTGCCTTTCAAGGTTAGCATTTTAGTTGCCGTTATCAGTTACTTTTCATTTATGTGTTGTATGTGAACCTCATGTGTTGTACGTTATTGGTGTAGCATTGTATTTGGTACCATACAAAGGGTCTTGGAATCACCAAGCACAGTTCCGGGATCATGGACGACTCGATAACCCAAGAGAATTGTTTAACGAGGTGCACGCATCATTGAGGAGCATGGTGGAAAGGACTTTTGGAGTGTGGAAATCGCACTGGAAGTTCGTCAAAGACATGCCCGACTATGAGTTTGCGTCAATGCAGATGCCATTGGTTGGAGCGTCAATGGCCTTACACAATTAATCACGGTTTAACAGTTAATCACAGGTTGGGGTTGTTACAGTTATAGTGTAGACACTGGCAATTTTATGCATTTATTCCATTGATTTTAATATATTATTATCTTCTACGCTTCCGCTGCGCATGTTGGTCCATTCTGATTCACCACCATGAGCCCTGACACCTTTGTTTTGTTTTCTCTTGGGAAGAGAATCTAAAACTTGCAGACCATTATAAGTTAAGTTATATATATAGAGGATTGATAGTCTATTAGTTAATGGTGAATTTTAGACCTATACAGTGACCATTATTATATACGATTTGTAGTTTTACTAGTATATTTTTGTATTGTTTAAACCCTTTCGGATCAGTACCTAAAACTAGCGCCTTAGACCAAATCAGTATAAACATTTATTGTTTGGTTTCTCTTGTTTAAAAAAAAAAAAAAGTAATTAAAAATTAATTCTGAAATACGCTGGATTATTTTCTTACTATCAAAGATAAATTGTTGCTTGATGTATATTAACTAGAGGCAATAGAATTTATCTTGTTCTATAATAGTAGTGTTTACATTAATTTAGAAGTGTTACTATTCTAAATTTGCTATGTTTTGGAAACCTACTGTATGTGATTAAGTATGAGTTTTCATTTATTAACACACATTGAAGACCATTTTGTATAAAATCTAGAAATTCTCATGCTTTCATTTGGGTTATTCAGTTAATTTTAAAAGACATAAAAGACTTAAATTTATTTGTAGATTCTTATAAGGACATGATATTAAGGATATTTTGTTTATTATAGTTGCATGTTTAAATAGTCAGTAAATTCCTTTGAATTTCATACAGTGAACTATTTTTAAAATTTTCATATTAATTGACATGCTCTCTAGTACAGTGTAATATCATGTTACATGTGTTAAGATTATTTATGCCATGAAAATTTATGTGAATTAAGAGCATGTGTGTTGGACTTATAGAATTTATTTTGGTCCAACTTTTAAGCAAAATCTAGTATAATGTTGAATTATGTGTGTTTGATTTTGGGATTTTTCATGTGATATTACTCTGATTTCAAGTATTATACATTATGTGCATTAAAGGATTATATACTTGTTGTGACCATAAGGATTTACTCACATTAATAAATTTTGCCATAATCAAAAATTTTATTTTGTTTTAAGAGTAGCCACATCATCTTAAGATATAAAGATGTAGTGATCCTTAGTATTTTGATCACATAAAGTTACAAATTAATTTGACATTTTTATATTGCAATTATGTTTTATAAATAATTTATTGGTCCCACGAGAAAGTAGTTATTTATGAAATTTAATTGGAATAAGATAATGGATTGGGTATATAGGTATGAGTTTTCTTTCCCTTAAATATTTCAGCACCCATTAGTCTTATTATAAACTAATAGCAAATCTAATACAGTTTTGTGACCTCTACCCACATGAAGGTTTAGATTTGTTACTGAATTTAACATTGGTTGATTCAGACTATAGTTATTGTTTCAAAGTATTAATAATGTTCTTGGTAATTGTAGTGATTTCTACTTCTGTACTGTCTAATGAGTCTTCTCGTATTCCATTCTTGAACGATGATAATTTTTCAGACTAGAAGGACAAAATCCTTATAACATTAGGGTGCATGGACCTCGATCTGGCACTCTGTGTGGATGAACCTCCTGAATCCACGAATGAGAGCTTCGCTACGGAAAAGAGTGCTTATGGTAAATGGGAGCGATCTAATCACTTAAGCCTAATGCTCATAAAGTCACATATCAGCCAGAGCATTAGGGACTCAATGCCACCATCTGATAAGGTCAACAACTACAGAGGGCTATTGAAGAGCAATTTGTTAGTTCTGATAAGGCATTAGCAAGCACCCTAATGAACAAACTATCAGGAATGAAGAATAACAATTCTAGGAGTGTGCGTAAGCACATTATGGAAATGTGGGACATTGCAGCTGATCTTAAGTCCTTAGAGATTGAGATTTCTAAGTCATTCCTTGTTAATTTCATACTTAATTTTCTTCCTGTGGAATATGGAGCATTCCAAATTTCTTACAACACACAGAAGGAAAAATGGTCTATCAATCAACTTTTGACCATGTGTGTTCAAGAGGAGGAGAGATTGAAGTATGGAAAAGTGGAAAGTGCTCATTTAGCAACACTAAAAGGAGGCAATGGAAAAAAAGGAAAAGGTGATCAGAAATGGAAGAAGCTTGGTAAAGTGCCATTTAAAAATCATGGCAATAAGGATGCATGCTTCTTCTACAAGAAAAAGGGTCACATGAAGAAAGACTGCCCCAAGTATAAGAAATGGCTTGAGAAGAAAGGTAATCTTATATATCTTGTATTATGAATCTAATTTTGTTAATACTCATCAATATGATTGGTGGATTGATTCGCGGTTCTACAATTCACATTTCTAATACCATGCAGGGCTTCCACAGCCTAAGGAAATCGACGGGAAGTGAACAAGGCATCTATTCAGGCAATGGGATGCGTTCACACGTCGAAACTGTGGGAGCTTTCAGACTTGTTTTAAAGAGTGGCTTTGTTTTGGATCTTGAAAACACATTTTACATTCCATCTTTTTCTAAAAATTTAATTTCTGTTTCTAGACTAGTACCGTTTGGATTTGAATTTCAGTTTGTTGGTGCAAATTTTAGTTTGTTTAAAGACTTTGTTTTTGTAGGATTTGGTACTTTAATTAATGGTCTGTACAAATTAAATTTGGATCTTGTTTTTGAACAAAATCGTTTGACCTTGCATGGTGATATTGGCATTAAGCGTAATGTTGTTGATGAGTCCTCCTCTATACTTTGGCATAGGAGATTGGGACATATCTCCATTGAGAGAATAAAGCGGTTGGTTAATGATGAAGTCCTTCCGACTCTTGATTTACTAACTTTGGTATTTGTGTGGACTGCATAAAGGGAAAGCAGACCAACAAGATCAGTAAAGGTGCCAAAAGGAGTGAGAAAATTCTTGGAATCATACACAATGATATTTGTGGACCATTTACTCCACCTTGTTTGAACGGTTAGAGATATTTTATCTCATTTATTGATGACTATACTGTAGACCGCCCGAAACTCCGCTCCGCGCGCGAGGGCGCGAATTGTAGTTCTAGCTACTACAGTTCTGACTCCTGTCACGGTTTTGAATCTAATCTTACAAAGTGCAATGTAAGACTGATAAATCACCAAAGAATCCAAATCTGGCAAATCGTTTTGGAAAATCGATTTAAATTAAGAAGTGCCAAACATGGACTGCTTTGCCAGATTTCAGAGTCACCACCTAAATATTTTGTTTTCAGGAAATTCAGGAAACCCTAACTCATGCCTAAGGCCACATGTCCGTCATCACCAAAGTTGCCTCAGCTCGGGAACTTGGGTATGAGAGGAGAACGTCCTAAAATGAGCACCCCCACTCGCCCGATCAAAGATTAGCCTCTACTAACATGATATGTTGTTTTTGAAAGCACATGTGTTCTTTTTCCGGTTTATTAGCTAACCTTACTATGTGATGTGCACAGCATACAAGTATAGACTCAATCACGCGGATTGGAATAAAACAACTCATGTTTGTTTTTGAAAATGGTTTGAAAGTGCTACTCGCAAGTAGGCTAAATCGCGGATTTGCCACTCTCAAGTGGGCTTAGAAAAACAAGGTGATTTGCCACTTCAAGTGGGCTTAAAACGCACATTTTGATGAATTGTTCCAATTCAAGCAATGGAGCCTTCACCCACAGGCATTCATGTATTTAAACACATAAGCACATAGCCTCATGGCAAGCATGCTAAACATGGCAACACTTACACGCATGCAAGGATGCTAAAGCATAAAAGCTTACCTAGTACTCTGAGCCAAAACAAAAGCTATGTTAGAAACCAATGCATGACCCTAGCTATGTCAAAAATGCCTAATGCAACACATGCAAAATGCAACTAAGATAGGCTCGGCTATTCTAAGATGTCATGTGAATGCAATTAGATAACATGTATTCAAATTGGTATTGAAATACAATGCGGTTTGAATGATACGCCGTGCTCGGTGTATGCAAGACAGATGAATGGATGCAAACATGCAAAGCACAAGTATGCTAATTGAAATATGTCCTAAGACTAACCATCGAAAGTGGTTAAGTAAAAGGGAGAAAGAAATGGGGGTTGGAAGACATGCATCACACACACGCACACTTATTACAACAGTCGCCCTCTTGACGGAGGGTCCGAATAAATAGGCTAACTAGTTAATCTAAGCTAATTAAACTAATTATTACAAATCAAAACTAATTAACTAACGAGTTAACTAATTACAAACACAAATGAATAGCTAAGTGCATTAACTACTTATGTACAGAACCAAATAGCTAACTAGCTAAGCAAAGTAATTAAAAGGAGCCTCGGGGCGAGAAGTGCATGCATGCTCGATCGCCTTGCTCGGAAATCCATTGCCATGCCCCAACTTGCCTCTGTTTGTATTTGATCTCAGGAAGGTGTACAAACCTCCAGATAGCTTTTACTCCAACATGGAGACCTCCAGGAAGGCTGCTGACCAGAAAATGGTGGTGTAGACCACCTGTAGACCACTTAAATATGCTGCAGACTAGAAAAAGTGGTCGGCCAGCCACTTTTACTGGTCTGCCGATTAGAAAATCCTGCCAAGCTCCAATTTGCTGCAACAGAAAACAAGAAGGGGCACAACAGTGCATTTGCAAGGTATGTGTGCACAACCACCCTCCCTATCATTTCTTAAGCTCAAGGGAGTGCGGTTCTTGACTCTCGGGCCACCAACCAAGCATCGCAATGCACGATGGCCGAGAAGCCAAGTTTGCACAATTCAATGTCAATGAATGCACAAATAACACATAAGGGCCTTAACCTCTATCATGCTTGATCAAGAGGGTCTGCGACCGAGAAATGAGGCACGTTTCATCACTTCAAGTATGAAACGTCCCTCGTTCCTCATGTTTGGATTAACACCCGATCCAAACACAATGCAATGCAACAACATTCCAAACAACATGCAAACAACATGAGCATGTCAAGTTAGAGTCCTTAAGCATGAAAGCTAGTGAAGGATGTAACACAAAGGCTATGTGATGCAATGCTCAATGGACCAAACTAGCCCTAAACAAACCTTATGCATGCCAAAACAGTGGCCAAAATACTCTGAAATGATGGCATGAAAAGCAAGATAATGTATGCTCATGCATTGGCCCATCAACTAAGCATAAGAGCACAACTCTCAAACATGATCAAGAAGTGACAATCATGGAAGCATGACAACACTATATGCTCTGAAATCAAGTGTGAAATGATGCCAGATCATCCAAACAACACAAGCATAGCATGCTAGAAGGCCTAAGGCACAAGGCTACTAAAAGGAACTACACAAGAGGCATGCAATGCATGGCACAAATGATTGAACCAACCATAGACAGAGCTCAATTAGGTCAAAACAAAGACCAAAACATGTTGAGATGGGAGCTCAAAAGCCTAGGCATGCATGCATACAAGTTAGGCCATAAGCGAGGCATAAAGGCATAACCCTTAAAAGCACTCAAAGAGTGAAAGAAGTGAGAACATGGTAATGCTATATGCTCTAAAATATCATGTTAAATGATGCCAAATCATGCACATGTCACAAATGAAGCATACTAGGAGGCTCAAAGCTTGAAACTAGCATAGGCACTTGCACTATAGCTATGCAATACATGAACCATATGGCCAAGACAACCCAAAACAGTCCTAGAGAACGTCAAATCAATGCTAAAACATGCACGTAGTGTAGCCAAAACAAGCTAGCATGGTAAGCCAAAACATCAAGTAAGCTAGGCCAATGAGCATGATTACACTACAAGTGTAAGAAGCAAATGAGGGATGCTCTAACCAACCAAAAACAGAGTTGTATCATGGAAAAATAACACCCAAAACACACTAAAATGGTAGCCCAAAAGCTTAGGCAAGATGGCATGCGCATTGGCTCATATTTAAGGCATAAAGCACAACCTTCCAAAAGCATTGAAAGAGTGACACATGTGAGTGTATGACAATGAAACATGCTCAGAAATCATGTATTGAATGATACTAAATCATGCAAATGACCCAAGCAATGCATGCTAGTGACTTGGGAACTCAAAGCTAGTGAGCAAGAATGCACTATGGCTATACAAAGCAAGGCATGCATGACCAAAACAACATAAAACAGAGCTTAAGCATGGTAAAACATGAGTGAAAGCTTGCTGGAGTTGAGCCAAAAACATGCTAGAATGATGGTCCAAAGCATGATGCATGTTAGTCTAGTGAGTGGAATTGCAATACAAGTGCAAAGAGCATGCAATAAGCAATCAATTTGACCCAAAACAGAGCTATAGCATGCTAAAACAATACAAAAAGCATGCTGAAATGGAACCAATACATGCTAGAAAGGTGAGCTAAAACCTTAAGCATACAAGGCTAGTTTGCAAGGATTACACTACAAGTGTATAAAGCATGCAAGGGTGGCTTGAACTAAGCCAAAACAGAGGTATGCCATACTGAAATAAGGCCAAAAATAGGCTAACATGGAGCCAAAACAAGCTTAAAAAACATGCTACTTTGATGAGCCATCAACACAAGCACACAAGAGAAGAGGAGGGGGGACAACGCCCACCTATTTGAGGCCTCAAAACACCCTTTCCACCACTAAAATTCCTCTGGAATTCAGTGGTGGAGAGGCCAAATAAAGGTGATCACAAAGGCCTAAAGTGATGGCACAAAACAAAGCCAATCAAGGCACAAAAGGGGGTAGACCACCCCTAACACAAACAAAGCCTTAAATAAACACTTTAAGCACTTAAAATCAGAACTTTTTGCAGTTGAAAGTTAGGCCTAAAACATTATGCAAATAGGGCCAAAGACTTAATAAAAAAACAAAGCTTTAAGGGACTAGTGAATCACCCTTGAAGAACAAGGACAAAGCAGCAACTCCAGCAACTTTTTTGGACCAAAAGCAATCCGAAACACCAAAACTAGCTTCAAGGTACCTCAGCTCCAAAGCAAAGGTGTTTCACTAGGTGCTTGTGTGCAAAAGTATGAAGAAACTACACTTTCAAGCACAAATATAGAAAGAAAGGAAGAAGTATAGAGATAGATGATATGTATAGCCCTCAGCCAAATTCTCTGAACCTGAGACAAGAGGGAGGAGGCTCCCTTTTATAGAAAACCATGCTCCAAGCTTGTTTGACAAGCTAGAGGCTCCAAGCAATCCCTCCATACACGTGCTTTCTGTGCCCAACGGCTGGCACAGCTGGCAAGAAAATATCTGCAGAAAAATGCAAAAAAGGTGCCGACCAGTTGAGGTGGTTGGCCGACCACTCCCACTAGTTGACCAACCAGAAAAAGTGGTCTGCAAGGTCAACAAGTGGTCGGCAAGGGGGGAAAGCTAGTCTGTACAAAGAGAGGAAGGTGGTGGCATGATTGCCGACCACTTTAGGTGGTCCAAAGACCACCATGACCAGCTGGCCGACCAGAAAACTAGCTGGCAGGGGAGAAAAGTGGTCTTTAGGGAGAGAAACTGGTCTACACCGCTTATTCCACCCTCCAAGCAAGGAAAACAAGGTTTGGTTCAAAACCAAACCAAAAAAGAAGCAAGACAAAAGTCCACGGGACAAGGCACGCAGCTGGAAGCCCCGAAAACTAGTCTACGGGCGCAAAAAGTGGTCTACGAGAGGGAAAGGTAGACTATGACCACAAGAAGTGGTCTACCGACCTCTGTTTCCTTCTAGACCAAGGCAACAAGGCATGGTCCAAAAACCAAGCCAAGAGGAGAACGTTAAGAGGTCCCGAGACAAGGTGTTCGGCCGAAGGCTTCGGAAACTGGAAACTAGCCTACAAGAGGGAAAAGTAGTCTACGACTACAAAAAGTGGTCTACAGACCTCTCCCTCCCTCCAGGAAAGGTCAACAAGGCATGGTCCGCAAACCAAGCCAAAACACAAAGAGTTCAGAGGCCCGGAGGCAAGGCACTCAATCGTAAATCCCGGAAACTCGAAACGAGCACAAACATGCGCGATCATTGAGCGCTCAATCGATGACGTCTGAGTCTTAACGTCGGTCAAAAATGGGGTGTCTACATATACATGCTACATGTATCTCTATCTCTTGTTTGATAAAGCCGAGGCACTTGATGCCTTTAAAGTTTATAAAGCAGAGGTAGAGAAACAAACAGAAAAGAAAATTAAAATTGTGAGGTCAGACAGGGGTGGAGAATATTATGGGAGGTATACAGAATTGGGACGATTACCAAGTCCATTTGCTAAGTTCTTTAAGGAAGAAGGTATTATTGCACAATATTCAATGCCTGGCACACCACAACAAAATAGTGTTGCTGAAAGAGGGAACCGAACACTTATGGACATGGTAAGGAGTATGCTTAGTTATTCTAATGTGCCTATAAATTTGTGGAGTGAAGCTTTGAAAACCATTGTGTATATCTTAAACAGGGTTCCATCCAAGGTTTTTCCCAAAACACCATTTGAGTTATAGAAAGGATGGAAGCCAAGTTTAAGACACTTACACGTTTGGGGTTGTCCAGTTGAAGTGAGGGTGTATGTCACGACCCAAACCTGCCCCTATAAATTTAGCGTCATAACTGGCCAGTAATCCTTGGATCACCAAAGGCCTCTTGACAGAACAACATATAGTAAGGGGCTGTGGAAGCAAATGTAAAGAATATATAATGTCCATAGAGTTGTGTTAACATATATGAGACGGAAAGTTCAAAACGAACTTGTATATATATATATATAGTCATAAATACAATTACCATGGGTAATCCAATCACAAGGTTGAAACCAATAGGGGACTTAGCCCAGTATACAGATAAGCAAACAAGCAAAAACGACTGTATTAAAGTTACAAAAGTAGACATTTTGAAAGGGAACCTCCCCGGGAAGCACAAAGGCTGGCTGACCAAAAACTGAGTCACCAGGTTGTCAACTCTGAGCCTGGTCACATGCCTGATCACCTACATATATAAAATAAAAAGTGAGTGGAAGCTCAGTGAATAATAATAGAGTACAGGGTTAAATGAATGATGTCCCGTTAGTAAGTTCGTGCATAGAACCGATTTATATTCGTGATTTCATTAATTGCATATATATATGTGGCTCGCTCTTTCGCGCCCCCGTTTGGAAGCTTTGAAAAGAAGCCTTACAGTTCGGACTCCCATGGCTCTGAATCAAATCTCACAAGTGCAATGTGAAACTGATAAACACCAAAGAGTCCAAATCCAGCAAATCGTTTTAGAAAAGTGATTTTGAATCAAAAAGTGCCAAAAGTGGACTGCTTTGCTAGATATAGAGTTGCCACCTAAATATTTTATTTTGGAAAAATTTAGGAAACCCATGACTAATGCCATAGGCCACATGTCTGTCATCACCAAAGTTGCCTCGGCTCGAGAACTTGGGTACGAGAGGGAAAGGTCATGAATTGAGCACCCCCGCTTGCCCGATCAAAGATCGGCCTCTACTAATCATAATATGATATTTTATAAACATTATGTGCTCTTATTCCGGTTATTAAACTAGCTTTACTATGTGATGTGCATAGGCAAGTATAGACTAGTTTGCTCAACTTGGAACAATTCAACTCATGTTTGTTTGCGAAAATGGTTTGAATTTGTTACCTCAAGTGGGCTTAAAGTTTGCGGATTTGCCACCAAAGATAGTGGGCTTAAAACTGATTTGCCACTCAACAAAATGGGCTTAAAATGCACATTTGTTGAATCGTTCCAATTCAAACAACGAGCCTTTATCCACATGCATTCAAGCAGTTTAGCATTTAAGCATATAGCCTCATGGCAGGCATGCCAATCATGGCAACATTCACACTTATGCAAGTATGCTAAAGCATAAAAAGTCACCTAGTACTCCAAGCTAAGAAGATATGAGTTAGTAAAATATGCATGATTCCTAACTATACAAAATGCCTAATGCAACACATGCAATATGCAATCAATAGGCTTGGCTACTAATATGACATATGGATTAATTTGATAACATGCAGTTAAACACGTATTCAAATAAGTATTGAAATAGCAATGTAGTTTGAATGATGCACCGAGCCTTGGTGCATGCAATACGAATGAATGGATACAAGCATAAGGTATGCTAATTTGAAATATGTCCCTAATCTAACTATCAAAAGCGGGTAAATAAAAGGGAGAAAGACGTGGGATTAGAAAACATACACACACGCATGCACACTTATTACAACATTACGCTCTTGCGAAGTAGGGTCCGAATGAATAAAAGCTAACAAGCTAATTAAGGTAACTAATACAAAACTTGAAACTAATTATCGGCTACCACCGGTGGCTGATCGGCTACTGGTGGTGGCTGTCGGCCACTGATTACCTGGACTTTCTTCCTGCAATAGAGAGCAAACAGAGCAAAAAAGTGTATTTCTCAAGGGTTGTTTGCACACTTTGCCTCTCATTTTCATGGGGAAATCAAAGGAGGGACAAAATTTGGTTCATAAACCATCAATCAAGCAATTTCATTGCATGATGGCTTGTGAAACCAATTGTGCAAGTTTAATAAATGCAAAATGAAACCAAAATGACTATCACCCTATCATGCATGATCAAGGGCAATAGAGGCCTAGGAAAATGGCACATTTCATCACTTTTGAGTATGAAAAGTCCCATTTTCCTTGTGTTCAAATTAGCGTCCGATTTGAACACATGCAATGCAACACAAAAGAATGCTTATCTTGCCTCTTTTACTTGCCAATTTTGTTTACTCATTTTAATTACCAAATCATTCACTAATCCATTAAATCCATCGGTGAGTGTCCTCTAATGGAAGGAGGGTTCAAACCACAAGTTGCTTTAGGCATGAAAGAGGCATTAAACTGTTGGTAATGAACCCCCTAGGGGATTAAACCATTAGGTGTAGCATCTCCATTTCACACTTAGGCAAACAAGTGGTTTGAAACCACTTTCAAAGCAAAACCAAAAGGTGAAGAAATGAGGGAGATTTCAGAGATTATAAGTGCTGAAATGAAATAGAAAAAACACTAAAACATGCAATCAACTCACACTAATGATGGTAAAAGCCTTAAAACACTAAGCTACTGAAAGGGGTTACACTACAACTATGGAAAATAAGACTCAAATGAACTAACCAGCCCAAAACAGAGCTAAAACAGGTTATTTAAGAGGCTAAAACATGCTGGACTTGAGCTAAGTTAAGCTAGAAAAACATGCTAACATGTGAAGCTAACGAGGCATGCAAACAAGACACAAGGGGGGGGAGGCTAACCCCTCCGAATTTGGACCTCAAAATAAGTTTTTTGCCACTAAAAAACCTCTGAGATTCAGTGGTTAAAAGGCCCAAAAAAGTTGATTTGAAAGTGACGAATAAAGGCATAAAAGCTTTACAAACGAATAAGCAAGAAGGGTGAGCCACTCCCTAACTAAAAAAGGGCTCAAACTAGCACTTTTAGGCCACAAAAACAAAGTTTTTCTCAGTTCAAAACCAGCCCCAAAATAGTAAGAAAAGATGGTAAAACAAGCTTGCAAAACAAAGTAAACAAGGCAAGTAAACTATCTCTTGAAGCAAAGGGCAATTCTAGGCACAAAACCAAGCTAAAACCACCTTCAAGAGCTCTAAGAAGACTCCAAGTAACCTCAGCTCAAAGGTAAGAGGATTTGATTTAGGATGTGTATGCAAAAGTGTAGAGAAAACAAGCAATTAGGCACAAAATTATAAGAGAAAAAGAGAGAGAGAGAGAGAGAGAGAGAGAGAGAGAGAGATTTTTGCTCTAAATTTTCTAACCCTCAAAAATAGGGGAGGAGACCCCATATATATAGAAAAAACAAGCACCTTCCTAAAAAATATAAAGATATACACGTGGGAGCAGATGTATGAATTTGTGCCAACAGCTGGCACTGCTGTCACAAAATATCTGCAAAACACACTGGTGATCGACAGCCACCATTGATGGCCGATAGGTGGCCGACAGCCACCATTGATGGCCAGCAGCCCATAGCAGCGGCCGACAGGCTACCAGAGGTTGCATGAAAACCCAAGGTTTTGGTCCAAAATAAGGCACAAAATGGACAAGGTTTTAAGGCTCGAAGACAGGGCATTCCACCGAGGACTTTGGGCACTAAACAAGCACATGCAGTCATAATCATCGAGTGCACAAGTAATGACATCCAAGTCTTGAGGTCGGTCAAAAATGGGGTGTCTACAATATATAATTTAGGAATCATGCTTGATCATTCATAGTTCATGTGTTAGTGCTAACAGATCATATACAGAACATCATAGATCATACTTGTCAGTTCCATAGAGGAACCTTCGGCCGGGTATGGATAACTTGCCAGTCCCATAAAGGAAGCTTCGGACTGGGTACGGATAACTTGCCAGTTCCATAAAGGAACCTCCAACCAGGTACAGACAACGTGCCAGTTCCATTAAGGAACCTCCGGTCTAGGTACAAATAGTATACTTGAATCATAGCATTAATGTCATATATATATATATATATCAGAGATGAACAATTATTCATAGTGCATAAACATAGCATTCATAGGACAAATCTTATTCCATATATAGAAAATAATTTAACTTGAACATAGCTTAACTAAGTCATTACTCACAGATAACCGGTGGCTCCAAATAGACGAGTAGAGTAGGCAATTCACTTAACTTAAGGCGCGTGACCTACATAACATGACAGATACATACATTGAAACAAACGCTCGGATTATACGTAACTTATTTCATTTGTCCTTAGTGTATTTATAGCCCTTATCCTCATTATAGTGTCATAATCTTGGCCTAGGAATGCCTACGATGGAATGAGGATGGTAAAATGTATTTGAAAACATTTTTCAAAACTTGCTAAAAATAGGGTCCACGCTCGAGCTTGGCTTTCCTCACTCGAGCGGACATGCAAAATGTGAGGGTCCGCTCGAGCGTAACTTTCTTCGGTCGAGCGGTTTGCAAACTTTGAAAAAGTACTGAATGCTTGATTTTCTCGCTCGACGGACGCTCGATCCCCGCTCGAGTGTGACTTTCATCGCTTGAGCGATCTGCAAAAACACATGAACTTTTGGGAGCATGCATTTCACGCTCAACCGGACTTCTTGTCGATCGAGTGAAAGTGCAAGATTATAGGGTCGTTGCTCAAGCGTAGAATCCGACGCTCGAGTGGAAGTGCAAAATATGAATTTCTATATTACACTCCCCAGCTCCAAGCTCGAATTCTACGCCCCAAAACTCATCTTCTTGGGCCAAAATTCTGGAGAACATCTAGGAACTTGTAAAATATCATGGTTTGAAGATCATTTCATGAAATCAAGGCCTAAAAGTATGTCAAACATGCAAGAATTCAACTTGAAATGTAAAAACATGGTGCGAACATGACATGCACGTGTTCACTTGAGTTCATGGCTTCTAAAACATGACCAAGTGTGATCCATTGATGAGAAATGTTATAAATTCTTCAACTTATGCTAGAATTACAACATGCATGGGAAAAATCTTTGAAAACAACTTCAAAATGCTATAAATATGCATGCATGTATGTAATGACTTATGTTTCTTCAATTCTAGTTTAATCCCTACAAGAATTCGTCTAATTCACTTGTTTTCATACATTATTCAACTACATTACAAGGCCAAAGACTAAAACTCTTACCTATAGTCTAAATTGCACAAGTGGGGAAGCTTCAATTCCCAAATTCTTTGCAAATCTCCAATAATTCCTAGCAATTCTCCCCTATCCCAACTTTTGATCCCAATTTTCTTCTATCTCACTCTCTCTCTCCCACGTTTTTGCTTGTGTGTTTGTGAGCTCAAATGTATTGAAATGAAGAAAAGAAAGGGTGAAGGCATATAAGAAGCCTTATATAGGCTTACTTTATGATAATTAATTAAGGCTAATTACGTGGGCATTAATTTACTTGTTCCAAATCAAATTTTGATTAAACCTACCATAATGTTCTAAAAGTTCCAAATAGCACATAAATCAAGTTAATTTCTGAATCGGATGCCGATAAGGCCTTTAATTCGCAAACCGAATAAAAACATGAACATATCTTTCTACGTTAAATAGGTATAAGCACAAATAATGCAATGCACATGTAATTAACTCAGGATTTCTTCTTAATTACTTGTTAGGCATATTTAAGCATGAATTAGCGCCAATCATGGGTCGGGGTTGTTACAGTCTTCCCCCCCTTAAAGAGTTTGTCCTCCAAACTCGAATTACCTTCATTCTAGAAGAACACCAAATTCAAAGGAAACAGCTCAGGGTATCTCCTCATCATGTCTTCTTTTGTCTCCCAAGTTGCATAAGTTCCTCTATGATTCTGCCAATCAACCTTTACTAACGGAATTTCCTTGTTTCTCAATCTTTTAATTCGACGGTTCATAATTTGGATCAGCCTCTCCTTGTACGTATAATCATCTTTTAGAAGTACATGAGTCAGCTCAATCACATGTAGCAGATCTCTCAAATAATCCCGAAGCATAGAGACATGAAAGACATTGTGCATGTTTTCCATCACTAGAGGTAAGGCTACTCGGTATGTTACTGAATTAATCTTCTCGAGAATCTCATATGGCACAACATATCTTGGCGCTAGCTTGCCCTTAACGCCAAATCGGGTTTGCCCTTTCATAGGGGTCACTTTTATGAACACATGATCACCAACTTCATACTCCTTATCTCTTCTCCGGACATTCGCATAACCCTTTTGTCTGCTCTGTGCAGTTCTTAGGCGTTGTTGAATTAGTTTCACTTTCTCAGTTGTTTCTTGCACCAGGTCTGGTCCGAATAACGGTCTATCACCTACTTCGGCCCAACAAATCGGAGATCGGCATTTTCTACCACACAAAGCTTCGTAAGGAGCCATACCGATACTTGAATGGTAGCTATTATTATACACAAACTTGGCCAATGGTAAGTAGGTTTCCCAACTGCCTTGAAAGTCTAAAGCACACATTCGTAACAAGTCTTCCAACATTTAAATGGTCCGTTCAAATTGGCTATCTGTCTGTGGGTGATAAGCACTGCTTAGCATCAATTTAGTTCCCAGAGCTTGCTGTAGACTTTGCCAGAATCTTGAAGAGAACTTAGGATCTCTGTCAGACACAATAGATACTGGCACTTCATGTAATCTCATAATCTCATAAACATACAAGGTAGCCAACTTATCCGCATTATACAATGATTTAACAGGTAAGAAATGTGTGGATTTAGTTAAACGATCAACAATTACCCAGATAGAATCCATATCTCGAGATGAGCAAGGTAATCCCACAATGAAGTCCATGGTGATATGCTCCAATTTCCATTATGGTATTGGAAGCAGTTGTAGCAAACTAGCGGGTCGTTAATGTTCAGCTTTGACTTGTTGGCAATGCAAACATCGGGCCACAAAATCTGCAATGCTCTTCTTCATTCCAGGCCACCAGAAATGCTGTTTCAAATCATGATACATCTTTGTATTCCCTGGATGCTCAGCAAATTTTGAACTGTGAGCCTCAGTCATGATGCGTTTTCTCAAGTCAAAACAATTCGGTACACAATGACGACTCTGAAATTTCAGTACATTGTTTTCAAATACAAACTTGGGCCTCAGTTTTGAGTCAATTTCATTCACGATATTGTTCAAGAACTCGTCTTGCAGTTGTTTCTCTTTAATTTCTTCGATGATTGCAGGCTAGGCAGAGATAACAGCTAAGATTTCACCTTGTTCTCACAATACAACTTCAATCTCACCATTTTCCAAGTTACATAGCAATTCTTTATGACCGCTAAGTAAACATGACAAATTTCCTATTGACTTTCGGCTCAAGGCATCTACTACAGTATTAGTTTTTCCAGGATGATACAAAATTTGCAGATCATAGTCCTTTATCAGTTCTAACCATCTTCTCTGTCTCATGTTCAGTTCTTTTTGGGTAAAGAAATATTTCAAACTTTTGTGATTGGTGTATACTTCACAAGTCACACCATACAAATAATGTCGCCAAATTTTCAAGGCAAACACCACAACTGCTAGTTCAAGGTCATGTGTCGGATAATTCTTTTCATGTGGTCGGAGTTGCCGAGAAGCATAAGCAATCACCTTACCATTTTGCATTAATATACAACCCAAACCTTTATAGGATGCATCGCTATAAATCTGAAACCCATCAATTCCATTAGGCAAAGTTAAAATCGGTGCAGTTACCAATCTGGTCTTCAATTCTTGAAAGGTAGACTCTTTTTGATCGTTCCAATCAAATGAGATATTTTTCAGGGTTAACTGAGTCAATGGCATAGCAAGTTTTGAAAAGTCTTTCACAAACCTTCTGTAGTATCCTGCAAGTCCTAGAAACTTCTAACTTCTGACACATTTATCGGTTTAGGCCAGTCCACAATAGCTTCAATTTTCTGCGGATCCACTGATATGCCATCCTTGTCGATCACATGTCCCAGAAATGCTACGCTGTCAAGCCAAAACTAGCACTTGGAAATTTTTGCATATAACTTCTTTTCTCTCAAAATCTATAGGGTAGTTTTCAAATGATTCTCATGTTCTTCCCTGCTTTTAGAATAGATTAGCATGTCACCAATGAATACAACAATAAACTCATCAAGAAATTGTTTGAACACCCTATTCATTAAGTCCATAAAAGCTGCAAGTGCATTTGTTACCCCAAATGGCATCACTAAAAATTCATAACATCTATATCTGGTTTGAAAAGCGGTTTGCTCCACATCTTCTGCCTTGACCTTCAATTGGTGGTACCCGGATCTAAGGTCAATTTTAGAAAATACTTGGGCTCCCTAGAGTTGGTCAAACAAGTCATTTATTCGGGGTAGTGGGTATTTGTTATTCACGGTTACTTTATTCAATTCACGGTAGTCTATACATAACCTCAAAGACCCATCCTTCTTCTTCACAAATAAGACTAGAGCACCCCAAGGTGATGTGCTTGGACCGATATATTTCTTGTCTAAGAGTTCTTGGAGTTGAACTTTCAACTCTTTGAGTTTTGAAGTTGACATTCTATAAGGGGTCCTGGAGATAGGTTGTGTTCTAGGTACTACATCAATTGTAAACTCAATCTCCCTATCAATTAAGTCCCCGGGCCGGTAATTAGGAAACACATCAGGAAAAGTCACAAACTACAGGAATAGTGTCACGCCCCAAACCTGCCCCTAGAAGTTTGGGCATGACCTATACAGACATGGACACATAACCTGTTATGTAATATGGGGCCTGACCGGAAGCACATATTCATATGATAGTATAAGAAGAAAATAAGACATCCATTGAACTTCTATTACCATGCCAGGATCACAAACGTTACAAAAGCCGAATAGACCAAAAGAGATACACATGCATATACAGATCCAGCCCCATGATTGGGCATATAACAAAAATATTATGTACATAACAACCCAAGCAAATAGCTAGAGTATAATATAGTCTACAAACTCCACAAAAGTATGGTTCCGACCCAAAGCTTGGCTGTGCTTAGGCTGACAAAAGTGTAACGGTGCCGAGTTAAGGTCGATCTCTTGATTGGTTACCTACAGAAACAGACATAACATAGGATGAGCTAAGCTCAGTGAATAATAGTACTTACATGTATGTAAAAGATAATTAATACAGTAATCGTATAATTAATCTGCCTCTGTAAAGCTTTGTCAGATAGCTTTGTTAGTTCACAATTTGACAATTTGGCCCTTGGCCTGAGGAGTTCATACATTCACAAAAGAGTTATTGGGTTCATGAATCACAATTTATCAACTTGGCCTTCGGCCCTTCTTGTTTCACAAGTTCACAATTTCATAAGTTCAGATCTCACACATCGGCCCTTGGCCTCACAGTTTCATCGTTCACAAATGGCCCTTGGCCACATCGGTTCATAATTCACAAATGGCCTTTGGCCACATTGATTCACAAATGGCCTTTGGCCACATTGATTCACAAATGGCCCTTGGCCACACTGGTTCACAAATTCACAATTTCCAGGATGCATTCACAATATTTCATACATAACGTATATAACTTCACAACCTCTTTCAATGTTTCTATAATTTCATAATGTTTCATTTATAGCATATATATATATATATATCTAACTTTCTGCTAACATAAGTCTTATAACAAGGATCATAACGTCATTACATAACTTCAACGCTGGACTTCAAGTCAATATAATACTTTCAACGAGGATCATCACGTCAATAATAATAATTATTGATTAGAGGTACATTACAGTACTATTACTCACTGTTTTACGGCGGTGTGCTAGTTCCCCTTGAAGTGTTTCCTACACACATGAAGAATCACATTAGTCCCTCTTTTTTTTTTTGTTAAGTTAACATTTGGTTCACTTACTTTGATTGAATTAACGAACATTAAAACAACATAAATTGCAGGTTTTGACAACATTAGAGGACTCAACATGCAAAATGGAGCATTTCGTCTTTTCCAGCTCGGGCCGCACGTGCGGCTAGGATCCCCGCACGTGCGGCAAGGCCTCCCGCACGTGCGGCATTGAGGCCCCGCACGTGCTTTTTTAGCAGTGTTCAAGACTGAATTTTGCCATTTTCTCCGCACGTACGGCCATGACTCCCGCACGTGCGGCCTTGGGCCCCGCACGTGCGGCGATTCTTCTCAAAAAGTCCGAAAATTCTGTATAATTTCCTCCTTGCATAAACATGTCTAGAACCTCAAAATTCAACTATAAATTATCAACATAAAGGTCTAAATGTATGTGCACAAGCATCAAAATACATGCTTTATTAGATTACAAGTTAAATCATGAACCCACAACTCATAAACATACCCTATTCCACATGATTCTTAACTTAACACACATATCAACACACACACAAAAACTATGCCACATATTTGAATTCAAATGGATCAATTGAAGGAATAGAGCAAGGCTTTTCATAGGTACTTCAAATTGAGTTAGGACATACAAGAGTGAAGTTATCTTGCCATCTCATTTCTTATACACACAACATCACAATCCCAACACTTAAGTTACATGATTACGAGAATATCTCACATAAATTATGACAAGAAGAGTTGTGGGAGGGAATGAAACAAATATTCACATACCTTGAATCCAATTCCCAACCTTCTTGTGGGTCTTCTCTCTCAACCCTTCAACCCTTAGGTTTTGAGTTAGGAATTTCTTGTTTTGTTCCAATGACCAAAAACACACACATATATATATATTCATAGGGAGAGAATAAGACGAAAATCAATCGTTTAATCGTCCCGAATCAAAATTTCACAAACATGCTTACTATTACGTAAAAATTATGCTGATTTCAAATATATAATCAATTTCAGCTCATTAAGCCTCTAAGGCCTCCAATTTCTGTTTTAACGTTCTATTAACAACAGATACGTTTCTTTTCCTAACAGATAACTTTCAAGCCACAAAGCATCAAGTCATAAAACATAGCTGCTTTAACTTAATTTCTTATGCAGTTTCACATTAGGCATTTGACAGTACAGAATTAGAGGACTAAAATATATCACAAGCACATATGAGGGTCGGGTTATTACACTCTCCCCCCCTTAAATAAGTTTGGTCCCTCAAACTTGTTTTACCTCAAAATGGAAACAGATGTGGGTATTGATGTTGCATTTCTTCCTCTTTTTCCCAAGTTGCCTCGGTCCCATAATGTTCTTGCCAGTCCACTTTCACCATTGGAATTTCCCGATTGCGTAACTGCTTCACTTGTCGATCCAAAATTCGAAGTGGTTTCTCTTCGTAGCTCAGCTTATCATCCAACACAATTTGGTGGTAATCTATGATATGAGATGGATCTGGTAAGTATCCTCGGAGCATAGAGACATGGAACACATTGTGTACTTGGCTCATATTCGGTGGAAGGGCCACTCGGTAAGCTACCGGGCCCACTCTTTCCAGAATTTGGAAGGGACCAACATACCGGGGTGTTAACTTACCCTTTTTCCCAAATCTCGGATGTCCTTTCAATGGGGTGGCTTTCACGAACACATGACTATCCACTTCAAACTCCAAATTCCTTTGGCGGTTATCCGCATAACTCTTCTGTCTGCTTTGAGTCGTCTTTAATCTTTCCCGGATAAGTTTAACCTTTTCGGTTGTCAATTGCACAATTTCAGGTCCTAGTAGTGCTCTATCCCCAACTTCAGCCCAACATACGGGAGAACGACACGGTCTCCCATATAGAGCTTCATAAGGTGCCATCTCAATACTCGAATGGTAACTATTGTTGTATGCAAACTCTATCAACGGTAGATGTGTTTCCCAGCTTTCTTGAAAATCTAGCACACACATTCGGAGCATATCTTCTAGAGTCTGTATCGTTCTCTTGGATTGACCGTCAGTCTGAGGGTGAAAAGCTGTGCTGAACTTAAGTTCCGTACCCATAGCTTCCTGTAGACTTTGCCAAAATCTCGAAACAAATTTGGGATCCCTATCTGACACAATTGAAACCGGAACGCCGTGAAGCCTTACAATTTCATTTACATAAATCACCGCAAGCTTATCTGCATTATATTGAGTTTTCACTGGCAAAAAGTGAGCAGACTTCGTTAACCGGTCTACAATGACCCATATTGAATTCATGCCTCGAGGAGTTCGGGGTAACCCCACAATAAAATCCATGGTCAGGTGTTCCCACTTCCATTCTGGGATTGAGAGGGGTTGTAGTAAGCCTGCTGGTCTTTGATGTTCTGCTTTTACTTGCTGGCATTGCAAACACTTAGAAACGAATTCCGCAATCTCTTTCTTCATATTTGGCCACCAATAATTTTGCTTCAAATCTCGGTACATCTTAGTACTTCCCGGATGTATTGAGAATTTCGAGGCATGCGCTTCTTCCATCAATTTTCATCTAAGCTCCAATACATTGGGGACACATATTCGGTTTTGAAACTTAAGCACCATATCCGTAAAGTTGAACCCCAGTCTTGGTTTTGTCTCTAATTCATCACATATCTTTCTTAAAGTATCATTGTAGACACCCCATTTTTGACCGACCTTAAGACTCAGACGTCACCGATTGAGCGCTCGGTGATGTTGCATATTGTGCTCATTCAGGAGTCTCAGAGTCGCGGCCGTGAGCCCTGCCTCCGGACTTCCGAACCCTCTTCTGTGCCTTGCCTCGGTTTGCGAACCAGACTCGGTTTTCTCTGTTTCTCTTCCTAAAGGGAGGGAGAGGTCTCGTAGACCATCTCTCAGTGGCCGTGGGATACATTTCGTGGCCGTAGGCCAGTTTGCCCATTTCGGAGCCCGGTTCCTGATTTTCGGAGCCGTCAGGCCGTGTGCCTCGGTTCGGGACCGTCTAACCATCTCCGATTCCTCCGATTTTTGGCATGCATCTCATTTACTCCCTTTTAAGGGACGCTGAGGTCTGAGAGACCCACTTCGTGGTCGAATACCACTTTCGGTGCTTAACAGCCTATTTTCGGGACCCCGAACTGCGTGTTTTGGCCCCCGAGCATTCGTTTTGCATCGGTTTTCGTTCATTTTTGGCAGGTACCTCTGTTTTATCACCAGGAAGGTCACTGCAGGGTGGGAGGCCAGCAATTGTCTCAGCAATCAGTTATGCTCCTCCGGCGCCCTCCGATGCCCATTTTTCTCACTTCCGAGCCAATGTTGACCACCCTAGGAGCATTTTCTTAAATCCCAAACCACATATTTGTGTTGTACACACATGGGAGGACCCTAATATCACATGGCCGACCAGTAACTCAACTTGAAACTTTTGAACCTCTCCTTAAAGTGGCTTGTTCTCTCTCCTGTTTTACAGTTTCCAATTTTGAACCACAGGGTCTTGTTGAGCACACATGGGAGGCCACCAATATGTGGTGGCCGGCCAGAAAATCAGCTTTTCATTTTTGACCCTTGGCCGGCCGGCCATAGGGGGTAGCCGGCCGGCCACCTGCAACAAAAATGGTTGGCCGGCCATGCTTCTTGGGAGGTGTGTTTTACAGCTGTATAGCTTTATCCCCCAAAATATCTGATTTCGGGGGACTTTTGGTAAAAAAGGGAACTTAATCCCTTAAGGCTACACACTTTCTCTCCTTGGCTCATCCATCCTTGCTTCCATACATCAGCTCCAACACTCTCTCAAGGGTTAGAAAACTTGCCTCAAGCATACACACTCATATACATCTCTATCTCTCTCATTTTTCTCAAGTTTGGTGCCATTTCTCCATCACTACCAAGCACCACCACCACCACTCCATTTCCAGCAGCAAGGGGAGCTTTTCAGAGGCTTAGAAGCAACATTCCTCAAGCCAAGAGGTAGAAAAGAAGTGGTCTTCAAGGGTAAGTTGCCATTTCCCTCTTTTGTAGCATTTTCTTACCTCATTTCTTAGGCCTATTTGCTTACTTTTTTGGGCTCCGACCCTAACTGAAACTAGGCCTTTTTTGAGCCATTCTTCATGTTTGTTCAAGGGCTCAACCCTGTTTGAGCCCTCCATTTGGTACTTGCTTCAATACCCCTTAGTATGTCACATTTTTGCATGAAATTTCTAGCCTATGTGTGACCTGTTTTCGAGCATCATGTAAACTGTGAGTGGGCCTATTTTGAGCCCCTCTTCAACATTGAAGAAGGGCTCAACCATTTTTGGGCCCCCTATCTTGCACTTACTTCCTAATCCCTCCTATTTACCGTAAATTTGCATGATTTGTTTGGCCTATATGTAAATTGTTTTGGAGTGTATCATGAACTGTGAGTAGGATTATTTTGAGTCCCTCTACAACATTGTAGAAGGGATCACCACTGTTGGGGGCCTCCATGTTGTGCTTACCGTTATACCCCTCTTTGCCCCTCATTTTTGCATGCTTTGCTAGCCCATTTTTCTTCTGTTTTTGGACCATGATCAGAACTGAAAGTGGTCATTTTTTGACCTTCTTGACATGATTTATTAAGGGTCTTTGGCTGTTTGGTGTTTATTTTGTATACCTCATGTTATAGCCTCTTTTGAGCCTCATCTTGCATGACATTTTGAGCACATTTGTATACTGATTTTGGGGCTGTCATAAACTGTACATGTTCATATTTTTGGTCCCTCTTCAGTGTTGTAGAAGGGTATTTTGTTGTTTGGGCTTTGCATTTACCATCTACTTCAATACCCTCACTTGGCCCCTATTTTTGCATGCCATTGTTGCCCTATCTATGCTTGCTGTTTGGCCATATTTTAGACTGGAAAATGCTTGTTTTGGGGCTGCCTTGCTACTGTATTTTCATTCCATGTCCATATTGTGCATGCATTGCATAGCTATAGGCCATTTCGGGTGCCTAAATTCGCATTTCGGGACCATTCCTTGCATTTGGTGTCATTTCGCCATCTTTCGAGACTGTTTTCCCCCATATTTCAGTGCTGAAATTCCATTGGCGTGTTTGCATATCATTTTCTATGTCATTTCATGCCTTAATGTCATTGCCTCGGTTTGCGTGCCCGTGTGCACGCGTTTCGAGGCATTTCACTTTTATCCGACGGCCTCTTATGTGAGTGTGGCTGAGGCTCACTCATGTTAGTGTAAGACCATTTTGCATTCTGTATGCCATTTTAGTCTCATTGCATTCCGTATGCCATTGCCTCGGTTTGCGTGCCCGTGTGCACGCATTTCGAGGCATTTCACTTTTATCCGACGGCCTGCTGTGTGAGTGTGGCTGAGGCTCTCTCATGTTGGTGTAAGCCCATTATTGCATTGCGTATGCCATTTCATCCATAGCATTGTGTATGCCCGGTTGTATATTACCTCGTATAGCGTGTATGCCATTCCATGACATTGTGTATGTTAGGATTGCATATTAGCTGCATTTCATGCATATCATGCATATTGCATCGTGTTCGGGATAGGAGGTAGCCTGGGCACGGGAAACGAGGTACGTTCCGTACTCCGAGTGACGGAATGTGTCTCAATTCCCAAGTCACCGACACTCCGGATTATCCATGATGGAGTCAGGTTTTGTTGTGTTTTCATGTCCATTCATCCTATATTGAGTTGTGCAATTCGACTCATCGGCCATCATGCATCGATATGCGTGATTGGTGGCCCGAGGATCGAGGCATGCATATATTTGTGAAAATACATTGCTATGCCCCTTTCCTGCTCTCTGTTGCAGCAAAATGAAGAATCAGCAACTTTTCGGAGTCTGGCACGCATTTCGAGGAATATTGCAAACAGAGGCTAATTGGGGCATCCCAGTGGATTTCCGCGCAAAGCAGTCCAAACATGCAGCATTCATCAGAATCAAGGCAGCCCCCTGGCTTGCATGCCAGTTTACAGCTTTCTTAGTTAATTTGTTAATTAATTAGGGATTTGTATATTATGTGGACTGTATTATTCGGACTGTATTATTCTTTCATTTCGGACTGTATTATTTATTCGGACCCTCTGCGCGAGGGCATAATTGTAATAAGTGTGGGTGAGTGTGATGTATGTCTTCCAACCCCACGTCTTTCTTCCCTTTTATTTACCTGCTTATGATGGTTAGATTAGGGCATATTTCAATTAGCATACAGTATGACAGCATGTTCGCATCATTCATCTGTTTTGCACGCACCGGGCTCGGCTCATTATACAAACTGCATTTGTATTTCAATTCCAAATTGAATAAGTGTTAGTTGTAGCATTCCATATGCCATGTTTAGAATAGCCGAGCCTGCTATAGTTGCATCTTTGCATGTGTTGCATTACGCAATTCTGTGTATTTAGGATCATGCATGATTTCTAATGAGCTTCTGTTTTGGCTTGGAGTACTCGGTGAGTTTTATGCTTTAGCATCCTTGCATGCGTGTGAGTGACTGCCATGAATAGCATGCTTACCATGAGGCTATGTGCTTATGTGATATAACTGCCTTGAATGCCTGTGGGTGGAGGTTGAGTTACTTGGAGTGGGACAATTCATCAAATGTTTGTTTTAAGCCCACTAGATAGTGGCAAAATCATGTTTTCTAAGCCCACCCGAGGGTGGCAAATCCACGTCTTAGCCTACCTGCGGGTAGCACCATCAAACCATTTTCAAACAAACAAACATGAAATGTTTTGTTCCAATTCAGGCGACTCAGTCTATACTTGTATGCTGTGCGCATCACATAGTAACCTAGGCTAATAACCGGAATAAGAACACACAATGTTTTCAAATAGATATCATGGTTAGTAGAGGCCGGTCTTTGACCGGGCGAGCGGGGGTGCTCACGAAGTGACCTTCCCCAATCGTACCCAAGTTCCCGAGCCGAGGCAACTTTGGTGATGACGGACACGTGGCCTTTGGCACCGAGTCAGGTTTCCTAAATTTCCCAAAAAAATATTTAGGTGGCGACTCTGTATCTGGCAAGCAGTCCATGTTTGGCACTTCTTTTCAAAAAATCTGTTTTCAAAAACGATTTGCCGGATTTGGACTCTTTGGTTCAAGATTAAGAACCGTGACATTTGAGTCCTTGAACTGTAGTGACCCCAATATGAACCGAACGGGAGTCATCCTCCCGGATGCGTTCGGGGACGTCTACAGTTTCTGGCGACTCTGCTGGGGATTTAGAGAACTTGACTCGAACTCATGATATCTGGTTTTGACTACACTTGTGTGTTTCTTTGCATTGCATTTGCATTGGTGCGCCTAGGACACCGTGTTTGCCATATGCCATTCCCGAACGATTTGCCGGAGGCTTGTCTTGTCAAGGCATGTCCATAAGGCTGATCGGCTCTGGGCTCTGACAGCATGGGAACACAAACCCCGGTTTTACCGGGGCACCCTTTTCGACCATTTGACCTAGTGCATATTCGGATCCATAGTGACCATTCCAAACTAGGACAGGTTGCTTACCCGTTTATAGGTTGTTTGAAACCGCTGCGTGCGTAGTGAAACCCTAGCTCCTGACAAAATAGAACAGGGAAACCCTACCCCAACATAGGGGTGTTTGGCTCTCACTTATCTGTTATGTGCTTTTAGAGTGCGTCTCTACAGGAATGCATGTATCAGTTTGCAAGTCTGGGCATCAGGCCTGCGGGCATTACTATCAGTATTTGGGAGTCAGCTTTACCTGTGGGTATCAGACTCAGATTTGGGGCAGAATTTTGGGGCAGAATTCAGTAGAGAGTACACTCACTCAGCTTTGCTCATGTGGGTTATCGTGGAATCGGCTGAGGTGCTGTCTGTTTTCTCTTTTGCTAGGTAGTCTTGGAACCATAGCTTCAGAAGGCTCCGATATCCCCCGAGGTTCATCGAACTTGTGCTGATAGACTTTGTCAGGTCAGAGATTCAGTTCAAGGGCAATCAGTGTTCCTTTACCAGAGGTAGGGTGAAGAGGGCCAGTCAGGACAGATCACCAGTTCAGTAGTTACCAGATCAGTGGCTTTATCCACTCCACCAGTGAACAGTCAGGCTGAGGTCTCAGTTTCTACTGCAGGGATAGATATACCAGTCAGTCAGATGGATCAGCAGAACACGTCAGGGATGGAGGCAATGATGCGTCAGATGCAAGAAAGTATGAAACTCATGCAGCAAGACGCTGTCCGCCAAGCGGAATTTTCCAAGCAGCAGGCTGCAATCATGGCTCAGCAGGCTGAGCTCATCACCAGGCTGCAACAGCAAAGCGGCGCGTCATGTTTCCCACAAGTTCCTCCTCCAGCAGGAACTCCAGCACCTGGGGAGACGCCAAATGTCCAGGAGGGTCGGACATTCCGGTAGGGCCTGCTCCGCCCCAAGTAGGTCCTGTAATTGAATCTTTAACTCTTTCATTTCAGCTGGTGACATCCTATACGGAGTTTTGGAAATAGGTTGAGTTCCCGGCACCACATCAATTATAAACTCAATTTCACGGTCTATCAGTTGCCCTGGTAATTCTTCGGGAAAAACATCCGAAAATTCACGAACAACGGGAATCATGTCAATATCCTCATTCATCGCTTGTCCCTCCAAAATACTACAGAAATATCCCTGACACCCTTTCTGAAGTAATTTACAAGCCTTGACTGCAGAAATCAGGTAGGGTGGCGAAGTCACTTCCTGTCCCTAAACAACAGACTCTGGATGTCCCGGAGGGTGGATATTGATTTGTTTAGTCAAGCAGTTTATAGTTGCACCGTAATCACCCAGCCAATCCATTCCCAGAATAACATCAAAACAGGTCATGTCAAGAGGTAGCAAATTGGCATACACCCGAATATCCCCAAATTGGAGTTCGCAAGCTAAGTATATAGTAGTACATATCATAGAGTCTGACACTAGTGTAGCTGCATTCTGTACATCTCCTGGAACCAATGCGAACACCCTACCTTGCCTTGTAGTGTCTTTATTGTTAGTAGATTTAATAGCTGCCTTTGTGTTGGGGGTTGGTGTAGACCCCGCGGAACATGTAGCAGTCCTAGCGCCCTTTTGTTGAGTCCACTGTGGGCAATCCCATACCAAATGACCCGTTTTACCACACTTGAAACAAGCTCCAGTCTTCCAGTGGCAAGTCCCCCGATGCTGTCTTCCACAATCCGGACACACAGGAGTGGAATTGTAAGTAGGGGTGGTGGTGCTAGAATTCCCTGAATTTTGCTTTTTGTTTGGTGAGATAACTGAGCCCTTCGACCATTGATTATTCTGCCTCTTCCCTTTCCACTCGGATATACGATTCTGGGCAGGCGAGGTTTCCTTCTGCTATAACAGCCCTTTCTAGCACATCAACATAAGTAGGTAGCTTCAACATGTTGACCGGTCTAGGATGGCACCCCGTAATCCCCCTTCAAATTCCGTGCCTTCTTATAATCTGTATCTACCATATGAGGCGCAAACCGAGCTAATTATCAGCAAATTGGGCTTCATATTCTGCAACAGTCTTATTTCCTTGTCTAAGAGTCTCAAAATTCCGTCACCTTCTTATCTCGCATACTTTGAGGAATATACTTATCATAGAACAGCTCCAAAAATCTATCCCATGTTAAGTCCCGATGCACTGTTCTTGTAAGCATCCACCATCTTCGCGCCTCATCTTCAAGAGTAAAGGCGGCAAGTTGCACTTTCTGGGCTTCAGTACATGGAAATACTTCGAACAGTTTCTCTACTCCCAGCACCCATGCTTCAGCTTTCATAGGTTCTATTCCCCCTTAAATGACGGTGGTTTCATCTTTTAAACTCCTTTGTGAGTGTAATGGTTCGGTCCTCAGCATGAACATCTTGTACTGCAGGTGGAGGTACTGGTGGTGGTGGCGGTTGCGGTTGTTGCTGTTGTTGCCTTAGGGTCTCCGCCATTTCCATAATCATTCTTTCCATTCGGTCCAACCGCGTCGAGGTAGCCTCTTCCAAATCTTCCATCCTTGTTCTCACCATAACCTACATAACATTCAATTATATCCAGTAAACAGAGCTCAAATTGTTAGCGTTAGCAGAGTACATTCTACGTTGCCATCGATCTTTCATACATTTTTAGGATGCCATGCACGATGCTTAAGTCTTTTCTAGACATCCTAAGGCTCAATGGATTCGTGTGTGAGATACCAACTCGTGCTCTGATACCACTTGTCACGCCCCAAACCTGCCCCTAGAAGTTTGGGCATGACCTATACAGACATGGACACATAACCTGTTATGTAATATGGGGCCTGACCGGAAGCACATATTCATATGATAGTATAAGAAGAAAAATAAGACATCCACTGAGCTTCTATTACCATGCCAGGTTTGATACACATGCATATACAGATCCAGCCCCATGATTGGGCATATAACAAAAATATTATGTACATAACAACCCAAGCCAATAGCTAGAGTATAATATAGTCTAACAAACTCCACAAAAGTATGGTTCCGACCCAAAGCTTGGCTGTGCTTAGGCTGACAAAAGTGTAACGGTACCGAGTTAAGGTCGATCTCTTGATTGGTTACCTACAGAAACAGACATAACATAGGGTGAGCTAAGCTCAGTGAATAATAGTACTTACATGTATGTAAAAGATAATTAATACAGTAATCGTATAATTAATCTGCCTCTGTAAAGCTTCGTCAGACCGCTTTGTTAGTTCACAATTTGACAATTTGGCCCTCGGCCTGAGGAGTTCATACATTCACAAAAGAGTCATTGGGTTCATGAATCACAATTTATCACCTTGGCCTTCGGCCCTTCTTGTTTCACAAGTTCACAATTTCATAAGTTCAGATCTCACACATCGGCCCTTGGCCTCACAATTTCATCGTTCACAAATGGCCCTTGGCCACATCAGTTCATAATTCACAAATGGCCTTTGGCCACATTGATTCACAAATGGCCCTTGGCCACACTGGTTCACAAATTCACAATTTCCTTGATGCATTCACAAGATTTCATACATAACGTCTATAACTTCACAACCTCCTTCAATGTTTCCATAATTTCATAATGTTTCATTTATAGCATATATATATCTAACTTTCTGCTAACATAAGCCTTATAACAAGGATCATAACGTCATTACATAACTTCAACGCTGAACTTCAAGTCAATATAATACTTTCAACGAGGATCATCACGTCAATAATAATAATTATTGATTAGAGGTACATTACAGTACTATTACTCACTGTTTTGTGGTGGTGTGCTAGTTCCCCTTGAAGTGTTTCCTACACACATGAAGAATCACATTAGTCCCTCTTTTTTTTTTTTTTTAAGTTAACATTTGGTTCACTTACTTTGATTGAATTAACGAACATTAAAACAACATAAATTGCAGGTTTTGACAACATTAGAGGACTCAACATGCAAAACGGAGCATTTCGTCTTTTCCAGCTCGGGCCGCACGTGCGGCTAGGATCCCCGCACGTGCGGCAAGGCCTCCCGCACGTGCGGCATTGAGGCCCCGCACGTGCTTTTTTAGCAGTGTTCAAGACTGAATTTTGCCATTTTCTCCGCACGTGCGGCCATGACTCCCGTACGTGCGGCCATGACTCCCGCACGTGCGGCCTTGGGCCCGCACGTGCGGCGATTCTTCTCAAAAAGTTCAAAAATTCTGTATAATTTCCTCCTTGCATAAACATGTCTAGAACCTCAAAATTCAACTATAAATTATCAACATAAAGGTCTAAATGTATGTGCACAAGCATCAAAAATACATGCTTTATTAGATTACAAGTTAAATCATGAACCCACAACTCATAAACATACCCTATTCCACATGATTCTTAACTTAACACACATATCAACACACACACAAAAACTATGCCACATATTTGAATTCAAATGGATCAATTGAAGGAATAGAGCAAGGCTTTTCATAGGTACTTCAAATTGAGTTAGGACATACAAGAGTGAAGTTATCTTGCCATCTCATTTCTTATACACACAACATCACAATCCCAACACTTAAGTTACATGATTATGAGAATATCTCACATAAATTATGACAAGAAGAGTTGTGGGAGGGAATGAAACAATATTCACATACCTTGAATCCAATTCCCAACCTTCTTGTGGGTCTTCTCTCTCAACCCTTCAACCCTTAGGTTTTGAATTAGGAATTTCTTGTTTTGTTCCAATGACCAAAAACACACACATATATATATATATATATATATATTCATAGGGAGAGAATAAGACGAAAATCAATCGTTTAATCGTCCCGAATTAAAATTTCACAAACATGCTTACTATTACATAAAAATTATGCTGATTTCAAATATATAATCAATTTCAGCTCATTAAGCCTCTAAGGCCCCCAATTTCTGTTTTAACGTTCTATTAACAACATACACGTTTCTTTTCCTAACAGATAACTTTCAAGCCACAAAGCATCAAGTCATAAAACATAGTTGCTTTAACTTAATTTCTTATGTAGTTTCACATTAGGCATTTGACAGTACAGAATTAGAGGACTAAAATATATCACAAGCACATATGAGGGTCGGGTTATTACAAATAGTCTCCACACTAGTACCATTTGAAGACGCAGTCATTACACAGCACAAGTTGCCCTGACAACCTTTTCTCAACAATTTCCTGGCTTTTATAAATGAAATCAAGTATGGTGGAGGAACCACCCCATTTCCAGTAATAACAAATTCGGGCATACTAAGTGGTCTAAACACAACAGATTTACTTGCACAGTCAATGGTGGCACAGTATCTAGTCAGCCAATCCATACCCAGAATACAATCAAAGTGATCAATGCTCAAAGGCAGTAAATCAACATACAATGTCATTTCACCAATTACAATATCACATGTTGGATAAACATAAGCACACATCATAGAACCCCCAGTCGGTGTAGACATAGATAATAAATAATTCATAGGTTCTAGCAGTCTAGTTAATTTCTGAGAAAAAGCATGTGATACAAATGAATGTGTAGAACCAGAATCAATCAGCACATAAGCATTCTGAGCACAAATAGAAATTGTACCTGACACCACAGATTTGGTGTTCTGTACATCACCAAGGACCAGAGCAAATACCCTTCCTTGTCTTAGTGTTTCATTCTCGGTGTTACCCCTGGCATTAGTTCTTGTATTGGTTCTTGTTACAGGAGCAGATCCAGCTAAACTTGCTGCTAGATGGTTTGCATTAAGGAACCTCATTAGGCAATCTCTAAGCATGTGGCCTGTCTTGCCACACCGAAATCGTGCACCCGATACACGATGTCACACGTCTGTATGCTTTCTTCCACATTCAGTACAGGTTGGCTTAGACCTACTACTTTGGCTCGAACTACTAGGAGTTCTAGTATTTTTCTTTTTGTTCGCAAAGAATGAATGGCCTTTCCGAAAATTGGTTCGGATCTTTTGCTTCGCCATTCAGTTGTTGGCGTCTTAGCTTGGTTCTTTGTCACCAAAATGGCTTCTGCCATTAATGCCCTATCGAGAACATTCACATACGTAGGTAGGTTGAGGACTCCTACCTGATGTAATATCTCCAAATCCAAACCACTTTCAAATTTTCGTGCTTTCTTGTAGTTAGTATCCACCATATGTGGAGCAAACCAAGCCAATTCAGTAAACTTGGCTTCATACTTAGTCACTGAATTTTGCATTGTTTGAGTTCTTATAATTCAGATACTTTCCAATCTCTGAAGCATTGGGGAAAATACTTCTCATAAAAGATCTCATGGAATTAAGCCTACATCATGTTTTCATTGGCATTCTGAATTAGTAACCAGCACCTCCGGGCTTCATCTTTTAATGTATAAGTGGCCAAGAAAGCTTTTTGCGTTTCAGAGCAAGGAAATACTTCAAACAATTTTTCCATTTCCAGTAGCCATGTTTCTGCCTTCAGCGGTTCAATACCACCCACAAAAGTTGATGGTTTCATCTTCATGAACTTTTGAGTTAGGTTGATTATATCACCGTTATCTGGCTCATGTTGCATTGGTAGAGGTGGGGAATGCAAGGGTTGCTACATCTGTTGTTGTGTCATAGCTTCAGTCAATGCTGCAAGCATCTGTTCCATTCGGCTCATGCAAGCCTCTGAGGATTCACTCGTATCATTGCTTCTTGCGTTCTCCATAGTGCTGTAGGGAACAAGGTAATAATAAATAAAGGAATAATCTTGTTTAGTTTTTTCAAGTTCATTTATTCAGATTCAACTTCAGTTTTCACGTTTATAGAGATTATCACACACTCACACATGCAGATAAAATGTCCCTAACTTCTTACTAGGATACCCTAAGCTCATATGGACTCGTGTGTGCGGTAGAACATGTGCTCTGATACCATTCTGTCATGAACCAAACCTGCTCTAATAGGTTTAGCGCCATAACCGGCTAGTAATCTTGGACTACCAAAGGCCTCTTGACAGAACAACATATAGTGAGGGGCTACAGAAGCAAATATAGAGAATATACAATGTCCATAGAGCTGTGTTCTCATATATGAGACAGAAAACCTCAAAACGAACTTGTATATATATAGTCATAAATACAATAACCATGGGTCATCCAATCACAAGGTTGAAACGAAAAGGGGACTTAACCCAGTGTACAGATAAGCAAACAATCAAAAACGACTGTAGTAAAGTTACAAAACTAGACATTTTGAAAGGGAAACTCTCCGGGAGGCATAAAGGCTGGCTTTCCAAAAACTGAGTCGCCAGGTCCTCAACTCTAAGCCTGGTCACGTGCCTGATCACCTACATATATAAAATAAATAGTGAGCGGGAACCCAGTGAATAATAACAGAGTAAAGGGTTAAATGAATGATGCCCCGTAATTAAGTCCGTGCATAGAACCGACTCATATTCGTGATCTCATTCAATGCATATATATATATATATATATAATTCAGGAATCATGCTTGATCATTCATAGTTCATCTGTTAGCGCAAGCAGATCATATACAGAACATTATAGATCATATTTTTCAGTTCCATAGAGGGACCTCTGGCCAGGTACGGATAACTTGCCAGTCCCATAAAGGAACCTCTGGACTGGGTACGGATAACTTGCTAGTTCCATAAAGGAACCTCTAGCCAAGTACAAATAACGTGCCAGTTCCATTAAGGAACCTTCGGTCCGGGTACAGATAGCATACTTGAATCATAGTAGTAATGTCATATATATATATATATCAGAGATGAACAATCATTCATAGTGCATAAACATAGCATTCATAGGACAAATCTTATTCCATATACAGAAAATAATTTAACTTGAACATAGCTTAACTAAGTCATTACTCACAGATAACCGGTGGCTCCAAATAGACGAGTAGAGTAGGCAATTCACTTAAATTTGAGGCGCGTGACCTACATAACATGATAGATACATACATTGAAACACACGCTCGGATTATATGTAACTTATTTTATTTGTCCTTAGTGTGTTTATAGCCCTTATCCTCATTATAGTATTTTAATCTTGGCCTAGGAATGCCTAGGATGGAATAAGGATGCTAAAATGTATTTGAAAACATTTTTCAAAACTTGCTGAAAACAGGGTCCACGCTCGAGCGTGGCTTTCCTCGCTCGAGCGGACATACAAAATGTGAGGGTCCGCTAGAGTGTAACTTTCTTCACTTGAGCGGTCTGCAAACTTTGAAAAAGTACTGGTTGCTTGATTTTCTCGCTCGACGGACGCTCGATCCCCACTCAAGCGTGAGACTCAAACCTTCGCTCAAGCGTGACTTTCGTCGCTCGAGCGATTTGCAAAAACACATGAACTTCTGGGAGCATGCATTTCACGCTTGAGTGGACTTCTGGTCGGTTGAGTAGAAGTGCAAGATTATAGGGTCGTCGCTCGAGCGTAAAATTCGACGCTCAAACGGAAGTGCAAAATTTGGAATTTTCATATTGCACTCCCCAGCTCCAAGCTCGAATTCTACGCCCCAAAACTCATCTTCTGTAATAACCCAACCCTCATATCTGTCTCTGGTATACCTTCAGTCCCTTATTCTGTGCATTTACATGCTTATTGTGAAATTTCATGAGAAATTAAGTTTAGGTACATGGATCTTATGATTTGAGACCTCTATCTGTTTGGTAGGAAAAGCATCTGGTACACTTAAAATGGTTGGATCAGAAATTGAGAGCTTTAGAGGCTTGATAATCTGAAATTGATTTTACATTTGAGATCGACACGATTTTTTAAGTCATAATAAGCATTTTTGTGAAAATTTGATTTGGGATGATTAAACTGATTAATTTCCGTCTTTATTCACTTTTATATAAATATCTATGCTCTTTGAATGTTTGATGAAGAACAATGTCAAGAGAATCTCCTGACAGAGAGAGAAAACTAGAAAGAAAGAGGGTTTGAAAGGAAAGTCGTCAAGGAAGAGATTGGAAAAACAAAATTGAAAAGGTTCATAGAGATTCCAAGTCAAGGTGTGTTTAATTTATTCTAATTGACCCTCTCTTTGCTTGAGTAAGAATCTCTCTATGTTATATAAGTCAGGGTTGCTATATAGGTTAAGTGTGTGTTAAGAGATTAATTGGGGAATGTTTCTTGTGTTTGATTGATTTGGGAATTATGTTGATATCCTTATGATCAAATGGTTGTGCGATTATCAAGTTTGAACTCATCCTTGCGATCAAATGGTTGTTTGTGTATGTGTGAGGAGGTTGGAATATTATGGAATGAATTATGTTTATGAATTTTAAGGATCAAAGATTCAATTTGTATTTGGGTTGATGTATAATTGTAGTCCTATTCGTATGATTTTGAACTATGTTTAGCACTTAATAAGTCTATTTGGAGCCTTGTAAAAACCTACCAAAAATTGGACCTTGCTTGAAATTTCGGACTGAAATTATACAGAATCGCCGCACGTGCGGGAGTCATGGCCACACGTGCGGGAGCACTGCCGCACGTACCGGAGTCATGGCCGCACGTGTGGGCCTTCATTGCCGCACGTACGGGACCAACCGCCGCACGTGCGGGGTTCACAGTCGCACGTGCGGCCCATGCTGAGAAAGACGGGTTGCTCCGTTTTGCGTGCTGGACCCTCTAATATAGTTGAAATCTGTATTTGAAATTTATTCGATGTTTGTAAATTCGATCGAAGCAAAGTGAATGCTACAATGATTTAACAAGGAAAGAAACTAATTTGTGAGCTATGTATGTGTGCAGGACACACTCCGGGACGGACTACCGTTCCGCCACAACGCTATGAGTAGTAATACTGTAATAGTATGCTTTACTCATCGCTAATATTACTATTAGCACTTTGTTATTCTCAGATCACTCATGTTAATTTACATAAACGATTGAGAAAATATGTGCACTACCATATGACTCCAAAACTCTATATGATTCTGGAATTAGTCTGTTCTAATAATATCTGGGCCTATGGCCAACCTGTGGAATCTGTTAGACCTATGGCCAATCTGCAAAATCTATCAGGCTTAAGGCCGTTCTATATATCTCTGGGCTTAGTGCCACTCTGTTTAATCTGGGCTTAAGCCACTCTGTTGAAAGACTAGGCCCAAGGCCGTTCTGAAAATAGTTACAGTATTAGATTAACTATATGTCTTTCGAATTCACATACGCATAGATTTGAATTGTAATTCAAGTTAATCATTAAATTATTCAGGTACTATTATTCACTGAGCTTAACTCACTCTGTATTTCATCTGTTTCTGTAGGTAACCAATCTGGAGGTCAGCCTTAACCTGATGTCTGTCTCTCTTTTGTCAATCCCAGGGTGTTCAGGCACTTAGACGAACCGGGGCATTTTGTGAAGTTCTATTAGACTTTTGACTTGCACACTAGGGTCGGTCTGCAGTTGAAATGTATATAATGCTTTTGTTATATGCCCCACCTTGGGGCTAGATCTGTATATGCGTATGTATATAACTAATTCTCAAGTACATGTTCCTTGCGTGTTCATTTATGTACTGCATTGTGTGTGATCCTGGCATAATAGAAGTAGCACAATGGATGTGGTTTTATGTTACTTTGTGATATTAAATGCTTCCGTTCAGGCCCCATATGTTATGTATCTAAGGTTATGTGTCCGCTTCTGAATAGGTCATGCCAAAACTTTTATGGGCAAGTTTGCGGTGTGACATCTTCTTAGGCCAAAATTCTGGAGAACATCTAGGAACTTCTAAAATATTATGGTTTGAAAATCATTTCATGAAATCAAGGCCCAAAAGTATGTCAAACATGCAACAATTCAACTTGAAATGTAAAAACATGGTATGAACATGACATGCATGTGTTCACTTGAGTTCACGGCTTCTAAAACATGATCAAATGTGATCCATTGATGAGAAATGTTATGAATTCTTCAACTTATGCTAGAATTACAACATGCATGGGAAAAATCTTTGAAAACAACTTCAAAATGCTATAAATATGCATGCATGTACGGAATGACTTATCTTTCTTGAATTCTAGCTCAATCCTTACATGAATTCTTCTAATTTGCTTGTTTTCATACATTATTCAACTACATTACAAGCCCAAAGACTAAAACTCTTACCTATAGTCTAAATTGCACAAGTGGGGAAGCTTCAATTCCCAAATTCTTTGCAAATCTCCAACAATTCCTAGCAATTCTCCCCAATCCTAACTTTTGATCCCAATTTTCTTCTATCTCACTCTCTCTCTCCCACATTTTTTCTTGTGTGTTTGTAAGCTCAAATGTATTGAAATGAAGAAAAGAAAGGGTGAAGGCATATAAGAAGCCTTATATAGGCTTACTTAATCATAATTAATTAAGGCTAATTACGTGGGCATTAATTTACTCGTTCCAAGTCAATTTTTGATTAAACCTACCATATTGTTCTAAAAATTGCAAATAGCACATAAATCAAGTCAATTTCTAAATTAGATGCCAATAAGGCCTTTAATTCACAAATCGAATGAAAACATGAACAGATCATTCTACGTTAAAACAGATAAGCACAAATAATTCAATACACATGTAATTAACTCTGGATTTCTTCTTAATTACTTGTTTGGCATACTTAAGCATGAATTAGCGCTAATCATGGGTCGGGATTGTTACAGTGGATAACTCACATTTAAAGAAATTAGACCCCAGAACAGTTAGTGCTTTTTTTATGGGCTATGCAGAAAACTCGAAGGGTTATAGATTTTATTATCCTTCAAATTCACTTAGAATTATTGAAGCCAGAAATGCTAAGTTTATTGAGGAAGTTGACCCTAGTGGGAGCTACCCTTGAAAGATAGAGTGGGAGGAATCATGGGATCCAGATACAACACACCGTGAATATAGGTGAATTGGTTGTCTTTCAGGATAATCAACCTAATATCCTTCAAAATCAACAAATTCAAGAACTTCCACCACAAGAGGAACAAGTCAACATGGAGCCTATAGCTCAAGTCCCAATTGAGACTATAGAATTAAAAGGATCCTCACAAGCTAGAAAGTCGGCAATTTCTGGTGATTATTTAGTATACTTAATGGAGTCTGATTTTGACATCGGACCTAAGGATGATCCTGTTTCATTTTCCAATGCCATGAATAGTGATGATTCTAAATTATGGTATGATGCCATGAAGGAAGAGTTGGAATCTATGGCTAAGAATCAAGTTTAGGAAATTGTCGAATTGCCGAAGAGAGTTAAAGCTGTTGATTGTAAATGGGTCTACAAGACCAAGAAAGACTCAAATGGCAACGTCGAACGATATAAGGCCAGACTTGTAGCTAAGACTTTTGCTCAAAGAGAAGGCATCGATTATCATAATACCTTCTCTCCTATTTCAAAAAAGGATTCATTTAGAATTATCATGGCATTAGTGGCTCATTTTTATTTAGAGCTACATGAAATGGATGTGAAAATGGCATATTTAAATGGGGATCTTGAGGAAGAAGTATACGTGAAGCTACCTGAGGGTTTTTGTTCTGATAAAGATAGTCACTTAGTTTGCAAGCTCAAGAAATCCATTTATGGACTAAAACAAGCTTCTCGATAGTGGTATTTAAAGTTCCACAATGTTATTACATCATATGGTTTTACGGAGAATGTTGTGGACAACTGTATGTACCTTAAGGTTAGTGGGAGAAAATACATTTTTCTAGTTCTATGTATGGATGACATTTTACTTGTATCTAATGATTTGGGATTGTTACATGATACTAAACAATTTCTTTCCTAAAATTTTAAAATGAAGGATATGGGTGAAGCTTCTTATGTCATTGACATAGAGATTCATAGAGACGGATCTAAAAGGGCATTAGCATTGTCTCATAAAGCCTGCATGGAAAGAGCTTGGGAGAAATTCAAGATGAGTGATTGCACTCCTAATGCAACGCCTATTTTAAAGGGTGACAAATTCAGTTTAAGTCAACATCTGAAGAATGATTTGGAAAAGAAACAAATGGTTAGCATTCCCTATGCATCTATTGTAGGCAGTTTAATGCATGCTCTAGTTTGTACACGACCAGACATTGCATTTGCAGTTGGGATGCTTGGAAGATACTAAAGTAATCTCGGAATGGAACATTGGAAGGCTGCAAAGAAAATCATGAGGTACTTAAAGGGAACTATGGACTACATGCTTACTTACAAGCATGTTGATTGTCTTGAGGTGGTTGGATATTCATACTCGGACTTTACGGGTTGTCAAGATTCCAGAAAATCCACTTTAGGATATTTCTATCTGCTAGCAGACGGTGCTATTTCATGGAAGAGTGCCAAAGAGACGATACTTGCATCGTCAACAACGGAAGCAGAGTTTATAGCATGCTTTGAAGCGACATCACAGGCTATTTGGTTTAGGGATTTTATCACAGGGCTTCGAATTGTGGATTCAATTTCTAGGCCATTAAAGGTTTACTATGATAATTCGACTGCGATTTTCTTCCCTAACAACAACAAAAGTGGTAGCCGGAGCAAGCATTTTGATATAAAGTATCTTGTTGTTCGAGATCGTGTTAAGAAGCAAGAAGTCAGCATTGAGCATATTAGTACTGATATGATGGTTGCAGATCCCATGACCAAAGGTCTTTCTGTAAAGGTGTTTTCAAAACACGTTGAGGGCATGGGATTGATTAGTTAGCTCTTTTGTTGATTTGTTTTGTTTTGCTTTATTTTGTCATGGCATTTTGATTATTATTAGTGAAAAGCATCATTTTGTGCACCTAAAGTATTTGTGATGCTATGCAGTCCATTGGGACTATTGATCCATAGGGATCATTGGACCCAGAATAACTTATTAGAAGTTATTCATAAAGAATGACACCACATAAAGTTGACAGTATCATACAATGTAATACATGGAAGGAAATACTCAATTGATAGAGTACAACTGCCATGATTCATGTATTATGACTCTTATAAGGTTTGGGTATTTTTATTTAATGGGCACAATTAGTTTGTTCGTCACCCAAAAGTTGGCAAAATGTGTCATATGTGCCAAATGGGAGAATGTAAGTATGTCTTCATAAAGTGGCCCACATGCCACATTAGTTTTATTTATATTATTATAGAAATATTATTTATGTATATATATTTAATCAGCATTATTTGGGTAACTAACGTGTGTGATATCCACTACCCAATATGGTGGTTTCATGGAAATTACAACTTTCCTGATGGTGGGAAGTTATTAGGAGTTACAATGGATCATGGGTCCAAGCCTACTTATATATGCATGTGATTGCCATCAAAATACAGACGTTGTTTTGTGAATAGAATAGGCTTGAAACTCCGTTCTTTCCACTTTTCCATATGATTCTGTGAAAGTGTTTTATGAATGGGTTTTGTTTATACATTCAAGATTTGTTAATATACTTTATACAAAAACATGTGCTGGTAGAAGTTGATTATTGTGATGATAGTTGCCATGGTGGTAAAAGTTTTAGGAATAGCTCTTTTGCATAAATATTGCATATCATTTTATTTTGGTAGGCAGTTGTGTATTTAATTTGTAGTGGAGTCTTCTTCTTCTTCTTCTTCGTCTTCTTATCTCTCTCTCTCTCTCTCTCTCTCTCTCTCTCTCTCTCTCTCTCTCCTGATTATTAAAGTCTTCCCTAAAATAGCATAACAATTAAGCGAGTAGAGAAATCCAATTATGCTTTTTCTATAATGTTCCTTGCTTTGCGAGCCTATTCTTTAATTCAAAATTGTCTTGTTCTTTAATTCAAAATTATCTTGCACAACTACACATTTGTGTAATCTCATTTTCTTATCAAACTTTGGACAAACTATTTGGTATTTTCCATTACTTATGCAAGTAGATTAGTATTATTTTAAGTCTTGGCATGCTTATCGTGCTTTACTTTCCACTTATCAACAACTTGTAGGCATGAGGCAAAATTTATCCAAAAAATTGTCAAAGTGATTGGGGATAAGTTGAACCGCACAGTCTTAAATGTTGCCCCCTACTTAATTAGAATAGGATCTCAAGTCAAAAACATTAGTTTGTGCTTACAGGATAAATTAACTGATGTTGGCATAACAGTGATTTATGGAATGGCTGGAATAGGGAAGACAACCATTGCCAAATTTGTTTATAATTTGAATTTTGAAAGATTTGAAGCTAGCAGCTTTCTTGCAAATGTTAGAGAAATTTCAGAACGATCCAATGGTGTAATTCATTTGCAAAGGCAATTTCTTTCAGCCATTCTAAAGGAAAAAGGAAAAAATAAGCAGTGTTGATGAGGGAATCATTAAGATTAAAGATGCCATTGGTTGCAAAAGAGTTCTTGTAGTTCTTGATGACGTGGATCAGCGAGACTAGTTTGATGCAATAATTGGAATGTACGATTGGTTTCATCTACGAAGTAAAATTATCTTAACCACCAGGCACAAGCAACTGTTAAAGGCTAATGAACAAGAGTCCTAGAATGGGTGGAGGATCTCAGTCTGGATAAAGATAAGGCACAAACAGGGTTTATCTCTATCCAACTAAGGGTCTAGGATAAGCATTGAGCTTAAGCCCATTGAAGTGAGACTTCTAAAGGGATCAGGTCACTGCCAATTATAAAGGCAGGGCCACCCCATTGGTCTCAAGTATGTGTGATATATGGTGAGTAACGAATTGTGAGTTAAATACTTGAATTGATATCATTAAGAGATTACTGATTTGATCGTCGGAGTGCCCTCTGGTGGACAAACCACTACTAGATTCTCATTTTCTTGTGCAGGTTGTCGTGCTTAATCTATTCAGCTGGTGCTCTCTAGTTGAGTTCCCCGTTTGGTTGTGTGATAAAAAATTAACACCCACAATTTGGCGTCATTAGTGGGAACTTCAGGAGAATAGATGGCCGATAACATACAGGAAGAAAAGATTGGGGATGACATCCACAGTGAGAGTTGTGAACATGCGGATTCTAAAAACCGTAATGAATGAGCACATGATCCGAATCTTGGGGAGAAAGACGTCGGTAAAGAGGGTAACTCCTCGAAAAAGGGTGGCCGAGATGAGTATTGCAACGAAGACAACCTCTAGGTATGGAAGGATAGATGCCTGAGGAGGGACAGTGAGATGAAAGGGATAGTAAACAAGTTGGCAAACCTACAGTTGATTGTCAACTTCATGATGCAAAATAATGTGATGCAACCACCGTTCCTGTTGCAGGACACACCGGTACCAGCAGCCAAGACTGATGCCTAGAAAGGGGGAAAAGAAAGCAATCCTAGTAGTCCCACAACATGCCAGGAAAAAGCAGCGCTCACATCAACTGTCACGAGATGTCGGGAAAACTGAGTTAGTAAGAGGTAAGTCATAGAGGACGCCTCATGCCAAAGGAACTTATGTCAAACTACCTCGGCGTATCCAGGGGAAGGGCCTGTGTTTTAATACAGTGAATGAAAAGAAGTCCAAGAGGACACACAATGACACCGGGAGCAGCGCACCAAAAAGGCTGAAATCAGTTGATTGTCGAGCTCCTAATCGAACAAATGAGGACTTGAGAGACTACCTCCAAACAAAGCGACTCAACGTTGAGATCACATCCTCTGTCATGCTGAGGACACCATTCTCAGTGGAGTTGGATACGTTCATAGCCCCAAAGAGGTTCTATATGCCGAGGTTCTAGATTTATGATGGTAAGTCTGATCCGAACTTTCATGTCGACTTATATTTAAATTCAATGGCTTTGTATAGCGGGAATAAGCAGTTGCTGTGCAAGGTGTTCCCCTCATCATTTAGGGAGATCGCATCGGATTGGTTCCACAAGTTGCTGAAAAGAACTGTGAAGAGTTGTGAAGGCTTGGCCGAGATGTTTGTAACCAAGTTTGTTACAAACAAATTGCAGCGACTAAGGGTAGACTCCCTGCTGGCTCTAAATATTAGCGATGGTGAAAGCCTCAAGGCTTATGCCAAGAGATACTATGAGGTGTTCAATCGAATTTCGGCTTGTAACCAGGAGCTGGCGGTCGTGTCTTTTAAGAATGAACTGGATGATGAATGCCTGCTTTGGAAATCACTTGCGAAAACTCTACCGAAGAGTATGGAAAAGCTCATGGCACAGATTGAGAAGTATGCTAGAGTAGAAGAGGACACGCAAGGAACAAAGACACCAAAACAGGAGAAGAGAAACAGCTCGCTGAAGCAAGACCAAGGTAAGTGTAAACAGGCAGAAGACAGGGTTGAGGCGTGCACAAGCAGTCACCACTGTATTCAAGATCCCGATTTACAAAGTTCTGGAAAGGATTAAGAACCAGTTGTATCACAGAGCGCCGGATAATAACCCGGGCGAGTTCATGGGAAGGAGCATTGAGAAGCACTGGGCTTACCATAATGAGGATGGGCACTTGACTCAAGGGTGTAGGGCTCTGAAATCACACTTGGAGGCCAGGACAAGGGAAGAGAATGCAAGGCTACCCTAGGCACCAGCAGCACCACCTCTACCACCGCCACCTTAGCAAACCGATGAACCTCGGGTGATCAATGTGATTCACTTGAAAGTCAATGAGAATGATATACAAGGGGAGACCCAGAGAGTAAGGCGCTTACAACATGTGTATCAGGTCCAGCAAAAGAAGCCTAGGACAAACGAATGCAAGGGACCGATGGTTTCTTTTACTGAGGCAGACCTAGATATGGTGCAACATCCACACAATGATGCCCTGGTGGTAACCTTGAAGATTGGAGAATGCCAGGTGAGGCACATACTGATCGACCAAGGAAGCTCTTGTGACACCATGTATGTTAGATGTTACAAGGAGCTTGGCCTTCATCCAGATGATCTGTAGTAGTCCGACAGCCCTATGGTCGGGTTCAACGGAACGCCGACATGGCCTCTCACTATAACAAAAAAGGCCTTTGGTGACAGACTGATTTCGTCTCCAAACATCAAATTTTTGTCACCAAACTGATTTGTGACGAAAAATTTTTGTCACCACGTTGTCGCCTATACGTCGTCGCTGAAAGTACCTGGTGACGAAAAATAGTTTCGTCGCCTATTTTTCATTTTTGGGGACGAAATTTTTCGTCTCCAAACGTTGCATTTTTCGTCCTCTATAATATCAATTTCGTCACTAGAATCAAATAATATTTTATTTTAATTGTTTTTGGCAACGAAAGTCGTCACCAAATAGATTTTAGTGACGAAAGTTTTCCTCACAAATGATATAGATTAAGGTGAAAAAAAAATTCGTCACTAAAATGAGCACAAAATAAAATTCTTCAATGACAAAAAACATTGTCACCAAATATTTCAATTAAGTGACGAAATATTCAGCAAATGTGACAAAATTTTTTGTTTGGTACTATATCATTAGTGACAAAATTATTCGTCATGTTTTTGAAAACTAATAGCTACATTTTTTTATTTCGTCGCTAATAATAATTAAATTTTTTTAAAATGAGGGTACTATTTTCAAATTAAATTTTTCTTTTCGCGACATTTTGTTTTTTATTTCGTTGCTAACAATAACTATTTTTTTTTAAAAAATAGGGGTACTATTTTCAAATTAAAAATTTTCTTTTCACTAAAAATTCCCTGTGCATTTCAATAACCTGTTCAATAAAATATCTATTACAAATCAATACAAAAATCTGTTCATTCTCATAACCATCATAATTGAATTTCAGCACAATATCCACAAAAATACAATGGCAACTGCATGCGGATTACCAAACATGTCTCCTAAGATCTACAAAAATACAATATCAACCGCATGTAGATTACCAAACACGTCTCCTAATATCCAAAAAAACATGTCTACTAATATCAACAAAAATATAATATCAAGTGCGGATAACCGAACATGTCCTGTAATACCAACAAAAATATAAAATTTACAACGCAACCAAAATAGATGTAAGGTAATATGAACAAAAACACAAAATCAGCTAGCTTCTTCTTTCTAAATTACCAAATATGTCCATATTTAATCTCGAATCTGCAAAAATGAAACACAAAAAGAAAAAGAAAAAAAAGAATGCAAGTTAGACAATTATTATCTTATAAATTAAATATACAATTTAATATTCATTTTTCAACTTAGTTGTCAAATCGGGAGTCCCGTGCTAGTTCTGTAACTTTCCACAACTTACATTGGTCCCTCCCGAGGTGTTTGAGGTGTTCCTAGGCCTTCCCATGCTTGTTACACGATTTTGGCTCCCGATGGCCTATTTACAAGCTTAAGTGCTAGAAAAATTCATTTTTGGACTTAGTTTTCAAACCGGGAGTCCCGTGCTAGTTTTGTAAGTTTACACAAGTTACAATGGTTGCTTCCGAGGTGATTGACGTGTTCCTCAGGCCTTCTCGTGGTTGTTTAACGATTTTGGCCCCCGATGGCTTATTTTCAAGCTTAAGAGTTGCAAAAAGTGCCGTTTTTTACTTAGTTTTCAAACCGGGAGTCCCGTGCTAGTTCTGTAAGTTTTCACAACTTACATTGGTCCCTCTCGAGATTTTTGAGGTGTTCCCCGGGCCTTCTCGTGATTGTTACTTGATTTTGGCCCCCGATGGCCTATTTTCAAGCATAAGTGTTGGAAAAGTACATTTTTTTACTTAGCTTTCAAATCAAGAGTTTTGTACTAGTTTCGTAAGTTTCCACAACTTACATTGGTCCCTCTCGTGGTGTTCGAGGTGTTCCCCGGGCCTTCTCGTGACTGTTACACGATTTTGGCCCCCAATGGCCTGTTTTCAAGCTTAATTGTTAGAAAAGTGCATTTTTTGACTTAGTTTTCAAACTAGGAGTCCCGTGCTAGTTCTGTAAGTTTACAGAACTTACATTGGTCCCTTCTGAGGTGTTTGAGGTGTTCCCCGGGCCTTCTCGTGACTGTTGTACGATTTTGGCTCCCAATGGCCTATTTCTAAGCTTAAGTGTGAAAAAAGAACTTTTTTCAACTTAGTTTTCAAACCGGAAGTCCCGTGTAAGTTCTGTAAGTTTTCGCAACATACATTGGTCCCTCCTGAGGTGTTTGTTGTGTTCCTAGGGCCTTCTCGTGACTGTTACACGATTTTCGTCCCCGATGGCCTATTTTCAAGCTTAAGTGTTAGAAAAATGCATTTTTTGATTTAGTTTTCAAACCGGGAGTCCCGTGCTTGTTTTGTAACTTTACAAAACTTACATTGATCCCTTCCAAGGTGTTTGAGGTGTTCCCAGTGCCTTCTCGTGACTGTTGCACGATTTTGGCCCCCGGTGGCCTATTTTCAAGATTAAGTGTGAAAAAAGTGCCTTTTTCGACTTAGTTTTCAAACCAGAAGTCCGGTGCTAGTTTTACATGTTGTCACGACTTACATTGGCCCCGCCCGAGGTGTTTGATGTGTTCCCTAGACTTTCTCGTGACTGTCACACGATTTTGGCCCCCGATGTGCTGTTTTCAAGCCTAAGTGTGCAAAAAGAAAAAAATGCCTTTTTCGACTTAGTTTTCAAACCGGAATTCCTGTGCAAGTTCCCTAAGTTTCAACAACTTATGTTGGTCCCTCCAGAGGTGTTTGAGGTGTTCCCTAGGCCTTCTCATGACTGTTGCACGATTTTGGACCGCGATGGCCTATTTTCAAGCTTAAGTGTGAAAAAGTACCTTTTTCGACTTAGTTTTCAAACCGGAAGTCCCGTGCTGGTTCCGTAAGTTTCCACAACTGAAATTGGTCCCTCCCGAGGTGTTTGACGTGTTCCCCTGGGCCTTCTCATGACTGTTACACGATTTTGGCCCCCGATGGCCTGTTTTCAAGCTTAATTGTTAGAAAAGTGCATTTTTTGACTTAGTTTTCAAACTCAGAGTCCCGTGCTAGTTCCGTAAGTTTACACAACTTACATTGGTCCCTTTTGAGGTGTTTGAGATGTTTCCCAGGCTTTCTCGTGACAGCTGCACAATTTTGGCTCCCGATGGGCAATTTTTCAAGCTTAAGTGTGAGAAAGTGCCTTTTTCGACTTAGTTTTCAAACCGGAAGTCCCGTGTAGGTTCCGTAAGTTTCCACAGCATACATTGGTCCCTCCTGAGGTGTTTGAGGTATTCTCAGGGCCTTCTTATGACTGTTACTCAATTTTCGCCCCCAATGGAAAATTTTCAAGCTTAAGTGTTAGAAAAATGTATTTTTTGACTTAGTTTTCAAACCGGGCGTCCCATGCTAGTTTTGTAAGTTTACAAAACTCACATTGGTCCCTTTCGAGGTGTTTGAGGTGTTCCCAGGGGCTTCTCGTGACTATTGCACGATTTTGGCCCCCGGTGGCCTATTTTCAAGATTAAGTGTGAAAAAAGTGCCTTGTTTGACTTAGTTTTCAAACCGGAAGTCCCGTGTTAGTTCCATAAGTTTTCACAACTGAAATTGGTCCCTCCCGAGTTGTTTGACGTGTTCCTCGCGGCGTCTGATGAATATTACACGATTTTGGCCCCCGATAGCCTGTTTTTAAGCTTAATTGATAGAAAAGTGCATTTTTTCACTTAGTTTTCAAACTGGGAGTCCCGTGCTAATTCTGTAAGTTTATACAACTTACATTGGTCCCTTCTAAGTTGTTTGAGGTGTTCCCTGGGCCTTTTCGTGACTGTTGCACAATTTGGGCTCCCGATGACCTATTTTCAAGTTTAAGTGTGAAAAAGTGCCTTTTTCGACACAGTTTTCAAATCGGAAGTCCCGTGCTAGTTCCGTAAGTTTCCACAACTTAAATTGGTCCCTCCTGAGGTGTTTGATATGTTTCCCGGGCCATCTCATGACTGTTACACGATTTTGGCCACCGATGGCCTGTTTTCAAGCTTAATTGTTAGAAAAGTGCATTTTTTGACTTAGTTTTCAAATTGGGAGTCCCGTGCTAGTTCTGTAAGTTTACGCAACTTGCATTTGTCCCTTTTGAGGTGTTTGAGGTGTTCCCCAGGCTTTCTCGTGACTGTTGCACAATTTTGGCTCCCAATGGCCTATTTTCAAGCTTAAGTGTGAAAAAGTGCCTTTTTCGACTTAGTTTTCAAACCGGAAGTCCCGTGCAAGTTCCCTAAGTTTCCACAACATACATTGGTCCCTCCTGAGCTGTTCCCAAGGCTTTCTCGTGATGTTACTTGATTTTCGCCCCCGATGGCCAATTTTTAAGCTTAAGTGTTAGAAAAATATATTTTTTGACTTAGTTTTCAAATCGGGAGTCCCATGCTAGTTTTGTAAGTTTACAAAACTTACATTGGTCCTTTCCGAGGTGTTTGAGGTGTTCCCAGGGCCTTCTCATGACTATTGCACGATTTTGGCCCCCGGTGGCCTATTTTCAAGATTAAGTGTGGAAAAAGTGCATTTTTTTACTTAGTTTTCAAACCGGAAGTCCTGTTCTAGTTCCATAAGTTTTCACAACTTACATTGGTCCCACCCGAGGTGTTTGATGTGTTGCCTAGACTTTCTCTTGACTGTTACACGATTTTGGCTCCCGATGTCCTATTCTCAAGCTTAAGTGTGGAAAAAGTACCTTTTTTGACTTAGTTTTCAAGCCGAAATTCCTGTGCAAGTTTCCTAAGTTTCCACAACTTACGTTGGTCCCTTCTAAGGTGTTTGAGGTGTTCCCCGGGCCTTCTCCTGACTGTTGCACGACTTTGGACCCCGATGACCTATTTTCAAGCTTAAGTGTGAAAAAGTGCCTTTTTTGACTTAGTTTTCTAACCGGAAGTCCCGTGCTAGTTGTGTAATAACCCGATCCTCGTACATGTTTTCGGGGATACTTTCAGTCCCTTATTCTGCGCATTTATATGCTTATTGTGAAATTTCATGTGAAATGAAGTTTAATTAAGTGAATCTTATGAATATAGATTCATATCTGTATAATAGGAGAAAAATCTGTTATAATTGTAATGTTCAGAGCTGAAGTTGAAAGCCTTAGAGGCTTGATAATCCAAAATTAACTTTATATTTGGAATCAACATGAGTTTTAGAGCATAATATGATTTTCTGTAAAAATTTGATTTGGAATGACTAAACTGATTGGATTTCGTCTTTATCCACCTTTTTGTATATATGCCTATGTTCTTTAAACATTTGATTTGGAAGGTTTTGTACAAATATCACCTGAGAGAGTTAGAGAGGAAGACTAAAGAGGAGAGAAGTTCAACAAGGGAGGAGATTGGGAAATTTGAGAGGGTCCATAGGAATTTAAGCTCAAGGTAGGTAGTAGCTACTTTTGTTAAGCCTCTCTTGTTTATTGAGCAAGAAATTCTCTACCATATTGAAGTTAGGATTGTGATCAAGTTCAAGAGTGTGTGTATATCCCTTGCTTAATTTGTAGTTGTGTTAGTGATGTCAAGCTTGGTGATAGGAAATTCCATCTTTCCCCTCTTGACTTATATGTTGTGTGGGTTTCATCTACATATTTAGATGGTTATATATATGCGTGTATCTATGCATATATGGTTGGAACCAAACATAATTCAGACTATGAAGGAATTAAGTTATGTTTATGAGTTCTGAGGATTAAAGATCTAATTCATATTTAGATTGAGATATGTTTGTTCCTATTTACATGATTTTTGAAGCATATTCTAGCAATTAATGGATCTGTTTTGAGCTTTATAAATGTTCACAAAAGTTGGGTATTTACTTGAATTTCGGACTGCACAAACAGGGGAAATCGCCGTATGTGTGGGGGTCATGGCCGCACGTGTGGAGGTCATGGCCGCACGTGCAGAAAACCAAGAATTTTGGGTCTTTGGCTACTGGAAAAAAGGCACGTGCGGGGCTTCACTACCACACGTGCGGGGGTCATGGCCGCACGTGCGGAAAACCAAGAATTTTGGGTCTTTGGCTATTGGGAAAAAGGCATGTGTGGGGCATCACTGTCGCACATGCGGGGCTCACAGCTGCATGTGCGACCCATGCTGAAAAAGTCCGTCTGCTCCGTTTTCCCTGTTTGACCCTCTGATATTATTAAAATAATTATTTGATGTTCTTAGGATGTTTGTAAATTCATTGGATGCAAACGAATCAGGAAATGATTTGAAAGGAAAAGAACTAATTTGTGAATTATGTATGTGTGTAGGACACACTCCGGGAGGACCAATCGCTCCGCTATAGCCCAGTGAGTAATAACACTGTAGATGTACATTTACTTACCGTTAATAATTATTGTTATTAACGCTCTGTTCTTCGCAAGTTAATTACATTAACATTTATAAATAATTGAAAACTGGTGTACATCTGTATAACTCTGGAATTACTCTGCTCTGTTGACATCTGGGCCAAAGGTCAATCTGTAAAGTCTGTTAGGCCAGAGGTCAATCTGTAAACTCCGTTGGCCTAAGGGCGATCTGTAAAATCTTCTAGGCCTAAGGCCGTTCTATATGTTACAGGGCTTAAAGCCATTCTGTTTAAAGATTGGGCCCAAGGCCGTTCTGGAAATTGTTACAGAATCTGATTAATCATATGTTCTCTGTGTTTATACACTTTATAAATCAAGTTAATCATTGAATTGTAAGTACTATTATTCACTGAGCCTGGCTCATTCTGTGTTATGTCTGCTTCTGTAGGTAATCAACCTGGAGGTTAGTCTTAAACCATAACGCACGTTTCTCTTTTGTCAACCTCAGTGTGTCCAGGCACTTAGATGAAGCCCGCTCATTTTTGTGGAGTTTGCTAAGCTTTTGGCTTTGTACCCTAATTGTCTGCCTAAGGTTGAAATGTATATAACCCCTTCCCCCACCAATGTTTTTGCTATACGCCCAATCATGGGGCTGGTTCTGTGTATGTATATGTATATAACTGATTCTCAAGTGTATGTTCACTGGATGCTTATCTATCTGATGCGATGTTTGTGATCCTGGCATATTAGTGGTGGCTCAATGGATTTTATTTTTGTTATTAAATGCTTCCGTTTAGGCCCCATACGTTATACATATCGAATTTGACATCCGTTTCTGAAGTGATCATGCCCAAACTTTTAGGGGTGGGTTTGGGGTGTGACAAGTTCCGTAAGTTTCCAAAATTCAAATTGGTCTCTCCCGAGGTGTTTGATGTGTTCCTCGGGCGTTCTGATGACTATTACACGATTTTGGCCCCCGATGGCCCTTTTTCAAACTTAATTGTTAGAAAAGTGTATTTTTTTCACTTAATTTTCAAACTGCGAGTCCCGTGCTAGTTTTGTAAGTTTACACAACTTACATTGGTCCCTTCTGAGGTGTTTGAGGTGTTCCCCGGGCCTTCTCATGACTGTTGCACGATTTTGGCTCCCGATGGTCTATTTTCAAGCTTAGGTGTGAAAAAGTGCCTTTTTTGACTTAGTTTTCAAACCAGAAGCCCGTGCTAGTTCCGTAAGTTTCCACAACTTAAATTGGTCCCTGCCGAGGTGTTTGATGTGTTCCCCATGCCTTCTCATCACTGTTACACGATTTTGGATCCCGATGGCCTATTTTCAAGCTTAATTATTAGAAAAGTGTATTTTTTGACTTAGTTTTGAAACTGGGAGTCCTGTGCTAGTTCCGTCAGTTTACACAACTTACATTGGTCCCTTTTGAGGTGTTTGAGGTGTTCTCCAGGCTTTCTCATGACTGTTGCACGATTTTGGCTCCCGATGGCCTATTTTCAAGCTTAAGTGTGAAAAAGTGCCTTTTTCGACTTAGTTTTCAAACCGGAAGTCCCGTGCAAGTTCTGTAAGTTTCCACAACATACATTGGTCCCTCTTGAGGTGTTTGAGGTGTTCCTAGGGCCTTCTCATGACTGTTACTCGATTTTCGCCCCCGATGGCCAGTTTTCAAGCTTAAATGTTAGAAAAATGAATTTTTTAGTTTTCAAACTGGGAGTCCCGTGCTAGTTTTGTAAGTTTGCAACACTTACATTGGTCCCTTCCGAGGTGTTTGAGGTGTTCCCAGGGCCTTCTCGTGACTATTGCACGATTTTGGCCCTCGGTGGCCTATTTTCAAGATTAAGTGTGAAAAAGTGCCTTTTTTGACTTAGTTTTCAAACCAGAAGTCCTGTGCTAGTTCCATAAGTTTTCACAACATACATTCGACCCACCAGAGGTGTTTGATGTGTTCCCTAGACTTTCTCATGACTATTACACGATTTTGGCACCCCGATGTCCTATTTTCAAGCTTAAGTGTGAAAAAGTGCATTTTTCGACCTAGTTTTCAAGCCGGAATTCCCGTGCTAGTTCCCTAGGTTTCCACAATTTATGTTGGCCCCTCCTGAGGTGTTTGAGGTGTTCCCCGAGCCTTCTCCTGACTATTGCATGACTTTGGACCCCGATGACCTATTTTCAAGCTTAAGTGTGAAAAAGTGCCTTTGCCGACTTAGTTTTCTAACCGAAAATCCCGTGCCATTTCCGTAATTTTCCACAACTGAAATTGGTCCCTCCCGAGGTGTTTGACATGTTCCACGGGCCTTCTAATGACTATTACACGATTTTGGCCCCCAGTGGCCTGTTTTCAAGCTTAATTGTTAGAAAAGTGCATTGTTTGACTTGCTTTTCAAACTGGGAGTCCCGTGCTAGTTTCGTAAGTTTACACAACTTACATTGGTCCCTTCTGAGGGGTTTGAGGTGTTCCTTGGGCCTTCTCGTGACTGTTGCACGATTTTGGCTCTCGATGGCCTATTTTCAAGCTTAAGTGTGAAAAAGTGCCTTTTTCGACTTAGTTTTCAAACTGAAAGTCCCATGCTAGTTCCGTAAGTTTCCACAACTTAAATTTGTCACTCTCGAGGTGTTTGACGTGTTCTCCGGGCCTTCTCATGACTGTTACACGATTTTGGCCCCCGATGGCTTGTTTTCAAGCTTAATTGTTAGAAAAGTGCATTTTTTGACTTAGTTTTCAAACCGGGAGTCTCGTTCTACTTTTGTAAGTTTACAAAACTTACATTGGGCCCCTCCGAGGTGTTTGAGGTGTTCCCAGGGCTTTCTCGTGACTGTTGTACGATTTTGGCCCCCGATGGCCTATTTTGAAGATTAAGTGTGGAAAAAGTGCTTTTTTCGACTTAGTTTTGAAACCGGAAGTCCTATGCTAGTTCCATAAGTTTTCACAACTTGCATTGGTCCCACCCAAGGGGTTTGATGTGTTCCCTAGACTTTCTCGTGACTGTTACATGATTTTGGCCCTTGATGTGCTATTTTCAAGCTTAAGTGTGAAAAAGTGCCTTTTTCGACTTAGTTTTCAAAGCAGAATTCCCGTGCTAGTTCCCTAAGTTTTCACAACTTACGTTGGTCCCTCCTGAGGTGTTTGAGGTGTTCCCTGAGCCTTTTCGTGACTGTTGCACGATTTCGGACCCCGATGGCCTATTTTCAAGCTTAAGTGTGAAAAAGTGCCTTTTTCGACTTAGTTTTCAAACCAGAAGTCCCGTGCTACTTCTGCAAGTTTCCACAACTTAAATTGGTCCCTCCCAAGGTGTTTGATATGTTCCCCGGGCATTCTCATTACTGTTACACGATTTTGGCCCCTGATGGCCTATTTTTAAGCTAAAGTGTGAAAAAAGTGCCTTTTTCGACTTTGTTTTCAAGCTGGAAGTCCCGTGCTAGCTCCGTAACTCTCCACAACTTACATTGGCCTTCTCGTGACTGTTGCACAATTTTGGCCCTCGATGGCCAATTTTCAAGCTTAAGTGTGAAAAAAGTGCCTTTTTCGACTTAGTTTCCAGATCGAAAATCCCGTGCAAGTTCCGTAAGTATCCACAACTTATGTTGGTCCCTCCCGAGATGTTGGAGGTGTTCCCTAACCCTTCTCGTGACTGTTACACGATTTTGGCCTACGATGGCCTATTTTCAAGCTTAAGTGTGAAAAAAGTGCATTTTTTTGACTTAGTTTTCAAACTGTGAGTCCCGTGTTAGTTCTGTAAGTTTCAAAAACTTACATTGGTCCCTCCCAAGGTGTTTGAGGTGTTCCCTGGGCCGTCTCATGCTTATTACACGATTTTGGCCCCCGATGGCCTATTTTCAAGATTAAGTGTGAAAAAGTTCATTTTTTTAACTTAGTTTTCAAACTGGGAGTCCCATGCTAGTTCCGTAAACTTTTCGTAACTTACATTGGCCCCTCCCGAGGTGTTCGAGGTGTTCCTCGGCCTTCTCGTGATTGTTACATGATTTTGGCCCCCGATGACCTATCTTCAAGCTTAAGTGTTAGAAAAGTGCATTTTTTGACTTAGCTTTCAAACTAGGAGTCCCGTGCTAGTTTCGTAAGTTTACACATCTTACATTGGTCCCTTCCGAGGTGTTTGAGGTATTCTCAGGGCCTTCTCATGGCTGTTGCACGATCTTGGCGCCCGATGGCCTATTTTCAAGCTTAAGTATGGAAAACGTGCCTTTTTAGACTTCGTTTTCAAACCGGAAGTCCCGTGCTAGTTCTGTAAGTTTCCACAACATACATTGGTCCCTCTTGAGGTGTTTGATGTGTTCCCCAGCCCTTTTTGTGACTATTACACAATTTTGGCCCCCGATGGCCTATTTTCAAACTTAAGTGTTACAAAAATGCATTTTGTGACTTAGTTTCAAATCGAGACTCCCATGCTAGTTCCGTAAGTTCACACAACTTACATTCATCTCTTCCGAGGTGTTTGAAGTGTTCCCCTGGCCTTCTCGTGACTGTTGCACCATTTTGGCCCCCGATGGCCTATTTTCAAGCTTAAGTGTGAAAAAAGTGCCTTTTTCGACTTAGTTTTCAAACCGGAAGTCCTGTGCTAGTTCTATACTTTCCACAACTTACTTTGGTCCCTCCCAAGGTGTTTGATGTGTTCCCTAGACTCTCTCGTTACTGTTACATGAATTTGGCCCCCGATGGCCTGTTTTCAGGCTTAAGTGTGAAAAAAGTGCATTTTTCGACTTTGTTTTCAAACCGGAATTCCCGTGCTAGTTCCTTAAGTTTCCACAACTTACGTTGGTCACTTCTGAGGTGTTTGAGGTGTTCCCCGGGCCTTCTCGTGATTGTCGCACGGTTTTGGACCCGAATGGCCTATTTTCAAGCTTAAGTGTGAAAAAAGGGCCTTTTTCAACTTTGTTTTCAAACCGGAAGTCTCGTACTAGTTCCGTAAGTTTTCAAAACTTAAATTGGTCCCTCCCAAGGTTTTTGATGTGTTCCTGGGCCTTCTCATGAATGTTATATGATTTTGGCCCCAAATAGCCTATTTTCAAGCTTACGTGTGAAAAAAAGTGCCTTTTTCGACTTAGTTTTCAAAGCTAAAGTTCCGTGCTAGTTCCGTAAGTTTTCACAACTTACATTGGTCCCTCCTGAGGTGTTTGATGTGTTTCCCGGGCCTTCTCGCGACTGTTATACGATTTTGGCCCCTCGATGGCCTATTTTAAAGCTTAAATGTGAAAAAAGTACCTTTTTCGACTTAGTTTTCAAACCGGAAGACCCGTGCAAGTTCTGTAAGAATCCACAACTTCCGTTGGTCCCTCATGAGGTGTTGGAGGTGTTCCTTAGGCCTTATCGCGACTGTTACACGATTTTGGCCTCCGATGGCCTATTTTCAAGCTTATGTATGAAAAACATGCATTTTTTGACTTAGTTTTCAAACCGTGTGTCTCGTCCTAGTTTTGTAAGTTTTGACAACTTACATTGGTCCCTCCTGAGGTGTTTGAGGTGTTCCTGGGGCCATCTTGTGCCAGTTACATGACTTTGGCCCCCGATGGCCTAGTTTCAAGCTTAAGAGTCAAAAAAGTGCATTCTTTAACTTAGTTTTCAAACCGGGAGTCCCGTGCTAGTTCCGTAAGTTTGCACAAGTTATATTGGTCCCTCCCGAGGTGTTTGAGGTGTTCCCTGGGCCTTCTCATGACTGTTACACAATTTTCGCCCCCGATGGCCTATTTTCAAGAATAAGTGTGAAAAAAGTGCCCTTTTCGGCTTAGTTTTCAAACTAGAAGTCCCGTGCTAGTTTTGTAAGTATCCACAACTTACGTTGGTCCCTCTCGAGGTGTTGGAGGTTTTCCCCTAGCCTTCTCGTGACTGTTGCACGATTTTGGCCCCCGATGGCCTATTTTCAAGCTTATGTGTGAAAAAAATGTGCCTTTTTCGACTTAGTTTTCAAACCGGAAGTCCCGTTCTAGTTCCGTTAGTTTCCACATCTTACGTTGGTTCCTCCCGAGGTGTTGGAGGTTTTCTCCAGGCCTTCTCATGACTGTTACACGATTTTGGCCTCCAATGGCCTATTTTCAAACTTAAGTGTGAAAAAGTGCATTTTCTGACTTAGTTTTCAAATAAGGAGTCTCGTGCTAGTTCTGTAAGTTTCAAGTCCCTCCTGAGGTGTTTGAGGAGTTCCCTGGGCCGTCTCGTGCCTGTTACTTGATTTTGGCCCCCAGTGGCCTTTTTCAAGCTTAAGTGTGAAAAAAATAAATTTTTTAACTTAGTTTTCAAACCGGGAGTCCCGTACTAGTTCCATAAGTTTCCATAACTTACGTTGGTCCCTCCCGAGGTGTTTGAGGTGTTTGCCGGGCCTTCTCATGACTGTTACACGATTTTGGCCCCCGATGGCGTATTTTCATGCATAAGTGTGAAGAAAGTGCCTTTTTTAACTTACTTTTCAAACCGGAAGTCCCGTGCTAATTCCATAAGTTTTCAGAACTTACATTGGTCCTTCTCGAGGCGTTGGAGGTGTTTCTCAGGCCTTCTCATGACTGTTACATGATTTTGGCCTCCGATGGCATATTTTCAAGCTTAAATGGGAAAAAAAAGTTAATTTTTTGACTTAGTTTTCAAATCAGGAGTCTCGTGCTAGTTCTGTAGGTTTCGACAACTTACATTGGTCCCTCCAGAGGTGTTTGAGGTGTTCCCCAGGCCGTCTCATTCCTGTTCACGATTTGGACCCCAATGGCCTATTTTCAAGCTTAAGCGTGAAAAAAGTGCATTTTTTAGCTTAGGTTTCAAACCGGTAGTCCCGTGCAATTCCTTAAGTTTCCACATCTTACATTAGACCCTCCAGAGGTGTTTGAGGTGTTCCCCGAGCATTCTTGTGACGACCCAGAATTTTTCCCTCCGCTCGAGCGGAGGAGTTGATGCTCGAGCGGACTTTTAGGGTTCTCAGCAATTTTGCAGACTGCTCGAGATTCTGAGAGTTGTAGATTTCCGCTTGAGCGTAGAAGTGGACGCTCGAGCGGACGTCTTTGTTCGTCTGTACGCTCGAGCGCAAGGTGGGGCGCTCGAGCGGGTCGCCTGGTGAGCTTGAATTTTGAGGCACGTGGGGTCGTCCGAGGCATTTTCATTAATGTATTTGGAACCTCCTTATTTTATTTTGGGGTCTTGATTGTGGTGGTAATATGATGGTAGAGTAAGATTGGATCAAAAACTTTAGTTTGAATATTCTGTCTACGATCAGCCGTCACTCTTTTGCCCTTTTCTTTTTCCACACTTTGAATTTGGATGTGAGGTTAGAACCATTGGAAAGCTTATCTTCGGGGCTTCAATTTGAGCACAAGAACGACCTAAAACGGAGTCCGGATGGGAGAGTTATGCCTGTTTGAAGTTTTGAAATCTGTGCTGAATGCATGTACGCTCGAGCGTGAAGATGTGCGCTCGAGCGGGTTTTTCGGACCAGCAGCTTTAAAAACGGGATTTTAGATCATTTTAGATATTTTTCTTCTTTCCACTTCCTTCCTCTCTTCCATGTCCGAAACCCTAGCCCCCAAACCCTTGAATTCCTCTACTTTGATCAACAATCCACCATGGTTTTTGCATCAAGAATGGAGAACAAGAGAACATCAAAGTTTTCACCGATTGAAACTCGGATTTGTGGAGGCTTCTTCTCAAGCTTGCTCTTTTGCTTGGTTATGGAGGTAGGGGTTCTAGTTCTCTTCAATACTTACATCCATAGATAGATTGGAGGTATTTTCCTTGTATAAGTATACAATTTTCATTTTGAGCATATAGATTAATTATGGAATTGGGGGATTTCGGGTTTGAAGCATTGAGGGTTCAATTGATGGGTTAAAGTGATGGAGTATGACCCTTAGATGTATAATCAAGGAGAAATTGGGATGTAACGTCATGGTATGAGAAGTTTAAATTTTTATGGAAAACTTTATTTTTCTTGAAACCCTAGGCTAATTTGTGGTGATAAATAATGATTTCGCCCAAATTGAACCAAGAATCATGAAATTGGGGGGTTGAATGATATGTGTACAAGTTTAATTGGATTTCAAGCCACTCTGTCTAAAGTTGGGCCCAAGGCCGTTCTGTAAAAGATACTTCTGTATAAATGATTTTGAAAATGACTATGCTATACAATGTCTAATGAAATCCATATTTTGGATTACGAAATGTTTAATATGATAAGTATTTTTCTGAAATGATAAAAATGTTATGAACTTCTGACATGTTTATGATATGATACGTTCCCTGGATAATTTTCCCAAAATGCCTAGATACGCTACGGAACTCCGAAAGTTCAAGATATGACAAGTTCTCTGAACGAAATACTTTGCTATGTATACAGAAACAAATTAACCATATGTTCTCTTTATTGATAAATACACGGGTATGTAGAATATTTCATATTAAGCATTGAATTGTTATGTACTATTATTCACTGAGCTTGGCTCACTTTATTTTATGTCTGTTTCTGTAGGCACTCAACCTGGAGATCAACCTTAACCTGTGACTTCTGTCACCCAATTGTCAACCCCTGAGTATCTAAACTCTTAGATGTTGACCGTTCAAGTTATGGAGTTTTTGCTAAATTTCTAATTTATACCCTAAATGTCTGTTAAGCCTGATGTGTATATAATCCGTTTATCTTTCCATGTTTTTGTTATACGCCCGACCTTGAGGGTTGGGTCTGTATATGTATATGTACATAGCTATCTTCAAATGCACGTCACTGCATATTTATCTATATTATGTTCTGTTTGTGATCCTGGCATAGTAGTGTTAGCTCAATGGATATTATTTTACGCTATTATATGTTATTAAATGTTTCCGTTCAGGCCCCATAGATTATATTCATCAGGTTTTATGTCCGTTTCTGAGGTGGTCATGCCCAAACTTTTAGGGGCGGGTTTGGGACGTGACAAGTGGTATCAGAGCACGAGTTGCTATCTCACACACGGATCCATTGAGCTGTAGGATGTCTAGAAAAGACTTAGGCTCCATGCATGACATCCTTAGTGCATACGAAAAGATTGATAACAACGGTAAATGTAATTTGTTTACGTTAACGATTATGAGCCATGTCTATTGTACATTCTTTGTGTATATATTGTGATTGATTGTTGTGTAGAGCATGACGGGAATAAGGATAGAGGATCACCTCGGGTTGGTTAGACAAAACGAAAAGGGAAAATGATTGGTAAGTAATGCACATGCAATTTTTGGTTGTTATTTTTGAACTGATAGTTGCCTATCATTTATTTAGATGAATTGCTTAAACACGACGTATGGAATATTTAATTATGATATAGTTATGTCTTCCTTGTCATGGTACTGTTATGTATACAGTGACCCACATAAGAATGTGAATTACTCTATTTTGTTAAGCGTACGATAATGACATGATATAACGAGAAATGCTTTATTTTCTGATATATTACGTTATGAATTAAGGAATGACGATCCATATATGTAAAAGTATCCATGACATCCTTAGTACATGGCCCTTGCCCGGGAGTAATAATACCGCGGTTTAAGTATGTTACAAGATATCTCTTGCCACCGACGGTCTTGTACGGGTGGATTAGGTTTTGCCATCGACGGTCTTATACGGATGGTACCACCGACGGTCTTGTACGGGTGGTTATGATCAAGCATAAACTCTAATTCTGTTTCTGATTCAAGTATAACTAAGAATATGTATGAATATGTGAACTGTGATACATAAGATCTGTACAAAAAAAAAGAGGCAGCTATTGACTACTTCGAAGTCAAACTAAATGAGTGGTAAACAGATAAGCTACCGCAAGAATTCAAATCTTGTTTTGTATATTAAGTGACTTAAGATTGAGGAATCATTCCTGTGAAATATTTTTGTGTAACTACGCACATGTTAGATATTGTGACATTGTCCTATATCACCTATATAGAAGATATGATGTGAACTGTTTTGCATGATATCGTGGATTTTGGTGAAAACAAATGGACATGGGAATATTCCATTTTGCTAATGGGTTAGCAATACGTATTGGGCATTTACCATCTCTTCCATGTTTAGACAACTTTGTAAAATGCTCACTATGTGATTACAAATTGATTTACTACCAATCTTACCAAGAATTACAAACTTTGATGTTACGAAATCAAATTACTCCTTTGCTATACTATTGCATGTGTTGTTTGATGTTATGGAATCTGGAAGGATGTGATTCTTATGGTTACTATATCCTTAATGAGATTTATGCTCCTATGAATGGATCTGATAGAATCTACGTACGCGGAATAACTGAAAAAAAAAAAAAAAAAAGGGGAGGCCAAATTAATTGATGCTATGACAAGAAAAAGAGCTAGCCAAGGAAAATGTTATACCTTACGGTTATGAATGATTAGTCAAGTATGCCTTTGAATTCGATCTTTGGTCTTGTTTTTTTATAGTTGTATTTATTATTCAGATTTGAACTTAAGACGGCATAATCAGGTATCTATATTGGGGATTCTTCTTCCCATCATTCAGATCTTGTCAAGAATTAGTATATATGGTTTTGAATCCACATAACGATATGATTTTGATATGTTTTCGTAAATGAAATATGACTTGAATCTTGTCACTATATTGGTGACTGCTGGAATGGAATATATCGTGCCTCTTAGGCAGAACCTTATTTGGTAGGTTCTAAGACCTGATTCAATGATGCATAATCGGATTTTAATCTAACCATGTAATTAAGTTATTTTGGGAACTATATGTAACCATAATGATCATGTACCACCGAGTAAATTGCATTATAAGATTCACCTAAGGAATTGCTTAACAGGATAAGTTTGAACGTGTACTCTCTAATGAAAAGTACCTATGAACTATTAACGCTGGGCCGAGCTAGTTAGAGACTTAGTGGAGAGCACTTTCATTATGATTGAACTCAATGCATGCTGTGGGAATTTAAAAAATTATATGTTTAAGGGAATGTCAACTATTATGCTTTGTGCTTTTAAATGTTTACGGTGAAATTCCCTGAGCAATTACGGTTAAGTAGGGAAATCATGTTTAAGGATGTTGATCTGTTTAACAAGGAACATATCTGTTACACTTAGAATAATTGAACAAGAAATTGGAAGCCTTAAAGGTTTAATTATCTGAAATTGATTATGTATTTGTGATCAGCATAATTTTATGTAATCTTAAGTATGTTTGCGAGATTTCAATTTCGGAATGATTCAACGATTGGATTTTTTCTTTTTTGTCCTATATGCTTTTATATATGACTATTTATATATATACCTAAGTCTTCTTCCGTATAGAAAGAAATAAGGGTTAAAAAGAAGAGCATAGATCTTCTAGGGAACAAATGAGAATGTGAAAAGGGTTGTAGAGATCCTAAAGCTTAAGATATGTTTGATTGGTCTCTCTTGAAGTTGAGTAAGAATTGGATAATGCCCTTCACGGTTCTTTTTTTTTTTTTTAAATGTCTAATGGAATAAAGAGTTGGTGATGCCGTTAATTGAAGTGCAATTGAAAATTTGGGTGTTAGATCGTACAATGTGAATTGTCTTTGAAATTGAGTTTTGGGCATTCACTAGATGTGGCCGCTTAGTTATTAATTGAGAAGTCGTTATGAACTTTGGGATTATGAATGGTTAGTGTTGCTCCTTGCCCGTTGAAATTCTGATGGGTATATGATGAGCGGAAGTATTTGTGATCCTTTCCTATCCCAAGTATGGATCTAGTTTTGGAACATTACAGGGTGTGTTTCCATTTATGTTTGAACTGTCTTCTATCTGGTTTTCTTCAATTTCGAGGACGAAATTTCTTAAGAAGGGAAGGATGTGACGACCCAGAATTTTTCCCTCCGCTCGAGCGGAGGAGTTGACGCTCGAGCAGACTTTTAGGGTTCTCAGCAATTTTGCAGACTGCTCGAGATTCTGAGAGTTGTAGATTTCCGCTCGAGCGTAGAAGTGGACGCTCGAGCGGACGTCTTTGTTCGTCTGTACGCTCGAGCGCAAGGTGGGGCGCTCGAGCGGGTCGCCTGGTGAGCTTGAATTTTGAGGCACGTGGGGTCGTCCGAGGCATTTTCATTAATGTATTTGGAACCTCCTTATTTTATTTTGGGGTCTTGATTGTGGTGGTAATATGATGGTAGAGTAAGATTGGATCAAAAACTTTAGTTTGAATATTCTGTCTACGATCAGCCGTCACTCTTTTGCCCTTTTCTTTTTCCACACTTTGAATTTGGATGTGAGGTTAGAACCATTGGAAAGCTTATCTTCGGGGCTTCAATTTGAGCACAAGAACGACCTAAAACGGAGTCCGGATGGGAGAGTTATGCCTGTTTGAAGTTTTGAAATCTGTGCTGAATGCATGTACGCTCGAGCGTGAAGATGTGCGCTCGAGCGGGTTTTTCGGACCAGCAGCTTTAAAAACGGGATTTTAGATCATTTTAGATATTTTTCTTCTTTCCACTTCCTTCCTCTCTTCCATGTCCGAAACCCTAGCCCCCAAACCCTTGAATTCCTCTACTTTGATCAACAATCCACCATGGTTTTTGCATCAAGAATAGAGAACAAGAGAAGATCAAAGTTTTCACCGATTGAAACTCGGATTTGCGGAGGCTTCTTCTCAAGCTTGCTCTTTTGCTTGGTTATGGAGGTAGGGGTTCTAGTTCTCTTCAATACTTACATCCATAGATAGATTTGAGGTATTTTCCTTGTATAAGTATACAATTTTCATTTTGAGCATATAGATTAATTATGGAATTGGGGGATTTCGGGTTTGAAGCATTGAGGGTTCAATTGATGGGTTAAAGTGATGGAGTATGACCCTTAGATGTATAATCAAGGAGAAATTGGGATGTAACGTCATGGTATGAGAAGTTTAAATTTTTATGGAAAACTTTATTTTTCTTGAAACCCTAGGCTAATTTGTGGTGATAAATAATGATTTCGCCCAAATTGAACCAAGAATCATGAAATTGGGGGGTTGAATGATATGTGTACAAGTTTAATTGGATTTCTGAGATGTTTCAAAATAATGTTAAAAATTTACGAATGAACTTTGCTATGAGCATTGTGAATCATGTTAAAATGAGAAAGGAAATTAGGGGAAATGATTTAGAGAATTAATGTGTGATTTCGTATGTGTGTAGGACACGCTTCGGGAGGAATAATTTCACCACCAACACACTGTGAGTACTAGTATGAGGATGTACCTTCTATTTACCATTGATAATTATTATCACTAACGCTCTGTTACTTGTAAGTGTTACACGAACATGTTAGACGAACATTTAGAATGATTGAAAGTCAATGTGAACGTTGAAAGATTGGCATACATCGGTATGACTTTGAAATGACTCTGTTCTGTTAGTAATGAATAATAATTCTCTATTATTTATAAGCAAACCACGTCGTTTCTGAATGAATACATGGAATTATGTTCATCTTTAAACCAAGTATCTGTATGAAACTAAGATTATCCCATTGTGATACATATGGACCTAAGGTCGTTAAGAGCCTATGACATGCATGCAAATGTTTAACATTATTATGTGATTCACGTTAGAATGTGGGTTATTTTTTCCTTATTAAGCATATGGTAATGATATATGTGGCCTCGGTTAATAATTCATTTACGCATGATTCCTATGTCTCTACATGAATGAAGTTAATTATGTAAAGAAGTAATGGAACGAATAAAACAACTTCATGTTGATAAAATACGATGTGAGAAATATAAGTTACAAGGGCTTTATGCCATTACAAGTTACAAGTTTTCAAGGGCTTTATGCCATTACAAGTTACAAGGGCTTTATGCCATTTTCAAGGGCTTTATGCCATTACAAGTTACAAGGGCTTTATGCCATTACAAGGGTCTTATGCCATTACAAGTTACAAGGGCTTATGCCATACAAGTTAAGGGCTTCATGCCATTTTGTCAAGAATTTCATGCCATTTCGTTAAGGATTTCAAGCCACTCTGTCTAAAGTTGGGCCCAAGGCCGTTCTGTAAAAGATACTTCCGTATAAATGATTTTGAAAATGACTATGCTATACAATGTCTAATGAAATCCATATTTTGGATTACGAAATGTTTAATATGATAAGTATTTTTCTGAAATGATAAAAATGTTATGAACTTCTGACATGTTTATGATATGATACGTTCCCTGGATAATTTTCCCAAAATGCCTAGATACGCTACGGAACTCCGAAAGTTCAAGATATGACAAGTTCTCTGAACGAAATACTTTGCTATGTAACAGAAACAAATTAACCATATGTTCTCTTTATTGATAAATACACGGGTATGTAGAATATTTCATATTAAGCATTGAATTGTTATGTACTATTATTCACTGAGCTTGGCTCACTTTATTTTATGTCTGTTTCTGTAGGCACTCAACCTGGAGATTAACCTTAACCTGTGACTTCTGTCACCCAGTTGTCAACCCCTGAGTATCTAAACTCTTAGATGTTGACCGTTCAAGTTATGGAGTTTTTGCTAAATTTCTAATTTATACCCTAAATGTCTGTTAAGCCTGATGTGTATATAATCCGTTTATCTTTCCATGTTTTTGTTATACGCCCGACCTTGAGGGTTGGGTCTGTATATGTATATGTACATAGCTATCTTCAAATGCACGTCACTGTATATTTATCTATATTATGTTCTGTTTGTGATCCTGGCATAGTAGTATTAGCTCAATGGATATTATTTTACGCTATTATATGTTATTAAATGCTTCCGTTCAGGCCCCATAGATTATATTCATCAGGTTTTATGTCCGTTTCTGAGGTGGTCATGCCCAAACTTTTAGGGGCGGGTTTGGGACGTGACACTTCTCGTAACTGTTACACGATTTTGGCCCATGATGGCCTATTTTCAAGTTTAAGTGTGGAAAAAGTACCTTTTTCGACTTGGTTTCAAACTGGAAGTCCCGTGCTAGTTCTGTAAGTATCTATGACTTACGCTAGGCCCTTCCAAGGTGTTGGAGGTATGCCCCGGTGTAGACACCCCATTTTTGACCGTCCTCAAGACTTGGACATCACCGCTTGAACACCCGGTGATTATCCATGTTTGTGTTCGTTTTGAGTTCCCGGAGGTCCCGACTGCGCGCCGTGCCTCATGATCTCTTAACCGGTTTGTTCTGTGCTTGGTTTTCCACCAAGGCTTGTGTGTGTTTGCATTTGAGGGTAGGGGAAGGCCTGTTAGCCATCCCTAGAACCCACCGGCTGCCTCACACCTCCACCGGCTCTCCCTAGTAGCCATCGGCACTCTTTTATCCAGATCCTTGGCCGATCGGCACTTTATGATGCCGGCCGGCACTTTTTTGTGCCGGTGACTGTTTTGGCCGGCCGGTGACCCTTCTGAACCCCTCTGAGGATGGTGCATGACAGCTGTGCCAGCTGGATTACACCATCACTCCTCCCCGTGCATAACATTGCACCCTTTGCCCTTTTGAACCCCCTTGAAGCTTCTAGAAGCTTGAACCCTTGGCCAAGCTTCTTGGAGAAGCTTGGCCAGCTGTCTTGGCTTCCCTTAGAAGCTAGGAACCCTTTGCACCCCTTGAACCCTTTGGCCTTACTTAGTCATTAAGTTTTGGCTTAGTTTTTGGCCTATATATACTTGCATTCATCTCCATTGTTTAGGGTTAGCAACTTTAGGTCAAAAACCAGAGCTTAGGCATATATTCTCTGATATACATCCATATATATCTATATCTCCCTTCTCCCTCCTTGTGTGTGTGTGTTTTGGGACCAAATAGTGTGATTTACCTTACTTTTGCACTAAAACACACACCATTACACCCTAGCTCGAGATTAGGAGGCTTGGAAGGTTGTTTGTTGAAGTTTTGGGCTGGTTTTGATCACTAGAGGGTGGCTGGAACCTTTGTTCTTCAAGTGTTCTTCAAGGGTAAGCTTGTTGCTTTAGATTCCCCATTCTTGCAACCTCTTTCTACCCTCCTTACTTTGTGTTTTTGAGTTTGTGTTTAAGATAAAAAAGTCTTGTTTTTACTTGTTCTTGAACCTTCATTAAGGTCATTTTATGGTTTGAGTTAAGCCTCATCACTTTAAGCCTTGTTTGGCCATCTTTGGTGCCTTTTCCTTAGGCCTTCTTGTTTTGGTGTTCTTTGATCTTCTCACCACTGAAAATCAGTGGATTTTCAGTGGTGAGGATGATATTTTCGAGCCTCAAATAGGGGAGGGACACCCCTCTCCCCTTAGCTCTTTGTTTGCCTTTGTTTTGGGCTCATAGCATAGCATGTGTGCATGTTTGCATTTGGCTTCATTTCAGGACTTTTTGGGCTGTTTTAGGTCATGTTTGATCTCTGTTTTTGGTTGGAATTATAGCCTCTAACATGCTTCTCATACTTCCTTTGAAATGCTCTTTTATGCCTAAAAGCATGCCATATGTCCAAGCCATATTTCTCGCATGTTTTAGCTTGATTTTATGAAAATATGAGTATCATCTTGTCATGCATAAGGGCTGTGAGCCACTGTTTTGGCCATGTTTGGCATGCTTAGCATGGTTGCCTTGTTTGTTGACTTGTAGGCCTTGCTTGTATGGAGTTATAGCATGCTTAACTTGACTTTATCCCATGATTTGGCATCATATTAGACCCTATTCCAGTCCATTAGTCATGTTTGTATGTTGGCATATGTGGCGTAGTTCATACTTTAAGGGTGTGCTCTTGTATGCTTTGAAGTAGGCCTTTGTATGCTTACATGTTTAGTGCATTTTCGGGGATGCCATGAAGGGGGTTTGGGTGCTATTTTGTATGCTAAAAACCTGTTTTGGTTGCCTCACATGTGCCATGTTTGGTCTTGTTAAGTGGTGATTCAATGTCTCACTTTGTGCCTTAGCCTTGAGCCTTATAGCTTGCATGCTTGTGTAGCATTTTGTTCATGTTTTGAGGCACATTTTGCCACTGATTTAGGGAGTTTTGAGGGCTGCCTCATTGAGCTTAATCCATGGCATGCTTGCTTTATGATTGTTGCATGTTTGATTAACTAAGTGTTGTGAAATGTTGGCCCCATTGTTTGACTTGTTCATGTTAACATTGCATGTTGCATCTTGTATGATTGGCATTGCATACTTAACATGAAAGTTGCATTATTAGATTGCATCATCGAGCCATGTTGCATACATGCATTTCATTACTTGGTTTGGGGTGTCAAACCAAGTGTGGGAAGTGAGGGGTGTTTGCACTTCAAGTGGCAAAACACACCTCCATTCCCCAAGTCACCAAGGCCTTTGACCTTAAGCATGATAAGGTTTTGGTTTCATTTGTTTGTTTGCATGCATTTTTCCATTGAAAATGCAACCTTGGTTCTTAGGCTATCATGCACCAAAGTGCAAAATTGATAGCCCTAGAACCAAGAGCCATGCTCCCTTGAGTCCCATTCATGAGAGGGAAGCATTGGCCATGCATAAATATGTCCAAAAATCCAATACCATGCACTGCTGTCTGCTGCTGCTGTCAACTGTCTTCTGCAGGAACTTTGTGCCGACCGGCAGGAAAGAGTGCCGACCGGCACTATATCTCTGGCCGATATAATATTTTGCAGCCGGTGGCCACCACAAGCAGCCGATGTTAACTTACTCCAGCCGGTGGCACTCAGCAGCACACAAGGAAGGATCCCTGGGACTTTGGTAATTTTTGGAGAGGCAGGGCAGCAAAAACAGAGGCAGCAGTGGCACGGTGTAGGCTTTTCCGGGCAAGTCGCAACGAGCATGCATCATTCGCACATCCCGAGGCAGGGCTGAGGCCCCCTTTCTTTTAATTACTTGATTTAATTTTAATAATTAGAATTTTGTAATAATCCATTCTTTCTTTTGGACTGTATTATTTCCGGACTGTATTATTATTTTGGTCTCTCCGTGTGAGGGCATGTTTTGTAATAAGTGTGGGTGTGTGGGCATGTATGTCTTCCAATCCTCCTTTCTTTCTAACCCTTTTATTTATCCGCTTACAGTGGTAAACTAGGGCATTTTAAATTAGCATACCTTATGCAATGCATGCGTGCATTCATGCATTTGTTTACATGCATCAGGGCCCGGCACATCATGCAAACTGCATCGTAATTTCAATTCAAAATTGAATACGTGATAGTTGTTGCATCTCATGTGCCATGTTTAGGGTTAGCCGAGCCTGTTTAGATTACACTCCTGTATGTGTTACATTAGCCACTTAACATGAACTAGGTCATGCATGTTTGCTAACTAGTTTACTGTTTTGGCACGGAGTACGATGTAAGTTTTTATTGCTTTAGCATATCGCATGCGTGTGAATGTTCAACATGATAATAGGATTGCCATGCGGCTAAATGCTTATGTGATATTACTGTTTGAATGCCTGTGGGTGGAGGTTGGATTGCGTGAGTTGGAAAACTCATTGAAATCCGTATTTTAGCCTACTTGCGAGTAGCAAAAAAAACCCAACACGTTTTTCGAGACAAAACGGATATGCAATGTTTATTTCCAAGTTAGGCAATCTAGTCTATACTTTTGTGTTGTGCGCATCACATAGTAATTCTAGGTTAATAACTGGAATAAGAACGCATAAAGTTTTCAAAAACGGATATCACGGTTAGTAGAGGCCGGTCTTCGGACCGGGCGAGAGGGGGTGCTCATAGCTGACCTTCCCCGATCGTACCCAAGCTCCCGAGCCAAGACCACTTTGGTGATGACGGACATGTGGCCTTCGGCACCGAGTCAGGGTTTCCTAAATTTCCCATTTTAAAATATTTAGGTGGCGACTCTGTAATCTGGCAAAGCAGTCCATGTTTGGCACTACTTTTTCAAAAATCTGTTTTTCTTCAAACGATTTGCCGGATTTGGACTCTTTGGTTCAGATTTAGAACCGCGACACAAAAGGGAGTCCGAACTGTAGCCGAGGTCCCCCGCGGGCGCGTCTACACCCGGGCCTTCTCATGACTATTGCACAATTTGGGCCTCCGATGGCTTATTTTCAAGCTTAACTGAAAAAAAAGTGCCTTTTTCAACTTAGTTTACAAACCAGAAGTCCCATGCCAATTTCGTAAGTTTTCACAACTTACATTGGTCTTTCCCGAGGTGTTGGAGGTTCTCCCATGGCCTTCTCGTGACTGTTACACGATTTTAGCCTCCGATGGCCTATTTTCAAGCTTAAGTGTGAAAAAACTGCATTGTTTGACTTAGTTTTCAAACTGGGAGTCCCGTGCTAGTTCTGTAAGTTTCAAAAAGTCACATTGGTCCATACTGAGAAGTTTGAGGTGTTCCGTGGGCCATCTCATGCCTATTACACGATTTTGGCCCCGATGGCTTACTTTCAAGCTTAAGTGTGAAAAAGTGCATTTTCTAAGTTAGTTTTCAAATCGGGAGTCCCGTGCTAGTTCCATAAGTTTCCACTACTTACATTGGTTCCTTCTGAGGTGTTTTAGGTGTTCCCTGGGCCATCTCATGACTATTACACGATTTTAGCCCCCGATGGCCTATTTTCAAAATTAAGTGTGAAAAAATTGTCTTTTTTGACTTAGTTTTCAAACCGGAAGTCGCATACTTGTTCCGTAAGTTTCCATAAGTTACGTTGGTCTATCCTGAGGTGTTTGAGATGTTCCCCGGGGCCTTCTCATGACTGTTGCATGATTTTGGCCCCCGATGGCCTATTTTGATGCTTAAGTGTTAAGCATGAAAATAGTGCCTATTTCGACTAAGTTTTCAAATCGGAAGTCCTGTACTAGTTCCGTAAGTTTCCACAACTTACGCTAGTCCCTCCCGAGGTGTTAGATGTGTTCCTTGGGCCTTCTCGTGACTGTTGCACGATTTTGGCCCCCGATGGCCTATTGTCAAGTATAAGTGTGAAAAAAGTTCCTTTTCCGACTTAGTTTTCAAACTAGAACTCCCGTGCTAGTTCTGTAAGTTTCCACAACTCACGTTGGTCCCTTCCGAGGTGTTTTAGGTGTTCCCTGGGCCTTATCGTGACAGTTGCACGATTTTGGACCCCCATGGCCTATTTTCAAACTCAAGTGTGAAAAAAGTGCCTTTTTTGACTTAGTTTTCAAACTGGAAGTCTCGTGCTAGTTCTGTAAGTTTTTACAACTTAAATTGGTCCCTCCCGAGGTTTTTGATGTGTTTTCCGAGCCTTCTCACGATTGTTACATGATTTTAGCCCCCGATAGCCTATTTTCAAGCTTAAGTATGAAAAAAGTGTCTTTTTCGACTTAATTTTCAAACTTGAAGTCCCGTGCTAGTTCTGTAAGTATCCACAACTTACGTTGGTTCCTCCCGAGGTATTGGTGGTGTTCTCCGAGCCTTCTCCTGATTGTTGCACGATTTTGGCCCCCGATGGCCTATTTTCAAGCTTAAATGTGAAAAAAGTGTCTTTTTCGAGTTAGTTTTCAAACCGGAAGTCTGGTGCTAGTTCCGTAAGTTTCCACAACTTACGTTGGTCCCTCCTGAGGTGTTGGAGGTGTTCCCCAGGCCTTCTCGTGACTGTTACACGATTTCAGCCTTCGATGCCTGATTTTCAAGCTTAAATATGAAAAAGTGCATTTTTTTATTTAGTTTTCAAACCGGGAGTCTCATGCTAGTTTTGTAACTTTTGACTACTTACATTGGTCCCTCCCGAGGGGTTTGAGATGTTCCTCGGGCCGTTTCATTCCTGTTACACGATTTTTTCCCCCGATGGCCTATTTCAAGCTTAAGTGGGAAAAAAGTGAATTTTTTAACTTAGTTTTCAAACAGGAAGTCCCGTTCTAGTTCTGTAAGTTTCCACAACTTACATTGGTCCCTCCTAAGGTGTTTGAGGTGTTCCCCAGGTCTTCTCGTGACTGTTGAACGATTTTGGCCCCCGATGGCCTAGTTTCAAGCGTAAGTGTAAAAAAAGCGCATTTTTTGACTTAATTTTTAAACTGGTGTAGACACCCCATTTTTGGCCGCCCTTAAGACTTGGCCACTGCTGATTGTTTACTTGGTGATGAAAGTTGTACAGTGCAAAGGTTCGATTTCTTCAGCAAGAGGAGCTTCAAATCCTAACCTTACACCCCTTTTTTGGACGAAAACTATTTTGACCAAAAAGATTTTAGACCTTAAAACCCTCTCTTTTAAAATAGTTTTTGAAAAAGTTCCTACGATGTTCCGAAGCTCGCATTTCGTTAAAAGTTGTGCTTTTTTGTAAACCGAGCAAGGGCAAAGTGGAAATGAATGGAAGAGAGGTGAACCCTTTGAAAACATCTTTAAAACATCTTATTTAAAGGTTTGGGGTTGAAGAAAAGAGGAGAGGAGGGAAGAAAACTAGCTGAGATGAAGTTGGGCATGAATCCAGGTAGGATCAAAATCGAGTGGTCTTCACTCAAATGAGCATAACTTTTTGTATACTTGGAATTTTGATGTGAGGCTGACACCATTGAAAAGAAGACTTCCAGGGCTTCAATTTAGGCTCAAGAATGACCTATAAAGGTGTCCAGATGAAGGAGATATTCCCATTTGAAGTTGGGTCCAAAAAGCATATTTTTCTGGCCAACCAGAGGTGGAGGTTGCTGGCCATGTATGGGCTTTTCTGGCCATGAATGCCCATTGCCGGCCAACTGCCATCCAAGAGTGATCCTTGCCGGCCAATAATGGACATGTGCTGGCCATCAACGATGGCTTGCTGGCCATTGATGGAAAAAGTCAGATTTTGGCAGATATTTACATTCCAACTGTTCCAGCTGTTCGTTTTGGGATATTTTTGACCTGAAGCCTCATTTGTTTATATATAGAGAGCCTTCTCTATTGTTTTCAAGGTTAGAACATTTGAGGAGTGAAATATTTTGGGGAGTCTCTCTCTCTACAATCCTCTCTCTCTAGACTTCTCCCTCTTTTCAGTTTTTGTGCTTAGAAGCTTGCATACATCAAACTTTAACCTGTCAACCCTTAACCAAAGTGGTTAATCTTTGGGTTGAAGTTTCTTGAAGCTATCTTGGAGCTCCTTAAGTGGCTTTTGGCTTGAATTGGTGCCAAGAATCACTCTCCCTTTCAAGAGGTATAACTATTACCCTTTAAGCTTGCTTTCATACTTGTTTTTGCCATCTTTTTGTACTTTTTTTGGGGTGGCTTTGAACTGAAAAAAAACTCTATTTTTATGACCTAAAGATGGTGGTTTGAGGCTATTTTGAGTTAGGGGGTGGTCCACCCTTCTTGTCTCTTTGCTTGTTAAGCTTTTGTGCCATCTTTTTATCACTTTCAAACAAACTCTTTTGGCCTTTGAACCACTGAAATTCAAAGGTTTTTTAGTGGTAAAAACTTTGTTTTGAGGTCCAAAATTGGTGGGGATAGCCTCTCCTCCTTGTGTCTAGGTTTCATGTCTAGCTAGCTCTGTATGTTAGCATGTTTTTCTAGATTATCTTAGCTTTATTTTAGCATGTTCTTGCCTCTGAAATAACCTGTTTTGGCTCTGTTTTGAGCTGGTTACTTCAGTTGAGGCTTGTTTTGCATAGTTGTAGTGCAATCCCATGCATTAGCTTAATGTTTTGGCTCTTCATGACTTGAGTCTAGCATGTTTTCCAACTGATTTTGGGCTATAAAAACTCTATGTTTTTGGGCTGAAGCTTGGGTCCTAAGGCCATTAAAGGTTGAGGGGTTGATAGCCCTTCTTTGTACCTTGTTTTGGAGGCCTTTGCCCTTGTGTTTCTCACCTTAAATCATCTTTTTTTGAGGCTTTTACCACTGATTTTCAGAGTTATTTCAGTGGAAAAAAAACATATTTTGACGTCCAAAATTGGAGGGGGTAGTCTCACCTCCCTGTGTCTTGCTTACTAGCTTAGCTTGCTCTATGTTTTGGCCTTGTAATCTAGCTTGTTTTAGCTCAAGTCTAGCATGTTTTTGCTACTATTTGACCTGCCTTAGCTCTGTTTTGGGTGGTTAGGGTCATTCGAGCTTTGCTTTATATGGTTGTAGTGCAATTTCCTTCACTAGCTTATTGTTTTAGGCATTTAAACATGAGTTGTTTAAGTTGTTTGCATGTTGTAGTGTCATTTTGCATGTAATTCCAGCATGTGTAGATCTGTCATATTACTCTTTGTTTCACTCTTTCAATTGCTTTTGAGAGTTGTTTCAAGTTTGGGATGCTTTAAGCTTGAGATTGAGATTTGTGATTAGTGGTTTTAATCCTCTTTTGAGGATTTCTACTAGCAAAAGGCATGACCTCTCCCTTGCCTTAAATAATCCATTGGTTGATAATTCTTTCTCTTTAGAGGACTCTCACCTTGGACTTAATCGATTAAAGGACTAATCGGCAATGTAAAATGAGTAAACAAAATGAACGAAGTAAAACTTGAGCAAGTTAAGTTTTTTGTGTTGCATTGCATGTGTTCAATCAGACGTTATATTGAACACAAGGTAGATTGGAGCATTTCATACTCAAAGTGATGAAATGAGCCAGTCTCATTAGTCTCCATTGCCTTTGATCACCCATGACAAGGTAGTGGTCTAGACACTTGTTTTTGTGCATTTATTGAAAGTGTGCAACTTGGATCTTTAGCCATCATGCATTGAAAATGCTTGATTGATGGTTTTGGGTCCAAGAGTACCACTCCTTTGATGATTTGAGATGATAAGGAGGGGCACAGTATAAACATACCCTTGGAAAACCCTTCATTTTCCTCCGTTGCAATGTGGTGACTCAGAGCACCAGTGGCTGGCAGTGCCTCATTCCTGGCCGACAAGGCACATTTTTGGCTGGCAGGGGGCCGGCAGCAACCTTTCATGGCCGGCAGACCACTGGTGCAATCCTCAGCATTGAATTGGTAAGATGGAGCAAAAAGATCCTAGAGTGTGGTGAATCCTGCAAATAGAGCCTCTGCAAAGCAAAACTGGAAGGCTTTTCAGGGCGAAAACCGAGTGCATGCATCCTCTACTTTCCTAAGTAGAGCTGAGGCAGTGTAGTTTAGTGCTTTGCATGTTTAGTTAGCAAGAATTTGTTTTAATTAATTAATTTTCTAATTAGTTAAGTGTTATAATAATTAAATAGCTTAGTTTAGCTATTTCTTTATTTTGATTTGTAATAATTAGTCTAATTAGCCTAGCTTAGATTAGCTTAGCTTATTCATTCAGACCCTCCTTCGTGAGGGCACAATGTTGTAATAAGTGTGCGTACGTGTGTGTATGTCTTCCAGCCCTAAATCTTTCTCCCTTTTACTTAACCGCTTTCGATGGTTAGTTTAGGGACATTTTCAATTAGCATACCTTATGCTTGCATGTTTGTATTCATTCATTTGTCTTGCATGCACCGAGGCTCGGCGCATTATTCAAACTGTATTGCAATTTCAATATACTTCTTTGAATACGTGTTTAAAAACATGTTATCAAATTGAATCAAATCATATAGCATATTAGTAGCCGAGGCTATTAATTGCATTATTGCATGTGTTGCATTAGACATCTTGTATAGTTAGGATCATGCATCTTTCTAACTTTTGTTTTCCTAGCTTGGAGTACTAGGTGAGTTTTACGATTTAGCATATCGCATGCGTGTTGATGTTGCCATGATTAGCATGCTTGCCATGAGGCTATTTGCTTAAATGATTAATTGCATGAATGCCTGAGGATGAAGGCTTTGTTGCTTGAATTGGAACAATTCGATAAATGTGAGTTTTAAAGCCCACTTTGTTGAGGTGGCAAAATCATGTTTTAAGCCTACCTTGTTTGGTGGAAAATCCGTATTTTAGCCCACTTGCAGGTGGCAAATTCAAACCATTTTTGAAAGACAAACATGAGTTGAATTCGTTCCAATTCTTGCGATTTTAGTCTATACTTGTATGTGTGCGTCACATAGTAAGTTAGCTTAATAACCAGATAAAAACACATGAGGTTTATAAAGTCACATATCATGATTAGTAGAGGCCAATACTTTGATCGGGCGAGCGGGGGTGTTCATTTCAGGACCTTCCCCTCTCATACCCAAGTTCTCGAGTCGAGGCAACTTTGGTGATGATGGACACGTGGCCTTTGACACAAGTCAGGGTTCCCTAAATTTTTCCAAAATAAAATATTTAGGTGGCGACTCTGTAATCTGGCAAAGTAGTCCATTTTTGGCACTTTTTTATTCAAAAATCAATTTTCTAAAAGGATTTGCTGGATTTAGACTCTTTGGTGTTTATCAATCTCGCACTGCACTTTGTGAGATTAGATTCAGAACCGTGATGGGAGTCCGAACTGTAGGACCAATTCGAGCTCTCCGAAAGGGGGCGCGAAGAAAGTCGAGCTACAGTTTCTGGCGACTCTATTGAGGATTTAGAGAACTTGACTTGAACTCATGATATGTTGTTTTATTTACACTTATGTGTTTCTTTGCATTGTATTTGCATTGGTGTGCCTAAGTCACTATGTTTGCCATCTGCTATTCCTGAACAGTTTGTCGGACGCTCGTTTGGAAAAGCTTGCCAAAAGGCTGATCAGTTGCGAGCTCTGCCACGATGGGAACACAACCCTTGGATCTGGACTACCGCTGTACCGTTTGATCCTCCTTTCACTTCTCGGTGTTAGGTGTGAGAGGTATATTAGGTAGTCTTGCTGAGGTACCCTTTGTAGACGTCCCGAACGTCCCGGGAGAAGATCCTGTTTTGTTCATTTGGGCTCACTACAGTTCGGACTCAATGTCACGGTCCTGTATCTAATCTCGCAGAGTGCAATGCAAGACCGATGAATCATCAAAGAGTCTAAATCCGGCAAATTGTTTTTGAAAATAGATTTTTTTGAAAGAAGTGCCAAACATGGACTGCTTTGCCAGATACAGAGTCGCCACCTAAATATTTTATTTTTGGGGGAATTTAGGAAACCCTGACTCGTTGCCTAAGGCCACGTGTCCGTCATCACCAAAGTTGCCTCGGCTCGGGAACTTGGGTACGATTGGGGAAGGTCACTTCGTGAGCACCCCCGCTCGCCCGATCAAAGATCGGCCTCTACTAACCATGATATCGAGTTTTGAAAACAATATGAGCTCTTATTCTGGTTATTAGCCTAGAATTACTATGTGATGCACACAGCATACAAATATAGACCGGATCGCCTGAATTGGAACAAAACATCTCATGTTTGTTTTGAAAACGGTTTGCTACTCGTAAGTAGGCTTAAAATACAGATTTTGCCACCCTCGGGTGGGCTTAGATGGTTTTGCCACTATCTAGTGGGCTTAAAACTCACAGTCAATGCATTATTCCAATTCAGATAATCCAACATTCACCCACAGGCATTCAGGCAGGTATATCACATAAGCACATAGCCTCATGGTGAGCATGCTATCATGGCAGTCACTCACACGCACGCAAGGATGCTAAAACATAAACACTTACTGAGTACTCCGAGCCAAAGAAAGAAGCTAATTAGAAAACATGCATGAATCCTAACTATGCTGAGAATGCCTAATGCAACACATGCAAAAATGCAACTATAATAGGCTCAGCTATTCTAAAATGACATGTGAAATGCTACAGCTAACAAGTGTTCAACTTGGAATTAGAATACAATGCAGTTAGTATGATGCGCCGAGCCCGGTGCATGCAATACAGATGAATGATGCAAACATGCAAGCATAAGTATGTTAATTGAAACATGCCCTAATCTAACCATCGTAAGTTGGTAAATAAAAGGGAGAAAGACGTGGGGTTGGAAGACATACATCACACATACGCGCACTTATTACAATTGTGCCCTCGCTCGGAGGGTTCGAATAAATAATACAGTCCGAATAAATAATCAACTACTCTAGCTAATTAAATATTACAAAACCCTATGAATAACTAGCTACAACTAATTATTACACAACTTAATTAATTAACAAATTAATTATTAGAAATGACAAATGCTAACTAACAAGTAAGCAGTAAAAGAATTGCTCCAGCTCTGTTTGAAGAAGAGGAGGGTATGCATGCTCGCTTTGGCTCCTCGCCTCGAAACGCCTTCCAGTTGCTCTTTAGAGGCTCTGTTTGCAGGGTGTCTTCCAGTGTTTGTTGCTGAAACTTACCAAAACACTACTGGGGAGTTCACCAGTGGCCTGCCGGCCATGAAAGGAGATCTGCCAGCCAACAACAAGGCACTGCCGGCCAGGGATGATACACTGCCGGCCATCAACAATGCACTGCCGGCCACTGGTGTTCTGTGACACCAAGCTGCAACAAAGCACAAAATAGAGAAAAGGGAGGGTCTCCCAAGGGCATGTATGCATTATGCCATCCCATATCACCTCAAAACATCAAGGGAGAGGCCTAGTCGGATCCATGACCATCAATCACGCATCCCGATGCATGATGGCCAAAGATCCAACTTGTGCAAATCAATATGAAAATAAATGCACAGATACAACAAGTAAAGCCTAGAACTCTATCATGAATCATCAAGAGCTTCGGCAACCAAGAATTGAGACACGTTCCATCACTCGGAGTATGAAACGCCCCTCGCTCCTCGTGTTCGGATTAACACTTAATCCAAACAATGCAACATATAAGCATGGCAAACATGCAATATGATTATATGGCATACTCGGTGCCAACTTGAACATACAATCATGCAATATGACTTAAGCATGCAAAATGAAGGGTAATGGAATTAGCATGCGACAACATGCAAAGATGGAGCAAGCATACAACAATATGCAAGACAAGCATGCAACAACATGCAAGGGATGGACTTAAACCGAGATGGGAAACTCTCAACTAAGCCCAAATCAGTGGCCAAAGTGATGGAATTAAGCCATCAAAACACACTCAAGCATGCAAAATGTGAAAGGCTCACCAAAAAGGCCTAAGAGGGCAACTCTCGAGAGTGCTTAAAGGAGTGACAAATATGCAAGTGTAACAACACTAGATGCACTGAAATGAGATGATAAACGATGCCAAATCATTTAGACAACACAAAGATAGCATGCATGAGCTAACAAAACACAAAGCTTGTAAGGCCAATTACACTACAGCTATACAAAGCATGAAGGATATGGCAAGGGCAACCCAAAACAGTCCTAGTACATGTTAATATGAGACTAAAACATGTACGGGAGTAAGCCAAAACAAGCTAGCATACAATGCTAAAACATGGGACATGCAAGGTTACAAAAGAGGCAATGCACTACACCTATTGGAACCTGTGGAGAAGTGGTTTTGGAAATACTCCTCTGATCCTGGGAGACGCTGGTGATCCTCAACTGGTCACCTGAAAAGACACAAACGCTCCGGTCGGGGATGCCGGGATTAGCACTCCGACGGGCAAGTCAGCTCATCACTTAAAGTAACTTATCTGCTCAGTTTAGCAAATGAAAAATGATTATTCTCCCATTTCTAAATATGTGGTTCTTGTATTTATACTCTTTTTTCTCTATCCTCGGGGCCAGAGCCTACTTTTTAATCATTGTACTTTACCATACCCGGCTCCAACGATCTAGACTTATTCGGCTCTCATCTTATATTCGGCTCTCATATTATATTCGGCTCTCCCATCCTATTCTCGCCGGATACAGCCGATCATTGCGCCCGATGTTCGCGTTTCTGCCCTTGTTATTTACTCGGCTCCCACAATTGCCCTCCGAACTCCTTATTAACGGTAGATAATCGGCGAGTTTGGTTTCGAATTCGAAAACTCAGACGGCTTTGCATTCCCCAACGTACATGTCAGAATGCGCACACCCTTTCGCTCATCATTACCCTTTCCCGCCTCGTTCGTGCATCTTTCGCATTTATTACGATTTGAACTTCAGTCTTTTCGCGTGCACGATTCGTTCAAGCATTCGAGACTCTTCGACCACCAGCGGATATCCCTTCTCTGATTCGAACTTTTTGCAACTTCTCTCCGTCTACCTCTGACCCGTTTAATCTTCGTAAGTCTTCTTCTCCCTTCTCTACAATCCTATTTTCTGTTTGTCATTCTGATTTCGGCGGAACTCTGGACCCCTACGAAAATGGCTAAACACTTGAAGGACCTCCTTTCCGAGGGTCGTATCTCCGGATTCCGGCGACACTTTTCCATTCCCGACGACGTCCATCTGTCTCTTGTAACGGACAATACCCTTGATATGGAGAGGGAGGATCAGAATACGATCGTTTTGCCTCTCTTATCTATAGCGGAGGGCGGAGTCCGTTTTTCCCTACATCCATTGCTTAGGGCCGTCCTCCGCTATTGGGGTCTGATTCCTTCTCAACCCAACGTAAATTTCTTTCGAATCATTATGGGGGTGCTTGAGTTGAATCGTCGTCTTAGGATCAATCTTGGCATTCCGGCGATTCGGCACTGCTACGCTCTGGCCAAATCTTCCGGTCGGCTGGGGAGATATTTTCTCAGGGCCAAGGACACTGACCATCACTTGATAACCATGCTTGCCAGCTCTGGTAAGAGGGTTGACGACGTGATGGTCACTGTTCGGGGTAATTGGGAGTTCGGTGAAGGCGAAGACCGTCTAGGTAATTGGGAGTTCGGGGTAAAGGGTGATCCAGGTTGCCGTGTAACGCCTTTTCTTTTTTTTTTTTTAATCATCCTTCGTTCATTGCAGGTAACAGATTGAAGAAGGTTCTTCCCTCAACCGACGAGGCAGTCCTTAAGGAGGTCAAGTCCACGCTAAGATACTTCGGCCGTCCAAACCTACAGAAGCAAGGGAGAGCGGCTCACATACTCCTTCGATACGAACCGACTTACACTACGTATTCGGCCGCGGAAGGCATCCCCATTCCATCCGGCGATCAATATCTTTCGGCTCTTCTCTTTCCCAGCTTCAAGAGCCTTAGGCAAATTGGCCTCGAAGAATCGGATTCGGAAGCAGAGGCGGAGCCGGTTGTAGAGGTAGTTGCCGAACCAACCAGAGAGGTCGCCGAGGAGGCTGAAGAGGTTGACGAGGTGATACGCTCGGCGTTTGAGGCCGCCGGCCTTAACCAGCCCTCGCCATCCACTTCGAGTCGGGCAGAGCTTTCTGGAGATATTTTTGAAAATTTCAGAGACCTACCCAGCAATTTTTTTGAAGGTATGGCCGGGGAAAGCCTTATGCAAATGGCGCGAAAGAAAAATGCCGAGCGGATGGCTGCTTGAAAGAAGGCCGAGGTCGCCCATTCTGAGCATAGCTTGACTAAACCTTTCAAGCCCGTTATTGAAGAGACTGTTCAGGTCGCTGCGGCCAACATGGGGAAAGAGGTTGAGGAGCAGGCCATTGGCGAGCAGCAGATTTCAGAAGAGCGCGGCGAGAAGCGCGGCGCCGAGGGAGAGGCCGAATCGGAGCCTAACCTTGCTTCCAAACGGCCTCGTATAGAAGAGTCGGACGCGGCCGCCCCGTTTATTATTTGGCCAAAGATCAGAGATACGCCGATCTCCTCTAATGCTTCAGCCATTGAGGATCCAGCCGTGGCATTGAGCCTGGCGGCTTCGGTGTCCCTGCCGGCTGACATTGCAGCCTTTCGCGCCGTGCCCGATGTCTTGGCCGTAGCCCTATCTGCGCAGTTGGCCTTGCTGGTCAGTGACCTCAAATTCTCTTGATTTTGTTTTCGTTATAGTTTTTTGACGACCTCGACTTGTTTTGCAGACTATTGGCCGGATCGCAGACTTAGGCCGCCGCCTCCATGATGCCCTTGGCAGAGTTGATCGTTTGCAAGCGGAGGCGGACGGTCAAAAGAGTAGGGCTGAGTTTGAGAGGGTGCGAGCCGAGGTGGAGAGTGCGCGAGCTGAAGCCGAGAAGGAGAGGGCTCACTCAGCTGAACAATTCCGTGCTGACGCTGAGAGTAGGGCGAAAGCGAGCGAGGAATCGCTCAGGCTAGCCAAGGAGGCGCTTGCCGAGGCGGAGGTTCAGCTAGCGGAGCTAAAGGCTGCCAAAGAGAAAGCCGATTCTGATGCTTCTGAGGCATTTGAGGCGGGGAAAAGCGCCGCCCTCACGGAATATGTAAATGAAGTCCCCAAATTCGAGAATCGGGGATTCAAACATGGGTGGCTCAAAGCCCTTGCTGCCGTCGGGGTTACGTTGGCTTTGCCAATTCCGTACGAGCAAGTGGACGTTGAGCCACTTGAATCTGACCCCGAGGACTGATCTGGGAGTCATTTCGATTTTATTGAGTATTTTTTTATTTTGATGTAAGTTTTTGTTTGGTAGACGTTTGTTGGCTCAGGGTAATTTTCATGTACAAATTGGTTACTATTTGCGTTCAATTTATTAATGAAACCTGCCTTGGTATTTCACCACTACTTGTCCGTGGTTTGTCAAGTTATGTTAATAAAAAATGTGTTCTTTCACGATTTTGGATAAAATCCTTGCTGTGTTTGAGCTTTCACAAATTGAATATCTTATGATAAATAACTTATGACAATGTTGAATTATCATTCATATGCCAAGTACTGTGTGTACTGAGCCGGTTGGGATACAGACCGAATGGATAGATTAATCTCATAAGCCGACTGGGGTACTGGGGCCGAATGGATCGATTAATCTGCCCTTGCAACAGGCGGTGCATGATGGTTCGGGCGCCGGATAAATTCATGAGCTGGCTGGGGTACAGGAGCCGAATGGATCAATTAATCTACCCTCGCCCCAGGCGGTGCGTGATCGTTCGGGCGCCAGATAAATTCGTTAGCCGACTGGGGTAAAGAAGCCGAATGGATCGATTAATCTGCCCTTGCCCCAGGTGGTGCGTGATCATTCGGGTGTCGGATAAATTCATGAGACGGCTGGGATACAGGAGCCGAATGGATCAATTAATCTGCCCTTGCCCCAAGCGGTGCGTGATCGTTCAGGCGCCGGATAAATTCGTGAGCCGGCTGGGGTAAAAAGCCGAATGGATCGATTAATCTGTCCTTGCCCCAGGTGGTGCATGATCGTTCGGGCGCCGGATAAATTAATGAGACGGCTGGGGTATAGGAGCCGAATGGATCAATTAATCTGCCCTTGCCCTAAGCGGTGCGTGATCGTTCGGGCGCCGGATAAATTCGTGAGACGGCTGGGGTATAGGAGCCGAATGGATCAATTAATCTGCCCTTGCCCTAGGCGGTGCGTGATCGTTCGGGCGCCGGATAAATTCATGAGCCGGCTGGGGTACAGGAGCCGAATGGATCAATTAATCTGCCCTTGCCTCAGGCGGTGCGTGATCGTTCAGGCGCCGGATAAATTCGTGAGACGGCTGGGGTATAGGAGCCGAATGGATCAATTAATCTGCCCTTGCCCTAGGCGGTGCGTGATCATTCAGGCGTCGGATAAATTCATGAGTCGGCTGGCGTACATGAGCCGAATGGATCAATTAATCTGCCCTTGCCTCAGGCGGTGCGTGATCGTTCGGGCACCGGATAAATTCGTGAGCCGGTTGGGGTAAAGAAGCCGAATGGATCGATTAATCTGCCCTTGCCCCAGGTGGTGCGTGATCGTTCGGGCATCGGATAAAATTACATTAGTGATTGAGACCTTAATTAATGAGACTGCCTCGAGAGTGCTGCCGCCGTAATGGATAAATGAACACAGGCTGAGCTTAAAGGGCAGCTGATTCGAGTTCTTGGAGGAAGATGTGTGGTGTAAATGTCGAACAGACTCTTCTTTAACAGTAAAGGGGAAGCGAGGACGCTAGCTGAGCTGGGCGGAGACATGAACCGAGGTGGTGAACCTTCGCGCACGGGGAGCAGGAGTTTCAGGGATCGAGAGAGGCGTCAGTCTCCTCGACGTCGGAGCAGGTCGCCCAGGCGGGACAAGTAGTCGCAGGGAAAATCTCCAAAACCCGAGTCGACAGGGGATCTAATGCGAATCCATGCCCATTGAGCTTTGCGGTGTTTGTGGGGAATAGACCCATGACAGAGGCGGATTCGATCGTTCGAGACCCGAACGTGGCGGTCGAGTTTGCTCGACAAATTTTTCCTCCTGAGGTTCAGTAGTCAATGGTAGGTCGACAGGATTACGACGTGTTTCGTAAAGGCATTCACGTGGCGGTGAAGGGGCTTTACATCGCCTATGAAATTGGCATGCGACTGCGCGCTGCCCGTCGAGAGTTGGAGAAGAAGGAGGAACGTATCCGAAGTTTGGAGGCTCGCGCGGAGGCGGCCGAGCGTGAGTTGGGGAAGGCCAAAGCGGCTCAGGCGCAACCCGCCTGGCAGGGAAACCCAATTGTGGAGGAAAGGGTCACCAGTCGGCTCATCAATGCTGCGCTCGCCGACCGAGAAACAGCGAGTACGTTTGCGGTGGAGTCCGCGAAGGGGAGGGCCTATGAACAAGGTTTTCATGACGGCCGAAAAGTTGGCATTGAAAAGACCAAGGAAAAGCTTGCCGAAGAGGTTTGCCGATGTGAGAACCGTGGATTTAGGCACGGTTGGATCAAGGCGTCTCAAGCCGCGGAGGCTCTGCGAGCGTCGGGCATTGACGCAGCATCGCCGTTCTACCGCAGTGAACATTTTCCGTATTCCGCTTTTGAAGTCGAGAAAAGCGAGGATGAGGCTGACGCCGTGTAAGAATATGCGTTGTAAGAACGAAACGCAATAAGAAACATGTAATTCATCGTTGGATTGAATAAAAGAAACGTTCTATTGTAGATATTTTGTCGTAGTTCATATTCGGCATATAAATGATTGTAATTGTCGTTTATTCGTGAATGGCCACTAATGTCAAGTGGCCCAAGCCGACATGTGGGGGCTATGCCGTGATGAATGTCAATCGACGCCCGTCTTTTGGGGGTTTGGCGTTAATGAAGTCCCCTCGGGGTAATCGCCTGTACTTAAAAATAAGTGGACTGGACTGTTCGAGTCACAGACCTCATTAATATGACAATATTTGTCGCGTGGGGTTATATGATGTTGTGGATATAAAACAGAGCTATTTGATCAGCCAAACTCGAACTTTGGCAGAGGCTGATGCTGCAATGGATCGCGGCGGAGAATTCTCCGGCGTGGGACGTATATCGCCAACGAAGAAACGGGAGGCGTGCCAGCCTTCAAGTCGTCGAAGCAGATCGCCCCGAAAGGAGACAAAACGACCGTTGCCCATGATCTTCCTTGTCTTGGATCTTAGCCTTGATATTGTCAATGGTGTCAAAGGGAGGTCCAGGGATAGGCTAATTCGGGCACGGTCAGATTAATACTAGATTAAGACATTTCGAGCCGTGGACGCTTATCAAATGTCGTGCACCGATTCGGAGCCTCCGCTCCATAAACATGGTTGATTCTCCTTCACGCTTTAGAGGATAAAGATAGATATTGTAATGTTCGAACGCGGATTACGCCTATGTAATGACTGTTTGATCAAATAAAAAAGTTCTATCTCAAACTGGTTGCATTTATTTTGCTGTCTGTTTTACTTTGTTTTATATTTGATTTATTTCGAATGTTGGCATGTTTTATTTCGTTGTTCTCATGCCGAAATGTGCTTCGTATTCGGAGCTATGGCCTGCCATTGGATGTTATACCTGAGGCGTTGCAAATACGGCCCTTACTCGGCCGATCATGAAAATGTCGAACGACGCTTCGAATTCGGAGACTTATTCATCCCTAAGGTGTCATGCGCCAAAGGGGGCTCCGAATCCGGAGACTGTTTGGCCAATCGCGATACCCACGATGGGCGCTCCGAATCCGGAGACTTATTCGGCCCTAAGGTATCATGCACCAAAGGGGCTCCGAATCCAGAGACTTTTTTGGCCAATCATGGTATCCACGAAGGGCGCTCCGAATCCGGAGACTTATTCGGCCCTAAGGTATCATGTACCAAAGGGGCTCCGAATCCGGAGACTTTTTTGGCCAATCGTGATATCCATGAAGGGCGCTCCGAATCCGGAGACTTATTCGGCCCTAAGGTATCATGTACCAAAGGGGCTCCGAATCCGGAGACTTTTTTGGCCAATCGTGGTATCCACGAAGGGCGCTCTGAATCCGGAGACTTATTCGGCCCTAAGGTATCATGTACCAAAGGGGCTCCGAATCCGAAGACTTTTTTTGGCCAATCGTGGTATCCACGAAGCGCGCTCCGAATCCGGAGACTTATTCGGCCCCAAGGTATCATGTACCAAAAAGGCTCCGAATCCGGAGACTTATTCGGCCCTAAGGTATCATTTACCAAAGGGGCTCCGAATTCGGAGACTTATTCGGCCTTAAGGTATCATGTACCAAAGGGGCTCCGAATCCGGAGACTTTTTTGGCCAATCGTGGTATCCACGAAGGGCGCTCCGAATCCGGAGACTTTATTCGGCCCTAAGGTATCATGTACCAAAGGGGCTCCGAATCCGGAGACTTATTCGGCCCTAAGGTATCATTTACCAAAGGGGCTCCGAATCCGGAGACTTATTCGGCCCTAAGGTATCATGTACCAAAGGGGCTTCGAATCCGGAGACGTTTTTGGCCAATCGTGGTATCCACGAAGGGCGCTCCGAATCCAGAGACTTTGGCAGATATGACGAGCGCCCTGATGGGAGTTGGGAACTGAATTCGAGTGACAAAGAACAGAGGTTTGTATTGCAAAAGTGAAATGTACACAAGTACCAAAGCCCACAGGTCGGGTCGATGATAAGGTTTTCATGAAATTTCTACTTGTAACAACTGCGAGGTGCCACAGATTTCTTCGATACCGTGTGTTGTCGGAAAGCGGACGAGCTGATGATAAGTGCTTGGAACGGCCTTCATCGTATGCAACCAGGTTCGGCCCATGATGATATTGTACGGCGAAGGGAGTTTTACGACTGAGAACTCGACATCGACCGTCTTGGAGCCCGCGCGAACAGGTAGTTTGATTTTCCCTAACAAGTATTCAGGGTTCATGTTAAAGCCGAACAATGGGTGAGGAGCCGGAGACAAATCTGATTTGTCGAAGCCAAGTTTGGCGAAAGCCTTGTGATACATAACCTCTAAAGTACTCCTCGGGTCTATGAGAATGCGGTCAACGGTGAACTGATTTACGCGTAGTCTTACGACCAACGGATCGATGTGGGAGGCTGCTGCTCCGCGAACATCGGAGTCGCCGAAAGTAATCGTCGTAGCTTCTCTAGGCCGTTCGGTCGGAATGTGTCGTTCCTGGGGAGCTGGATGCGACTGGATTGCGTGTACGGTCGGGAGAGCTGGCAGGCTGTAGATAATGTGGATCACACCGAGTGGGGGCGAGTCTTCTCTCAAGGCCAGTGCCTTGATCGGCTTGTCGTTTCTCACGTACTGCTGCAGTTGGCCGTCTTGCACTAGCTCCTCCAGGTGATCTTTTAGTGCGTAACAACTCTCAGTCTCGTGGCCGTGATCTTTGTGATATTCGCATCGCCTATCCCTTCTTCGCGTATCGGGGGGTCTTACCATCTTCGACGGCCATTTGAAGAACGGAAGGTGTTGGACCTTGGTCATTATCGAAGTAATTGGTTCGGACAATTCGGTGTACTTTTTGTCGGCACGCCTCGTGCGTCTGCTATCGACCTGCAGTTGTTCATTCGTCCGGTGGGGACTTTGATCGCTTGACCGGCGAGAGTCCCGACTCCTGTCTCTCTTAGAGTGTTGTCGCGGCTCAGGGCTCGGAGGTGGCACGGAACTTACTGGTTGAGCAACTTCCGAGAGTGTTCATTTATTGGACGTTTGTCTGGCTTTAATTCTTGAGGCATCGTCTTCGACTTTGCAGTACTCCTCAACTTTCTTTATCAACGCCCAAACTGTTTTGGGGGGCCTTCTGGTCAAGGAACTGCGAAGAGCGCTTTCAGGGTGTAGTCCCATTTTGAAGGCGGTGATGGCCATGGAGTCGTTGCAAGCGTCGTCAACGAGGTTGAAGCACTCCCAATAGCGCACCGAGTACGCTCTGAGCGTTTCTCCCGACTGCATCTGCATAGCCCAGAGAGAGTCGGCCTGTTTTGGTTGTACCTTGTTGGTGATGAACCTGGCCCTGAAGGATTTCTGCAATTGATGGAAACTCTTGATTGAAGCCGGCTCCAGCTTGTAATACCATCTGACAGCTAGTGGTCCCAGGCTGCTGGGGAATATTCGGCACATAAGGGCCTCGTTATCTGCATGCAATGTCATGGCCTGCTTGTAGTGGCGGATATGATCAGTAGGGTCTGACTTTCCGTCGTAGAGAGTGAATGACGGAGCTTTGAACTTCATGGGTAGGACCGCCCTCGCAATCCGTCGAATAAAGGGATCGTGCTGGTTGTCCTCGTCTGAACTGCTTCTTCTGCGCTTGTTCCTTGTACGAAGGCTCTTTTCGGAAGAGCTGGAAGTTTCGGATCGTCCCTTCTTGTTGAGCTCCGTGGACAGTGAGTTGGAGTCGCTATCGATATCCCCTGGTCGTGCTCGAGGTTGTTGTCCACTTGACTTCGGCGGATGCTCGGGGGCTTGGCGTATGGCTTCTCTAGATTTTGCCACTTCCAGGGCCAAGTCCTGACGAAGACGTTCATTTTCAGCGATCATGTTCTCCAACCTCTGTTCGTTCTGCTTGGCTTGTTCCATGATGGCTTGCATTGTCTCCTGTGCTGAAGTCGTCGGTGAGTCAAAGTTCAAGGCGTGTCTTGCGGCAATGGTTTCCTTTCCCAGCATGTTTGCTGGGGTGAGATCGTCTCTCTGTGTGGTTTCGTCAGTGGCTATTGGAGGATCATCAGTCACGCCTGCCATGGCGCCAATTGTGGAGAAGTGGTTTTGGAAATACTCTTCTGATCCTGGGAGACGCTGGTGATCCTCAGCTGGTCACCTGAAAAGACACAAACGCTCCGGTCGGGGATGCCGGGATTAGCACTCCGACGGGCAAGTCAGCTCATCACTTAAAGTAACTTATCTGCTCAGTTTAGCAAATGAAAAATGATTATTCTCCCATTTCTAAATATGTGGTTCTTGTAGTTATACTCTTTTTTCTCTATCCTCAGGGCCAGAGCCTACTTTTTAATCATTGTACTTTACCATACCCGGCTCCAACGATCTAGACTTATTCGGCTCTCATCTTATATTCGGCTCTCATATTATATTCGGCTCTCCCATCCTATTCTCGCCGGATACAGCCGATCATTGCGCCCGATGTTCGCGCTTCTGCCCTTGTTATTTACTCGGCTTCCACAGAACCAATCATGGCATGACTTGGACAACATAAAACAGAGTTACATTATGTATAACAAGACCAAAAATGTACTGAAATGATGAGCCAAAGGCTTAGACTTAATGGTATGCACAAAAGTCCATTCTTGAGGCATCAAGAACAAGCTCTATAAAACATTCAAAGCATGTCAAATACAAGTGTATGATAACATTTCATGGACTGAAATAGCATGTGGAATGAGGGCAAGGCATGCAAACATCACATGTATGGCATGGTAGGGGCCTCAAAACCCAAGACTAGCCTAAGCATTTACAATATAGCTATACAAAGCATGAGTGATATGGCCATGACAGCCTAAAACAGTCCTAGAGCAGCCCAAAATAAGCATAAAATCATGTTAGAGCAAAGCCAAAATATGCTAGGATGATGAGTCAAAGCATCATGCACAAGAGGCTAGTAAACAAGATTTGTTCTACACCTATATGGAGCATGCAAAGGATGATCAAACAAACTATGGATAGGGTCATGACATGCCAAATGATGACCAAATACGTGCTGAAATGTAAACCAAACAAGCTAACATGACATGGCAAAGCATGAAGCATATGAAGCTAGTTTAAGGGATTTACAGTACAAGTGCATCATGCAAGCATGGAGTGACAAAACCAACCCAAAACAGATTCATGGCATGGTAAAACATCAGCAAAAACGTACTGAAATAGACTCAACACAAGCTAAGCACATATGCTACTTTGATGAGCAATGAATGGAGTTACACTACACATACTGGATGCATGCAAAATATGACCAAACCAGCCTTGGACAGGGCCAAGGCAGGTCCTAGAAGTCACAAAAAATGGCCTGAACCAAGCCTCAAAAATGTAGAGAGGCATGCTCCTTTGTAAGGCTAAAAAAGCAAGCAAGCAAGAACCAAAAGAGTGGGGGCCACCCCCTCTGATTTGAGACCTCAAAACCACACCTTTACTACTGAAAATCCACTGGATTTCAGTGGTAGGAAGGCCAAACCAAGGCTAGCTCGGAGGCCTTAAGGCATGGCTTAAAACAAAGCCAAACAAAGCATGCAAGAGGGTTATACACCCCTAATAGCAAAATGACCTTAAACAAACTTGAAAAACACTTAAATAAAAGACTTTTTTCAGTTATAAGCATAGCCTAAATCAATATGCAAGAAAGGCCAAAGTGGGGTACAAGAAAGTGTTAAAATGGGGAAAATACTCACCCTTGGAGACTCTCTTCGAAACCAGCAACTTCAGGGGGTAGAAACCAACTTTTAGAGCTCAAGAATCCCTCCCAAGAAGCTTAGTCCAATGGTGGTGGTGTATCTCTAAGGGTTGTAGTGTAAAAGTGCAAGGAAATCTAACTTCAAAGCACAAAACTTCAACAATATAGAGAGAGAGACAGAGAGAGAGAGAGAGAGAGAGAGAGAGAGAGATTTTTCTCTTCAAAAGCTTTGAACCCTTGATATAGAGGGAGCCCTCTTGCTTATATAGAAGAAGGCAATGCAAAGCTTCTTCAAGAAGCTTTGCAAGAGTTCCATCCCTACATACACGTGTATGGAGGGGAGATAACAAAAATCCAGCTGGCTCAAAAGATCTAGAGGAAAACCAGCTGAGATAGGGGGGGTGCCGGCCATCAGTAATGGCCGGCAGTGGCTCACTGATGGTTGGTAGGGCTTCACCAATGGCCGGTAGGCACAAAGCCACGGCCGGCAGTGCCAGGCCATGGCCGGCAGTGCACCAAAAGGATCACTCTGAAAGGACCAAGTCAAGGTCCAAAAAAAGGGGCAGAGAGGATACAGGGTCCGGGAAGCTCGAACCGGTGACGTTCCGCCGCGACAGTCGAGTACTCAGGGAGCAATCGAACTAGTTGTTGGGTGTACCTACAAGAACAACCAAGTCTCGAGGACGGTCAAAAGTGAGGTGTCTACAGTTGCCCCTCTTTGACAGAACTCAACAGTCACAAAGTGACGGGAGTGAGTGTCAAAGCCCAGAGACGACCCATTTTTGACAAGGCCGAAGACTCAGACAATCAATCAATACAGGCATGCGGAGATGTGCCCGGAGGCTGGGGCATAATGCAAATGATATGCAAGATGCAAGAGCATGACTAATAATCATGCCAAGGATGCTGTAATGAAGCAAATAATGCAACAGTTTTAAGCGGGTGAACAACAATCCTACATATTCCAACAGGAAGGATATAAGAAAGATATGCAATTCTTACCACGTTTCACACGGAGTGCATACAATACCTGTGCGGCTCGTCTGGGCATGCCAGCTTCAAATGAACCGTACATACAATATCATGCCTGTAAAAGAAATAAACTTAACAGGTACAATATCGTTAGAAACATGCATAACAATGCAATTTGAAAAGCGCGTGACAACGCATATGAAGTGTGCATAAACACATGTAAGTAAAGCATACGTAATAACGCATACAATGTATGAAGCAGGAATTTGAACACATGTAAGTAAAGCACACGTGACAATGTGCACAACGTGTGAAGTAAGAAGGGCATAGACATAAGTAAGTAAAGCATGCAGTAACGCAGGCAATGTGTATAGGAATCGAACACATGTATGTAAAGCATGCAGTAACGCAGGCCATGTGTATAGGAATTGAACACATGTAAGTAAAGCATGCGGGGTTAACGCAGGCAATGTGTAAGCAGGAATTGAACACATGTAAGTAAAGCAAGCGCGGTTAACGCAAGCAATGTGTAACCTCCTGTAAAGTGCGTAAACACATGTAAGTAAAGGACACGCAGAAACGCATGCAATGTGTAAAGCAAGCAAAAGTATGAACACATATCAGTAAAGCACACACCGAAATGTGCACAATGTGTAACCACCTGAAAAATACATATACACATGTAAGTAAAGCACACGCAGAAACGTGTACAATGTGTATAGCAGGAATAAACACATATCAGTAAAGCAGGCGCGATTAACGCAAGCAATGTGTAACCTCCTGTAAAATGCATAAACACATGTAAGTAAAGCACACGCAGAAACGCATGCAATGTGTAAAGCAAGCAAAGGTATGAACACATATCAGTAAAGCACACGCCGAAACGTGCACAATGTGTAACCACCTGAAAATACATATACACATGTAAGTAAAGCACACGCAGAAACGCATGCAATGTGTATAGCAGGAATGAACACATATCAGTAAAGCAAGCGCGATTAACGCAAGCAATGTGTAACCTCCTATAAAATGCATAAACACATATAAGTAAAGCACACGCAGAAACGCATGCAATGTGTAAAGCAAGCAAAGGTATGAACACATATCAGTAAAGCACACGCCGAAACGTGCAAAATGTGTAACCAGCTGAAAAATACATATACACATGTAAGTAAAGCACACGCAGAAAGGCGTACAGTGTGTAAGGCAAGCAATTATGACAACGCATGATAAGGAAGTGCATAACGATGTGTGACAAGGAAAATGCATGACAATGCATGTAAGAGATAAGGAAATGCATGACAATGCATGTAAGGTGCGCATGACGATGCGTGATAAGGAAAATGCATGACAATGCATAATAGAGATAAGGGAATGCATGACAATGCATGTAAGAGATATGCAAAACAATGCATGTGAACTAGATGGGTGTTTATTGTAACAGATGAATGCTAATTGATATCAACAAAAGAGAAAGATGTTTAAAGACATCTTAAAAGGAGACCTCCGGCTTACCTCCCGGAGGGTTTGGGATGCGTAAAAAGGATACACCTCGTGCGCATTGATGGATGTCTACCATCGTATATTGAGGACATGATTCCCGAGTTCCCACGGAGGCGTTTCGAATCAAGTTTTGAGTATTCCTCGGGATTGTTGGGGCCCGGGAACACATACTAAGATCAAATAGGCAAGGAAAGCTGATAGGAGGTTTCTGGTCAACAGGAACAACCGCCAGCTACCGTCGGCCATCAGTATCCACCGCCGGTCGTCGACAACATTCTGCCGGCCACCGATGTGCCCCTGCCGGCCATTGGTGGCAGATTCGGGCAAAGGGGCTTTTAAGCCGTGGGTCTTTAAATCGGCTCAAAACCAACCCATTTCTTCACAAACCCTTCCATAGAAATCAATTTTCTTCCTTCCTAGGTGTGCCTTCTCTCTAGATTCGCGCGTTCTACGCGTTTCCTAATACCCTTCACAAACTTGCATCACTAAGGATTCTTGGTTTTCTTCGATTTGAACCGATCATAAATTGCATCTAAGGCTTCTTTCATCATTTCCCGTATTCAAGGATCATTTCCCCCGATCTTCTCTCGAGGTTAGTTCACTTTCCCAGGTTTTTCAACTTTTCTTGAATTTTCTCTCTCTTAGGGTTTGAGTTTATTCAAAATTTCAACATTTTGCTCATTTTTTCTCATTTTTGCTCATTTTCACATCCCTCTGCATCTATCTCAGATGGCTGACGATGTACCTCATGGCGAGGGCTTCCCTGCGCTTCCTCCAGTAGAGTTAGCGGCAGAGTTTGCGACTGAGCCAGAGGTTAAGCCTCAGCCGTTACCATTGGACGTACGTCCTTTCGACCCCGTGGTGTACCATCCGAAGACTCACATCATTCCGGTGGCGGGAGGCATCCATACTTTTACCGATTTTGATGAGGACGTACCAGACAACCTCTTATTGAGAGAGCCAATATCTCACTTGTCGGCCATTGCCGTGGAGGTACCATCTCTGCTTTTCTGTGGTATTACTTTCGACCACCTGCATTTCTTGCGCTGTTTCGATCAGATTGCATCGCATGCTTTGATCTGACTATATTTCATACATTGCTGATCTGCACTTGACTGTACTTTAAACATCACTACCCTGTATGTACTGTACACAACTGCATGTCATGCTTCACTACTCTGAATTCGAATGCATCTTTGACACATCACTGCTCTGGATGCAACTATATTGTCAATACATCATTGATCTGATCTGAACTGTATTTTCAATACACTGCTGTTCTGATTTGAACTGTATTTTCAATACACTGCTGATCTGATTTGAACTGTATTTTCGACAGGAGGGATCTCACTCCTTTCGAGGCTACAGTGCTATGACCGCTCGAGACTAGTACGATGTGCTCCCCACGGGGTCCGCCGGATTGTCAACGAGACTGGCTTCGGTATATTTTGCTACGGCCTAACGCGGGTTACAGCGAGTCACCCTCTCCTGGGGGCTCTTGTGGAGAGGTGGTGGGATACCACCAATTCCTTCCATTTTTCCACGACGGGGGAGATGACCATGACTCCTTTTGATTTTGCAATGATCACCGGTCTGGGCGTGGGAGGTGATCTGATTCCCCTAGATCCCGACATGGGGGAGTGGGTGGCTGCATGGGATGTGTTGCTTGGAGCACGTCCACCCCTTGCTCGAGCAGGTATGGTTAGATACTCTTGGTTCGAGGAGCACTACCGCGGGGAGGATCCTGAGACCGATGAGGGAGCAGAGCAGTATGCCAGGGGCTTCCTCCTATTCTTTTTTGGTACCACCTTGTTTTCGGACAGGTGGAATACCGTAGGTTTGTACTTCTTGAGCGCCCTGGTGGTACTTCTGCGGGTCCGCTCCTACAACTAGGGCGCAGCCAGCCTCACCACTCTTTATGGATACATGAGCTCCACTTCTCGGATGCGTGGGAGGTTGATTGGAGGCTATTGGCGAGCTTGGGAGGTACACAACCTAGTTCCCCTTTTCATTACTTTGCTTAGCATTTGTACGTTTTGCTTTGTTCAACACTTGTACTCTCTGTACTTACTCTTCCATTGTATGCTTTATGTTTTGCATTTTCTGTACACCATACATGCTACACAGTACAAACCATACACTGCACACACAGGATCTACACACTGCTCACGATACACTACATGCGCAGGATCTAATGTCGGCCTTTCTAGACCTGCGTCTGTTATGTACTGTACTGCATTCTGTTTTCTGCATTTTCAACATTCTGTTCATACACTGTACTGATCACATCTGTCCAACAACTTTGGGTATATGCGTTCTTCCCGGGGTTTGCTTCAGATCCGGTGGAGGAGACTGCAGTGACGGTCCCATTCTCCGACGTATATAACGGTCCGCTCCGTCGTAGGACCCGGGAGAGCTTCATGTTCTTCCAGCAGTATTTTGACACAGTTGCGGCACGTGAGGTAAGTCTGCAATAAGATTATTTCAATTAATCCAATGCCCTCGCCTTAGTTATTTGACGATTGATCATCTTGTTGGTTCTCTTTCTCAGATTACATGGCGACCATGGGAGGTGATTCTGTCAGGACTCCGGGATCAGTATCGCGTTGCCCAGGTTATGTCCCAGTACCGTATCCTCTTCGAGGGGCCGATCTGTCGGGCCTAGTTTCTGAGTGAGCGCTTTGTGCATCAGACTTTGGTGTTGCCTACCCCATTTGTACCGATGGCGCCTCCACCATCGATGAGGGAGACAAACTTGTTATCCGCCGACCAGGTGATCCAGTTCACGGTAGGGCTGGAGACAGATTACTTCCATGCCGAGGGCGTCTACTAGACCTTCATTCAGACACATCTGATGCCGCCTTTGACTGGTGTTCGAGGAGGAGAGGGAGCGAGGGCTCCTGCCGCGAGAGGCAGAGATGGAGCGACCAGGTCTCGTAGGAGGAGAGGTCCTGAGGAAAGACAGGGGTCCGGATGGCCAGTACTACCTGCTACTATGACACTCTGAGAGAGAGCTGGAGAGACTTATCAGATTCCCTTTGCTCCCCCTCTAGCTGGTCACGAGCTTATCAGAGGTTACGGCTCGACTCCGGTATGAACTATACCGTCATCTTTTGTACAGTCATTTGATTTCACTTGATATTCTACAGAGTACAGGTTACCACTTTTCAAAAACACTTTTCAGAAAATTCTACTTTCCTATTTTCCGTGTTTTTTTGTTTTTACTGAATTTTTTTAATATTTTGAGCAATTTTTTTAATTTTTAGACATACCTAACATAAATATACCTTAAAAAAAAAAAATTTTGAAAAAAACCTTTTAAAAATTCACAAAATACTAAAAATACAAAAAAAATACGAGAATTCAGTACATTTTTTGAATTTTTGTGTATTTATTAATTTTAAAAAATATTTTTTCATAAATTTTTTACTTTTTAGATATATCTAAGTAAGGTGCATCTAAAAAAGTAAAAAAAAAAAAATGTTTAAAATTTTAAAAATATTCACTAAAAACAAAAAAACACGCTAACCAAAAAACTCAGTTTTCAAAAAACTTAACTCAAAAAACTCAAACCAAACACACTGAATGATTTCAATCATTTTTGCAGGCTTCCATTGAGTACACTCGTCAGTCTCTGGCGATGACGGCTTCAGTGATGGGGATGCGGCAGACGAGCATGGACCTACTCAGTATCTACAGTATTCCGGTAAGTTTTGTTAGGTAGTTTACACAATAATGTAAATGAGATCGAAGTTTTGTTTTGAAAACCAAACGCTCAAATTGCACTAATTAGGTAGTGAACTGACTAATAACAAAACAACTCGATAAGAAAAACAAAGCCCTAACAAGTTTACAACTCGGTAAGCAAATTGCAACAACTCGATAAATGAAACGAAGATAATTACAACCTGACACAGAAAAAGAAACTAATACGTCTTAAACAAGACACGACAGAGTCTAACAGGACAAAACAAGACCTTGAAAGACACAGGGAACATGACTCCACTGTAGCAGACAACTGGGTCTTCAGCGAGAGAGTCAATAAGCAAGAGGGAAGTGCTGTCGGCCAGCAATGGAGCCCTGCCAGCCATCAGTGCGCCACTGCCGGTCACTGATGAGCCACTGCCGGCCATCGATGGCAGACTCTCCGAAATGACGACATATGTCCTCCACTCACTACCTTATCTTCTATATGGGTTCCAGCTTCGGGATTCTCTTTATTTCAGCTCAAATTTGAACCAAATGGAAGCACTCCTTGCTCAAAACCTCACAAATTGGATTGTCAACTTAGATGGCTCGGAAAAGCTCAATTTCTGGGGTTTTGGCATAAGCGCACTATTCACATTGAGCCGCATCCCACTGTGTTTTGCGTTTCTTCAAGCCGCGGCAAGATTTTGGAATTCGGTGACACATGTTTTTAGCTTTGGCGGGCAAGAGATATGTCCCACCTTCGAAGATTTCCAAGTTTTGATGGAATCCGAGCGCAACGAGAAAATCTTGCCTTAACTCCGATTCGGCCACGTCCAAGCCTTAGGACAGATGTGCGGCCTCACCTTGCATGACGCTCGATCATTGGTTCACAACGGGGAGCTGGACATCCCGAGCTTGGTTTGCCGGTTTTCTGATGCTGGTAACCACGGCGACCATCATTGGCAGGGCTATCGGCGACACGCGCTTTGCCTATGCTTGCTATCTCATTTCTTGCTTGCCCCGGGCTCCAGTGGGTTTAGCACTCGTTTGATTGAGGTGGCCAAGGGCCTGAAAGAGGGCAAAAGCTACATCGCCATGACATTGGCTGAGACATTGATGGGCATCGACGCTTTTCATCGTCGGGAGACAGCTAGGCTTGTAGGGAGTCCACTACTATTACAGGTAATGTTTCCCACCCCATCTCACATATATATTGCTCACATCACTCGGCCCTCCGGCTCGGTTTTTCTCACAAAACCCTTTTCTTACTTTTCTCTCATCGTACATCTCTCTATTCTTTAATCTCTCATTTTTGATCCCTCCCTAGGTGTGGTTGATGGATAAATTGAAGGTTATGGACTCTTGCCCAGCATACTCGGCTCGTAGCTACTTCTTTCGGCGATGTTTAGTCGATGCCCCTGATGAGGGGTGGTGGTACAACTGGATGTGCAATTTATCTGTTACTGACATTGCTTGGCGTTGTCCTTGGCTCAATCTACCGGCGATGAGCTACAGCATGACCCGCCAGCCTGGGGTCCAGTTAGTTGGCCTGACACACTGTGTGTTCTATTTTCGATTTCGATTTCGGCACCAGTTCGGACATGATCAGACTTGTCCGGAAGAGGGGATTGAGTACCCTGCTGCATTTCCGGTGCGAGGCACGCAGCTAGCCCGGTATGCCACTGCCTGGAGAACAAGAGAGCTTCTGGCTCTTGCTCCTGCTTTCAGCTGCACCCTTTCTGATGAGTGCCTAGATTGGCTCAATGAAGAGGCACAGGTAGGGCCCACTTTAGCGTCAGAGGTTTCCACGAGCTCTGGAAGGGGAGGCAGGAACACCTGACTATGCCCCAGATTTATTTGCTTTATCAGTACTTTCAAGTTTTCTTTATGAATGTAATAAAAAGCAACTTCAATTTGTATTCAAGAGTAGGAGAACTCTATATTGAAATCAATGAAACTGAAGGTTGTGGGTACTGAAAATTTTCCGCTTTGGTCCAAAAATGGTCTAAGTTGTAAAAAGATTAATTTGAACAAAATCAACTTTTATTAAAACTCTCCAAAACCATTTTCGATATGTATCAGAACTGGACACGCCTGAGATCTGTCACTGAGGTGCACAACCCCAGATCCCAGCAACTGGAAAGTTGCCCCTAGTTTGAATAGCGCCGCAGCACTACACGGCAACGAAAAGTTGCCCCTAGTCTGAATAGCATTGCACCGGAGATCACAACCGAAGCTCCTGGATGCTGAATAGAAGGAGATGGCCGAGATGATCAAAATGGACAAAGTTGATCAGGGAAGAGTTTGTGGCTGAACTTCAGGATGAAGTTGCCTACGTATCCCAAAGATGGGAATCAAGCCTTACGTAGTTCAGGCTCGGGTTCACTCGAGTATTTTCACTCTCCTTTTACGCTCTAACTTTTGCCAAGGCCGCCCTTTGCGGGTTTTCAACCTTGCGAGCTCAGTTTTTATAGTTTCAAATTTTTCATGCTCTAACTTTTGCCTAGGTCGCCCTTTCAGGTTTTCGGCCTAGCGAGCCTCTTAGGGGTAATATTTCTTCAACTTGTCCATGTTGATTGGTTGGGAGAACTCTAGGCCATCTAGGTCCATCAGAACGACAGCTCCACCTGACCAGATAGACTTAATGATGTAGAGACCAGTCCAATTGGGTCTGAACTTGCCCCTAGGGTCGTGGATGGGAGCTCGATTGTCCTTGAGTACCAGATCTCCTTCTTTCAAATTCCTGGACTTAACCTTCTTGTTGAAAGCCCTAGCAATCCTACGCTGATAACACTGAACATGGTACAGTGCTTTCAGTCTTCTCTCATCAAAGAGCATGAGTTCTTCAAACCTGCTTTGTTGCCAATCTGCCTCAGCTATCCGACACTCAACCAGTACTCGTAATGACGGAACCTCAATTTCGATAGGTAGAACGGCCTCCGTCCCATAAACTAATGAATACAGAGTTGCCCCAGTAGAAGTTCTAATTGAAGTCCGGTAGCCCCATAGAGCAAATGTCAGCTTGTCTGGCCAATCCCGCTAGGTTTCCACCATCTTCTGCAAAATGTGTTTGATATTCTTGTTGGCGGCCTCAACTGCTCCATTGGTCTGCGGCTGATATGTGGATGACTTATGAAAAGCCACATTGTATTTCTCCAACAAGTCAATCACTTCCTTCTTGAAGTGGGAACCATTGTCTGAAATGATCTCGTTCGGGACCCTATAGCGACAGATGATGTTGTTCCTAATGAATTTCGCAACATGTGAAGCTTTCAGCACCGCATAAGATTGGGCCTCAACCCACTTTGTAAAATAGTCTATCGCGACCAGGATGAACTCATGCCCATTAGACCCCTTCGGAGTAACAGCTCCAATCATATCGATTCCCTAAACTGAAAATGGCCATGGCGAAGTCATGTTGTACAGCTTCGACAGCGGGATGTTCATGCGGTTTGCATGGATCTGACATTTATGGCATCGCCGAACAAAACCGATACAATCCTCCTCCATCGTGGACCAATAGTAACCCTGTCTGAGGATTTTCCGAGCCAACATTACCCCGTTCATATGCGTACCGCATTCTCCTCCATGGATGGCCTCTATCAGGCGCTTCGATTCTTCGGCATCAACACACAGTTTATGCATTCCCAGATGGCCTCTCTTGCATAATTTTCCCCCGCAGATAATGAACTGAGCGGCCATTCTTCTCACTGCCCTTTTGTCTTTGGTATTTGCCCCTGGTGGATATACCTCTTTTTCCAAGAAGTTCTAGACATCGTAATACCAGGGGTTCTCGTCCTGAACCTCATCTATGGTAGCAATTAATTCATAGGCCGGCGCAAACTTCTGGTCAATAATGACTGGACGCATCCGGACTCCAAAAGGGATGTCTATCATGGAAGATAGAGTTGCTAGTGAATTTGCGAACCTGTTGTTCTCTCTTAATAGATGAGCGAAGTTTAGCCTCTCAAACCGAGGAATTAACAAGTCCAAGGTCTGATGGTAGAGTATCATCTTTTCTTCTTTGACTTTCCAATCTCCTTTTGCTTGAGACACAACAAGGTTCGAGTCCCCAATGACGTCCAACCGTTTTGCCCCTAATTCTAGGGCTGCTTCTAGACTGGCAATGCATGCCTCATATTCTGCTTCGTTGTACGAGACTTTGAACCGGAGTTTGAACGCTAGAGGGATACGGGAATTGTCGGGTGCTATCAGCAACCTTCCTATCCCATACCCATACTGGTTTGACGCTCCATCAAAGTACATCGTCCAAAACTCGTCTTCGATATGCAAAATGGCCTCATCTGGGAATAGGTACTCAACTGCTTCATCCCCGTCCACTAGATGATTGGCTAAGAATTCTGCTACTGCTCTTCCCTTGACTGACTTGCGCGTCATATATTTCAGATCAAATTTGGAAAGCAACAGCAACCAACGAGCTAGCCTACCCGTAAGTGCTGATTTCTCGAAGAGATATTTGATGGGATCCAGTCATGAAACCAACATTACGGAGTGAGCTAACAGGTAGTGCCGCAGCTTCCTGGTAGCCCATACCAAGGCTAAGCAAGCCTTCTCCAACGGTGTATAGCGAGTCTCATACTCTAGCATCTTCTTGCTCAAATAGTAGATACCCCTCTCCACCTTGTCCTCAAACTCTTGTGCGAGCATGCAGCCCATTGTAGTCTCAGTCACTGAAAGGTACAAAATCAACGGTTTCCCCGGCTCAGGCGGTGACAACACAGGTGGGTTCTGTAAGTATTCCTTGATCTGTTCAAAAGCGGCTTGGCATCGGCCGTCCCATTGGAACTTCTTTCCTTTCTTTAGGAGACCAAAAAGTGGTTCACAAGTCAAGGTTAATTTTGAGATAAACTGTCTTATGAATTTCACTTTACCCAGAAAGCCTTGCATCTCCTTTTCAGTCCTTGGTGGTAACATTTCTAAGATGGCCTTGATTTTGGAAGGGTCGATTTCGATACCTCTCTGTGTAATCAGAAACCCCAATATTTTCCCTGCTATAACACCGAACGTACACTTCTGAGGATTCAGCCGCAACCGAAATTCTCTGATCCTTTGGAAAAACTTTTGCAAGGCAGTGTAGTGGCCCTCTCTTTCTTTGGACTTGACAATCATGTCGTCTACATACACCTCAACCTCTTTGTGGATCATGTCATGCAATATTGTGGTCGCATCGCGTTGATATGTAGCTCCAGCATTCTTCAACCCAAACGGCATCACTCTATAGTAGTAGGTCCCCCACGGGGTGGTGAAAGCGGTCTTTTCCCAGTCTTCTGGTGCCATCACTATCTAGTTGTAGCCTGAGAAGCCATCCATGAATGAAAGCAAAGCATGCCCCGCTGTGAAATCCACCAACTCATCGATATGAGGTAAAGGAAAGTCGTCCTTTAGACTGGCTCTGTTCAAATCTCTGAAATCCACGCGTACCCGAATCCTGCCATCCTTCTTCGGCACCGGAACAATATTGGCCAACCAAGTCGGGTATTCAGATACCAGCAGGAACCCTGCGTCGATTTGTTTGGTGACCTCTTCCTTAATCTTGAGAGGCCAGTCCGCGCGGATCCTCCAAAGTTTCTGCTTAATGGGTCGGGCCTCGGGGTCAAGAGGGATCCGGTGCTGTATAATCTCAGGATCGATTCCAGGCATGTCTTCGTAGGACCACGCGAAAACATCTTTGAAATCTTTTAATAAAGTGACTAAGCGCTCGCGTTCCTCCGAAGACAACGTGGACCCGATCTGGACCAGCCACGGGTCCTTCTTAGTACCAATATTCATAGTAGTGATTTCATCAACTAAAGGTTTAACAAATCTTTCCTGCTCTTGATCAATTAATCGTTGCAAAATCGGAGGAATTTCTTCCTTGTCGTTTTTATCAAAATTTTGAAAGTCCGGATTCAAGCAATAAATCAAAGGCACAGAAAAGTACTCAGAAACCATAGCCACATCATTCTCATTAAGCAAATCCAAATTGTCAATTTCTTCGGTTACAACAGACTCAAAAGAGAAAGAGAAAGACGACCTGGACAGGACTGTGGCATCCGGGTTATCATCCCCAGGAATATTGGACTATTCCAGCTCACTACCTGACCCGGTGTTGCTTGACAAAAATCCCTCCTCGTACTGCCAAATGAGGGAGGGTGCGATGGATGCATCCAAAACGGTTGACGGTAGGCTCGTAGCTGTTTCATTCCCAATCATGGACACCGAGAAGTTATCCCCCAAGCACTTCTATATGATCGGAGGATCAGAAAGTAGACAAGCCAGTGCTACCCCCATTTCAATTTCAGCACTCCCAGAATCCACTGCTTTATACTGCTCAACCTCAGCTGATGGGTCTGTCTGCTCCTTGGCAACGTCATCCCCGGATAATTGCAGGTCAAAGAAGATCTCAAAACCTGGCACGCGCTTCCTCTCCGCATTCAGCCACGGCTCTGGGAAGCCACAGAATGGAAAGTCCTCCCCCTCCCGGACGAAGCGTCCGTTTAGGGTACCCTGGATGGGCCAGTGCATTAACTCAAAGCTCCCCCAACCATCTCCTTGTCTTTCGTTACCCAGTTCTCTTTGGTGGGCAGATAACCCAAGCCAAAGGTATGTGGGTTGTGCGGCACTTCGGCCAATGCTGCAACGCCCTTCCGGCCACTCTTTCCCAATCCCATCCCGGGGATATGTTGGAGCTTGTTCATGAGGTATACTGATTGAGCACTAACGTACAATCCCTCATTAACAGTTATGATGCTTTGAACAACCCGGGCCTCAGCCAAGGTAAAACCCGACAAGAACATATCCTCCATACCGTGTTCGATTTCCAAAATCGGTGTAGATACCTCGGGCGGTGGATGGATCGACGAATTTCCAAAAACAATAGCTACCCCTTTCCCGTAAGGGTATTTCAACATCTAGTGCAAGGTGGATGAAACTGCCTTCACCTGGCGCAGCCACGGCCGCCCCAAGAGCAGATTGAAGGTTGCAGGAACTTCCAAGATGTGAAAGTCAGTCTTATGCTGTCCTGGCCCAACCTTGGTCTGAATTTTCATTGTCCCCATTACTTCTCTGCTTGTGTTGTCATACGCTCTTATCACCTGGGTGGTTGGCACGAAGTCCGCGGGCTTCAACCCAATTGCATAGGCCGTCCTTGACGGGCACACATTAATGGCGGATCCTGTGTCGACAAGCACCATGGGTATCCATTTGTTTCTACATTCCACAGAGATGTAGAGTGGCTTGTTATGGTTCGCACCCTCAGCTGGCAGTTCTTTGTCAGAGAAAGTCAACATCGGGGTAGCTCCTCCCGGAAAAACTAAGCCCACCAGCTGTTCAGGCGTGGTGTCTATTGAAAGCTTGGCCTTGTCCATGGCCGATAAGACAGCTTGTCGGTGCACTCGCGATGCCATAAGCAGTCCCCAGATGGAGATGTCTGCTTGTATCTTTTTCAATTGCTTCAGTACAGCTTTTTCTTCGAGTTGCTTCTCTTTTTGCTTCTCTGTCTCCTTATCTTTCCCAGACGCCTCTGGTTGGTCTAAATGCGGGGGCTTGAAATACCGCCCGCTCCTGGTCATATGATCAACTTCGCTGATGTACCAGGTATCGTCTGGTTGATTGTTTCCCCAGTCCTCATCCGTGTGGGCAAGACATAGATCATCGTCGTCCCACCACATTCCATCGGCAGCCGACAGACACTTGTCCGGCTCCGTTACTACTGTTTGTGTGCCCGCAGCACCTTTTGCCCATATGCTCGTAGCATCCTCTATCCTTGTGCACACAGCGCTTTCAGTCCCCACAGGCGATTTGGCTTTTCTGATTCTCTTAGAATCCTCGAATCTTCCCTGTTCCAACTGCATCAGTACAGCTGGCTGTTCAATGATTCCTGTATTCAAACTACTCAGATCCCGAGCGAAATTCTTGGCACCAGCGCTCTCCGGCGATGCATCCCGATTCTCGACCTTTCCGGCCCCAACTGATGTCCTTGCCCCTAACGGGCCCCGTTCCAACTGCTCTACTAATTCCTCAAAATCTGACCAGTTGATGGCCATGTCCCCTGGGCCTAGTTTGTTGAAAAATCGGAGGTCAGTAAAGTCCCTTTCCACTGCCGCTAAGTCATCTGGTCTCTGATCAAATCCATCCCCCTGTACCATACAAAGCTCTGCCCTCTCTGGCAATTCCACATTTGGCCCAACCTGGCCTACCGACAGAATGTAGTCACTCGGACTGTATATCTTCTCAGCAAGACTCCCAAATTCCTCGAATTTTGACTCAACAATCCCATTCTCCTCTGAAATCTCCTCTATTCTGTCTTCGACAGTCACCACCATTGGTTCTGGTTGGGTTCTGGAGATGTCAAACATGTACAGGTCAGTGCAGTCAGGAAGGAGCACCTCCGGCTTAGGTAGGTGGGATGGGGTGATATATGTGCTGGGATCGTATGACACGACCCCAGTCTGGATAAAGTTGATTCGTTTGGGAGGTGGAACTTAGTTGTGTGGAGGGAGTGGGTTGGTTGTGACATTGGGTTTTTCTGGAGGCATAATCACCTGCTTGTCAATGAGATCTTGAATCTCATGACGCAATCTAAAACATTGGTCGGTGTCGTGACCATGCTGCTGGTGATATGCGCAGTATTTGGCTAGATTATGGGAGGGGGGGAGTTTTTCTGGCAACGGCCTCGGCTCCAGGGGCTTCAAGTGCCCTTTCCTGATTAAAACCCCCAGAGCTTTGGATGGGGGCATATATAACGGAGTGAAGGTTCTTTGGCCTCGCGGTTGGTATTTGGTGGTTTGTGTGTTACTTTCGGACACACCGGAGAATGGCGTAGCTGCCATGGGTCTTGGAGGGCGAATGGCGGTGACCATGTTTACTTCTGAAGCTCTAGCATTTGCGGCATTCCTGGTGCCTGTGTTGGTGTTGCGGTTGAAGGTTCTCCTGGGCTGTTCTCTGTCATTGTCGATCAGACCCTGCTTCAAAGCATCCTCGATCTGTACTCCCATCTCATGCAGATCTGAGAAGGTAGGGAAAGGGAGCACGATCATCTTCTGCATCAGCTTAGGCTGGAGATTGCGCACAATCATCCGGATTTGATCTTTCTCAGTGGGCCTAATGGTCATCATTGAGGCCTTGGCCCTCCAGTGGGCTACGAATTCGGAAAAGCTCTCCTTAGGTTCCTGCCTTGTTGTCTCAAGATCACGGGTTGTAATCTCGATTTGCATGTTATAGAAGTACTATGTAATGAATGCCTCGACCATCTCATCCTAGTTCCTCTTAACGTCGTCTTCCAATTTTGCGTACCAGATGGCTGCCACACCCCACAGGGTCCGGCCGAACAAAGACAGCTTCTGTAATCTGGTGAGGCCCATCGGCCTTAAGATATCTGAAAACAACCGTAGATACACCATGGGATCCCCAGATCCATCAAAACGGTCAATGTATGGCATCTTGAATCGGTCCGGTAGTGTCACAGCTGCGTCGGTATACCCGTCCTCGATGCCTGGGATAGACTTGACTCCCTCGGATTTCTTGAACATCTTCTCAAGCTTGCTCAATTTTAATGCCGAGGGGTCTACCTCGAACTCGAAGGGAGAGTCCGGTACATTGATAGGCGTGGGCGCCTTGGATAGTTGTGGTAGAATCGGGGGCGGAAGTGGCCTCATTGGGATATCTGTATCCTCTTGAACATTCTGGACATTGGCCGTCTCCCTGGGTATTGGCACCCTTGGTGGAGGAGGAGCTTGATATGAAGCGGATGCCCTGGCTTGCTCCTACAGCCTTGTGATTAACTCTGCTTGCTGAGTCATAACCGTAGCCTGTTGTTTGGCGAATTCCGCTTGTCGGACAGCGTCTTGCTGCATAGTTTTCATACATTCTTGGAGGTGGCGCACCATCTCCTCTAAGCTTGCCATATCGTTCTGATTTAGCTGGATTACTGGTGTATATTCCCTCTCTGCGGGAGAAACAGAACTCTGATCCCTACTGTACTCAGGTGGGGTAGACAAAGCTCTCTGAACTGACTGTTGAACTGATATCCTCTGCCTAACTGCCCTCCATCTAGTAACCGGGGGTAATGAGTAGTACACTGGTTGTCCATCTACCAGATCTTCAGATCGATGGAGTCGGCGACCTCCAGTCCAGAGTGCTTGGGGAATATCTGCTGGGTCGGAAGCAATTGGGCTAAACTACCTAGCAAAAAGATAAATAAAGCAATAATAAGGAAATAAACAAAAAAACGGGCAACGTAACAGCTTAAATAAACACAACACACAGTTGGCATGACAACACACAGCTGACAAACTGAAGATGTTGTTCTCAAACATCGATCACTGTTCTCAAATCACTGCCCCAATACTGAATCTGATACCCGCAGATAACTGACTCCCAAATACTGATAGTAATGCCCGCAGGCCTGATACCCAAACTTGTGAACTGTTTATGTGCATTCCTTGTAGGGATACACTCTAAAAGCATATAGCAACAAATAAGAGCCAAAACACCCCTATGTTGGGGTAGGGTTTCCCTGTTCTATTTTGTCAGGAGCTAAGGTTTCGCTACGCATACAGCGGTTTCAAATAACCTATGATCGGGTAAGCAACCTGTCCTAGCTTGGAATGGTCACTATGGATTCCGAATATGCACTAGGTCGAATGGTCAAAAAGGGTGCCCCGGTAAAACCGGGGTTTGTGTTCCCGTCGTGGCAGAGCCCACAACCGGTCAGCCTTATGGCACGCTTCTCGAAATGAGCCTCCAGCAAACCGTTCAGGAATAGCATACGGCAAACATGGTGTCCTAGGCGTACCAATACAAATGCAATGCAAAGAAACACATAAGTGTAGTCAAAACAAGATATCATGAGTTTTAGTCAAGTTCTCCAATTCCCCAGCAGAGTCGCCAGAAACTGTAGATGTCCCGAACGTCCCGGGAGAAGATCCCGTTTTGTTCATTTGGGCTCACTACAGTTCGGACTCAATGTCACGGTTCTGTATCTAATCTCGCAGAGTGCAATGCAAGATTGATGAATCATCAAAGAGTCCAAATCCGGCAAATCGTTTTTGAAAACAGATTTTTTTGAAAGAGGTGCCAAACATGGACCGCTTTGCCAGATATAGAGTCGCCACCTAAATATTTTATTTTGGAGGGAATTTAGGAAACCCTGACTCGTTGCCTAAGGCCACGTGTCCGTCATCACCGAAGTTGCCTCGGCTCTGGAACTTGGGTATGATTGGGGGTGGTCACTTCGTGAGTACCCCCGCTCGCCCGATCAAAGATCGGCCTCTACTAACCATGATATCGAGTTTTGAAAACAATATGAGCTCTTATTCTGGTTATTAGCCTAGAATTACTATGTGATGCGCACAGCATACAAATATAGACCGAATCGCTTGAATTGGAACAAAACATCTCATATTTGTTTTGAAAAAGGTTTGCTACTCGTAAGTAGGCTTAAAATGCAGATTTTGCCATCCTCGGGTGGGCTTAGATGGTTTTGCCACTATCTAGTGGGCTTAAAACTCACAGTCAATGCATTATTCCAATTCAGATAATCCAACCTTCACCCACAGGCATTCAGGCAGGTATATCACATAAGCACATAGCCTCATGGTAAGCATGCTATCATGGCAGTCACTCACACACATGTAAGGATGCTAAAACATAAACACTTACCGAGTACTCCGAGCCAAAGAAAGAAGCTAATTAGAAAACATGCATGAATCCTAACTATGCTGAGAATGCCTAATGCAACACATGCAAAAATGCAACTATAATAGGCTCGGCTATTCTAAAATGACATGTGAAATGCTACAGCTAACAAGTGTTCAACTTGGAATTAGAATACAATGCAGTTAGTATGATGCGCCGAGCCCGGTGCATGCAATACAGATGAATGATGCAAACATGCAAGCATAAGTATGCTAATTGAAACATGCCCTAATCTAACCATCGTAAGCTAGTAAATAAAAGGGAGAAAGACGTGGGGTTGGAAGACATACATCACACACACGCACACTTATTACAATTGTGCCCTCGCTCGGAGGGTCCGAATAAATAATCAACGACTCTAGCTAATTAAATATTACAAAAACCTATGAATAACTAGCTACAACTAATTATTACACAACTTATTAATTAACAAATTAATTATTAGAAATGACAAATGCTAACTAACAAGTAAGCAGTAAAAGAATTGCTCCAGCTCTGTTTGAAGAAGAGGAGGGTATGCATGCTTGCTTTGGCTACTCGCCTCGAAACACTTTCCGATTGCTCTTTAGAGGCTCTGTTTGCAGGGTGTCTTCCAGTGTTTGTTGCTGAAACTTACCAAAACACTACTGAGGAGTTCACCAGTGGCCTGCCGGCCATGAAAGGAGATCTGCCGGCCAACAACAAGGCACTGCCGGCCAGGGATGATACACTGCCGGCCATCAACAATGCACTGCCGGCCACTGGTGTTCTGTGACACCAAGCTACAACAAAGCACAAAATAGAGAAAATGGAGGGTCTCCCAAGGGCATGTATGCATTATGCCACCCCATATCACCTCAAAACATCAAGGGAGAGGCCTAGTCGTATCCATGACCATCAATCACGCATCCCGATGCATGATGGCCAAAGATCTAACTTGTGCAAATCAATATGAAAATGAATGCACAGATACAACAAGTAAAGCCTAGAACTCTATCATGAATCATCATGAGCTTCGGCAATCGAGAATTGAGACACGTTCCATCACTCGGAGTATGAAACGCCCCTCGCTCCTCGTGCTCGGATTAACACTTAATCCAAACAATGCAACACATAAGCATGGCAACACATGCAATATGATTATATGGCATACTCGGTGCCAACTTGAACATACAATCATGCAATATGACTTAAGCATGCAAAATGAAGGGTAATGAACATGCAACAACATGTAATGGAATTAGCATGCGACAACATGCAAAGATGGAGCAAGCATACAACAATATGCAAGACAAGCATGCAACAACATGCAAGGGATGGACTTAAACCGAGATGGGCAACTCTCAACTAAGCCCAAATCAGTGGCCAAAGTGATGGAATTAAACCATCAAACCACACTCAAGCATGCAAAATGTGAAAGGCTCACCAAAGAGGCCTAAGAGGGCAACTCTTGAGAGTGCTTAAAGGAGTGACAAATGTGCAAGTGTAACAACACTAGATGCACTGAAATGAGATGATAAACGATGCCAAATCATTTAAACAACACAAAGATAGCATGCATGAGCTAACAAAACACAAAGCTTGTAAGGCCAATTACACTACAGCTATACAAAGCATGAAGGATATGGCAAGGGCAACCCAAAACAGCCCTAGTATATGTTAATATGAGACTAAAACATGCACAGGAGTAAGCCAAAACAAGCTAGCATACAATGCTAAAACATGGGACATGCAAGGCTACAAAAGAGGCAATGCACTACACCTATTGGAACCAATCATGGCATGACTTGGACAACATAAAACAGAGTTACATTATGTATAACAAGACCAAAAATGCACTGAAATGATGAGCCAAAGGCTTAGGCTTAATGGTATGCACAAAAGTCCATTCTTGAGGCATCAAGAACAAGCTCTATAAAACATTCAAAGCATGTCAAATGCAAGTGTATGATAACATTTCATGGACTGAAATAGCATGTGGAATGAGGACAAGGCATGCAAACATCACATGTATGGCATGGTAGGGGCCTCAAAACCCAAGACTAGCCTAAGCATTTACACTATAGCTATACAAAGAATGAGTGATATGGCCATGGCAGCCTAAAACAGTCCTAGAGCAGCCCAAAATAAGCATAAAATCTTGTTAGAGCAAAGCCAAAATATGCTAGGATGATGAGTCAAAGCATCATGCACAAAAGGCTAGTAAATATTATTTGTTCTACACCTATATGGAGCATGCAAAGGATGATCAAACCAACTATGGATAGGGTCATGACATGCCAAATGATGACCAAATACATGCTGAAATGTAAACCAAACAATCTAACATGACATGGCAAAGCATGAAACATATGAAGCTAGTTTAGGGGATTTACAGTACAAGTGCATCATGCAAGCATGGAGTGACAAAACCAACCCAAAACAGATTCATGGCATAGTAAAACATCAGCAAAAACGTACTGAAATAGACTCAACACAAGCTAAGCACATATGCTACTTTGATGAGCAATGAATGGAGTTACACTGCACATACTTGATGCATGCAAAATATGACCAAACCAGCCTTGGACAGGGCCAAGGCAGGTCCTAGAAGTCACAAAAAATGGCCTGAACCAAGCCTCAAAAATGTAGAGAGGCATGCTCCTTTGTAAGGCTAAAAAAACAAGCAAGCAAGAACCAAAAGAGTGGGGGCCACCCCCTCTGATTTGAGACCTCAAAACCACACCTTTACTACTGAAAATCCACTGGATTTCAGTGGTAGGAAGGCCAAACCAAGGCTAGCTCGGAGGCCTTAAGGCATGGCTTAAAACAAAGCCAAACAAAGCATGCAAGAGGGTTACACACCCCTAACAGCAAAATGACCTTAAACAAACTTGAAAAACACTTAAATAAAAGACTTTTTTCAGTTATAAGCAAAGCCTAAATCAATATGCAAGAAAGGCTAAAGTGGGGTACAAGAAAGTGCTAAAATGGGGAAAGTACTCAAACTTGGAGACTCTCTTCGAAACCAGCAACTTCAGGGGGTAAAAACCAGCTTTCAGAGCTCAAGAATCCCTTCCAAGAAGCTTAGTCCAATGGTGGTGGTGTATCTTTAAGGGTTGTAGTGTAAAAGTGCAAGGAAATCCAACCTCAAAGCACAAAACTCCAACAATATATATATATATATAGAGAGAGAGAGAGAGAGAGAGAGAGATTTTTCTCTTCAAAAGCTCTGAACCCCTGATATAGAGGGAGCCCACTTGCTTATATAGAAGAAGGCAATGCAAAGCTTCTTCAAGAAGCTTTGCAAGAGTTCCATCCCTCCATACACGTGTATAGAGGAGAGATAACAAAAATCCAGCTGGCTCAAAAGATCTGGAGGAAAATCAGCTGAGACAGGGGGGGTGCCGGCCATCAGTAATGGCCGGCAGTGGCTCACTGATGGCCGGTAGGGCTTCACCAATGGCCGGTAGGCACAAAGCCACGGCCGGCAGGGCCAGGCCATGGCCGGCAGTGCACCAAAAGGATCACTCTGAAAGGACCAAGTCAAGGTCCAAAAAAAGGGGCAGAGAGGATACAGGGTCCAGGAAGCTCGAACCGGTGACGTTCCGCCGCGACAGTCTAGTACTCAGGGAGCAATCGAACAAGTTGTTGGGTGTACCTACAAGCACAACCAAGTCTCGAGGACGGTCAAAAATGGGGTGTTTACAGTTGCCCCTCTTTGACAGAACTCAACAGTCACAAAGTGATGGGAGTGAGTGTCAAAGCCCCGAGACGACCCATTTTTGACAAGGCCGAAGACTCAGACAATCAATCAATACAGGCATGCGGAGATGCGCCCGGAGGCTGGGGCATAATGCAAATGATGTGCAAGATGCAAGAGCATGACTAATAATCATGCCAAGGATGCTGTAATGAAGCAAATCATGCAACAGTTTTAAGTAGATGAACAACAGTCCTACATATTCCAACAGGAAGGATATAAGAAAGATATGCAATTCTTACCACGTTTCACACGGAGTGCATACAATACCTGTGCGGCCCGTCCTGGCATGCCAGCTTCAAATGAACAGTACATATAATATCGTGCCTGAAAAAGAAATAAACTTAACAGGTACAATATCGTTAGAAACATGCATAACAATGCAATTTGAAAAGTGCGTGACAACGCATATGAAGTGTGCATAAACACATGTAAGTAAAGCATACGTGATAACGCATACAATGGATGAAGCAGGAATTTGAACACATGTAAGTAAAGCACACGTGACAATGTGCACAATGTGTGAAGTAGGAAGGGCATAGACATATGTAAGTAAAGCATGCAGTAAAGTAGGCAATGTGTATAGGAATCGAACACATGTAAGTAAAGCATGCAGTAACGCAGGCAATGTGTATAGGAATTGAACACATGTAAGTAAAGCATGCGGGGTTAACGCAGGCAATGTGTAAGCAGGAATTGAACACATGTAAGTAAAGCAAGCGCGATTAACACAAGCAATGTGTAACCTCCTGTAAAGTGCGTAAACACATGTAAGTAAAGCACACGCAGAAACGCATGCAATGTGTAAAGCAAGCAAAGGTATGAACACATATCAGTAAAGCACACACCGAAATGTGCACAATGTGTAACCACCTGAAAAATACATATACACATGTAAGTAAAGCACACGCAGAAACGTGTACACTGTGTATAGCAGGAATAAACACATATCAGTAAAGCAGGCGCGATTAACGCAAGCAATGTGTAACCTCCTGTAAAATGCATAAACACATGTAAGTAAAGCACATGCAGAAACGCATGCAATGTGTAAAGCAAGCAAAGGTATGAACACATATCAGTAAAGCACACGCCAAAACGTGCACAATGTGTAACCACCTGAAAATATACATATACACATGTAAGTAAAGCACACGCAGAAACGCATGCAATGTGTATAGCAGGAATGAACACATATCAGTAAAGCAAGCGCGATTAACGCTAGCAATGTGTAACCTCCTATAAAATGCATAAACACATGTAAGTAAAGCACACACAGAAACGCATGCAATGTGTAAAGCAAGCAAAGGTATGAACACATATCAGTAAAGCACACGCCGAAACGTGCAAAATGTGTAACCACCTGAAAAATACATATACACATGTAAGTAAAGCACACGCAGAAACGCGTACAGTGTGTATAGCAAGCAATTATGACAACGCATGATAAGGAAGTGCATAACGATGTGTGATAAGGAAAATGCATGACAATGCATGTAAGAGATAAGGAAATGCATGACAATGCATGTAAGGTGCGCATGACGATGCGTGATAAGGAAAATGCATGACAATGCATAATAGAGATAAGGGAATACATGACAATGCATGTAAGAGATATGCAAAACAATATATGTGAACTAGATGGGTGTTTATTGTAACAGATGAATGCTAATTGATATCAACAAAAGAGAAAGATGTTTAAAGATATCTTAAAAGGAGACCTCCGGTTTACCTCTCGGAGGGTTTGGGATGCGTAAAAAGGATACACCTCGTGCGCATTGATGGATGTCTACCATCGTATATTGAGGACATGATTCCCGAGTTCCCACGGAGGCGTTTCGAATCAAGTTTTGAGTATTCCTCGGGATTGTTGGGGCCCGGGAACACATACTAAGATCAAATAGGCAAGGAAAGCTGATAGGAGGTTTCTGGTCAACAGGAACAACCGCCGGCTACCGTCGGCCATCAGTATCCACCGCCGGCCGTCGACAACATTCTGCCGGCCACCGATGTGCCCCTGCCGGCCATCGGTGGCAGATTCGGGCAAAGAGGGCTTTTAAGCCGTGGGTCTTTAAATAGGCTCAAAGCCAACCCATTTCTTCACAAACCCATCCATAGAAATCAATTTTCTTCCTTCCTAGGTGTGCCTTCTCTCTAGATTCGCGCGTTCTACGCGTTTCCCAACACCCTTCACAAACTTGCATCACTAAGGATTCTTGGTTTTCTTCGATTTGAACCGATCAGAAATTGTATCTAAGGCTTCTTTCATCATTTCCCGTATTCAAGGATCATTTCCCCCGATCTTCTCTCGAGGTTAGTTCACTTTCCCGGGTTTTTCAACTTTTCTTGAATTTTCTCTCTTAGGGTTTGAGTTTATTCAAAATTTCAACATTTTGCTCATTTTTGCTCATTTTCACATCCCTTTGCATCTATCTCAGATGGCTGACGCTGTACCTCATGGCGAGGGCTTTCTTGCGCTTCCTCCAGTCGAGTTAGCGGCAGATTTTGCGGCTGAGCCAGAGGTTGAGCCTCAGTCGTTACCATTGGACGTACGTCCTTTCGACCCCGCGGTGTACCATCCGGAGACTCACATCATTCCAGTGGCGGGAGGCATCCATACTTTTACCGATTTTGATGAGGACGTACCAGACAACCTCTTATTGAGAGAGCCAATGTCTCACTTGTCGGCCATTGCCGTGGAGGTACCATCTCTGCTTTTCTGTGGTATTACTTTCGACCACCTGCATTTCTTGCGCTGTTTCGATCTGATTGCATCGCATGCTTTGATCTCACTATATTTCATACATTGCTGATCTGCACTTGACTGTACTTTAAACATCACTACCCTGTATGTACTGTACATAACCGCATGTCATGCGTCACTACTCTGAATTCGAATGCATCTTTGACACATCACTGCTCTGGATGCAACTATATTTTCAATACATCACTGATCTGATCTGAACTGTATTTTCAATACATTGCTGATCTGATTTGAACTGTATTTTCAATACACTGCTCATCTGATTTGAACTGTATTTTCGACAGGAGGGATCTCGCTCCTTTCGAGGCTACGGCGCTACGACCGCTCGAGACTAGTACGATGTGCTCCCCACGGGGGTCCGCCGGATTGTCAACGACACCGGCTTCGGTATATTTTGCTGCGGCCTGACGCGGGTTACAGCGAGTTGCCCTCTCCTGGGGGCTCTTGTGGAAAGGTGGTGGGATACCACCAATTCCTTCCATTTTTCCACGGCGGGGGAGATGACCGTGACTCCTTTTGATTTCGCTATGATCACTGGTCTGGGCGTGGGAGGTGATCTGATTCCCCTAGATCCCGACATGGGGGAGTGGGTGGCTGCATGGGATGTGTTGCTTGGAGTACGTCCACCCCTTGCTCGAGCAGGTATGGTTAGATACTCTTGGTTCGAGGAGCACTACTGCAAGGAGGATCCCGAGACCGATGAGGGAGCAGAGCAGTATGCCAGGGGCTTCCTCCTATTCCTTTTTGGTACCACCTTGTTTTCGAACAGGTGCACTACCGTAGGTTTTCATTGGCACGTGTGCCTCATTCTCATTAGCACGTGTGCCTTATCTCCATTAGCACGTGTGCCGCATTCCCATTGGCACGTGTGCCTCCTCATTTGCACCGGCACGTGTGCCGCATTCTCATTGGCACGTGTGCCTCATCTCCATTGGCACGTGTGCCGCATTTCCCACCGGCACGTGTGCCTCCTCATTCTCATTGGCACGTGTGCCTCATTTGCATTGGCACGTGTGCCCCAGCCCCATCTTCATCGGCATGCGTGCCTCATTTCCATTGGCATGCGTGTCGCATTTTCGTTGGCATGCGTGTCATCATTTGCATTAGCATGCGTGCTTCATTCGCATTGTCATACATATTGTTAACGATATTGTACCTGTTAAGTTTGCTTTCTTTTCAGGCACGATATTGTATGTACGGTTCATTTGAGGCCGATGCAACCGGACGAGCCGCACAGGTATTGTATCCTCTGCGTGAGACGTACAGAGAATTACATAATTCTCTTACATCCTTTCTGCATTGTAGTGTAGTCTGGTGTATGCTAGCTTAAAACTATTACATGTGTGCTTCGTTACAGCTTTCTTTGCATGAACATAGGTTATGCTCGGCTTCTTGCATTGTCTTGCATTTTGCCCCTGCCTCCGGGCGCATACCTTGTTTGTCTTGCATGTTTGTCCAAGTCTTCGGCCTTGTCAAAAATGGGTCGTCTCTGGGCTTTGACATTCACTCCCGTCATTGTTATGACTTTCGAGTTCTGTCAAAGAGGGGCAACTGTAGACACCCCATTTTTGACCGTCCTCAAGACTTGGACGTCACCGTTTGAACACTCGGTGATTATCCATGTTTGTGTTCGTTTGGAGTTCCCGGAGTCCTCGGCTACGCGCCCTGCCTCAGGATCTCCGAACTCGACCGTTTTGTGTTTGATTTTGCAACAAACACTTGTGTTTTGCCTTGGAGGGGCAGGAAATGCCTTGTGAGGCATCCCCACACACCACCGGCAGTGGCTAGAGGCCACCGGCTGGTTTTTGTTGCCATCGGCAATGTATGTTGCCGGCCGGCACTCTTTTTGGCCCACCGGCCATCAATTTTGTCAAAATGACATCTTTGGCCGGCCGACTACTGTGCATCTGCTTTTGCAGATATTTTTAGCACAGCTGTCTTGCATTGGCTTCCCCACCATACACGTGTATGGAGGGATGGCCCTCTTGTTAGCTTACCTTGTAAGCTTTACAAGATTGGCTCCTCTATAAGAGGAGGCCTTCTCTCCCTTGTTCAAGGGTTAGACAAGTTGGAGAAGAGAGTTAGAGAGCTCTGGTTTTAGGGTTTAAGTTAGTGTATCTAACCTATATCTATATCTCTCCCTCTCTTGCCTTTGTGTGTGTTTTAGGCTTAGTTTTGTGCACAAACACCTACCATCACACCATCCTCTTGGAACTGAGGGTTTGAGGCTTGTTTTTGGAGCTTTGAAGCTGGATTGGAGCTCAAGGAGGCCACAAAACCACCATTTTTGAAGAAAGGCTTCAAGGGTAAGAAACTAGTCCTTTTTACCCCATTTTTACATCCTATTTTTACCTATCTTAGAGCTATTTTTGTGTTTAGTGTATAACATAAAAAAGTTCTGTTTTGAGGCCCTCTTGATTGTTTGTTAAGAGTGTTTTATGGTTTGGGTGTGTTTGACCACCCTTAGGCCTTGAAAGGCCCCTTTTTATGCTATTTTGTGCAAGTTTCGAGACTTTGGTGTTTGGGCCTCTTCACCACTGAAATCTTGAGGGATTTCAGTGGTGGGGATGGTGCCTTGAAGTCTCCAAAAGGGGAGGGCCATCCCCTCTCCTTGTTGTCCTTGAAAGGGACCATCTTTGGTCTCTTAAGGGAGCCCATGTTTGAGTGTGTGTTGAGCATGCCATGACTATTTTTCATGCTTATATTGCCATAATATAACATGGTTTTAAGTTGGTTTTGGTGTACCATGCATGCCTTGCATACCTACCTTGTAATGCCTTGTGATTGCATTAATATGCCTTAGGTTTGTGCCTTTGTTTTAGCATGTTTTAGGCTTAGATTTGTGAAGCTTTTGTGCTTATTTTGCCATGCTTTAGGTCTGTCTTAGGTTGTTTGAGTCGACCCTAGCATGCATTATATAGCCTCTTTGCATTTTTGGGCTTGTTGGCCTTAAGTATGTAAGTGTATAGCATGCTTTGTTTGCTTTGATTTAGTGGATTGGAGTCATTTTTCATGTTATTTCAGTCCCTTTACTATGTTTGTATGCTTGCCTTGCATGCCTCTTTAATGCCTTATGAGCTTGTGTTGTATGCTCCTTGAGAGTGCATTTATGTATGCCTTTGGATTTGAGCCATTTAGATGCCATCTAGGTGTCCCTTGGGTGTTGTTTAGGTCTGCTTTTGACCTGTTTTGAGTCCCCTTAGCCTTGTGAGGCTTGGTGGATTGACCTTGGTTTAAGCCTCTTGGCTTACCTCAAGTACTTGAACCATTTGCATGCTTTACTTGCTTGAATTAGTTGGTTTGGCACCTCTATTTTGTGCAATTTCAGAGTTTGGTATGCATGCTAGTTGTCCATTGTTTGGTCTCTTTAAGTGTGCTTAAGAGTTGCCTTGTTTATGCTTAAGGTGTTGGACCATGATTGCATGCATGTATGTGTGCATTTTGGCCTTCGTTGCCTTGGTTTTGGCAACTGATTTTGGGTCTAGTTAGAGTTGCCTAAGTCATGTTTAAGTCCATCTTTTCATTAGTTGCATTGCCTCATGACTTGCATGATTACTTGCCTTGCCATGTTGCATACCTAGCTTCGCATGCTTAGGGTTGCCTTGCATGAGCATGCATGCTTAGCCTCTTGAAGTGAGTGTGATAGAGGTTAAGTCCCCTTCATTGGGTCATTTGCATTGCATTTCACTTGAAATTAAAGTTGCACACTTGATTCTTTGGGCCATCATGCATGGAAATGCGTGATTGGTGGTCCGAGAATCGAGGCACATCCCCTTTGAGTCATTAACATGATAAGGAATGTGATTGGTGCATACATTGTTTGAATTGTATTGCCATGCAAGTTTTGCCCTTTGCTGCTGTGAGTTGTAGGTTCTGCAGGCATTGTTTGCCGACCGGCAACATTTTCTGCCGGCCGGCAGTAAGTCTTCAGCCGATGGATTCATCTTGTGCCGATGACCACAATTCATTGCCGGTGGCTATTCTACTTAGCCGGTGGTGATTCCCAGTATCCAGAGAAGCATCCTTGAGACTTTGGCAGTCTTCAGAGAGGCAAAGCAGAGAAAACAGAGGCAAACTATGCATGGCAGTGCGATTCCGAGCAAGTCCCGAGCATGCGCTGCATTTGACCCGCTTCCTGAAGGCTTTACTGTTTTAATTAGATTAATTAATTTGTTTAGTTAATTTAATTAATCTGTAATATTTAATTAGCTTGCGTAGTTAATTAACCTGTAATATTTATTTGGCCCCTCCGAGCGAGGGCGAATTTGTAATAAGTGTGTGTGAGTGGTGTGCATGTCTTCCAACCCCCACTTCTTTCTTCCCTTTTATTTACCCGCTTACGGTGGTAGATTAGGGCACGTTTAAATTAGCATACAGTATGATAGCATGCGTGCATTCATACATTTGTTTTACATGCACCGGGCTCGGTACATCACGCTAATTGCATTGTATATCAATTCCCAAATTGAATACTTGTTACTTGTAGCATTCCACATGCCATGCTTAGGGTTAGCCGAGCCTATCCTAATCACATTCTGTTTGCGATGCATTAGTCACTCTAACATGAACTAGGGCATGCATTTTTGCTAACTAGTTTATTGTTTTGGCACGGAGTACAATGTAAGTATTTATGCTTTAGCATATCGCATGCGTGTGAATGTTAACATGATAGCATGATTACCATGTGGCTAAATGCTTATATGAGATAAACTGTCTGAATGCCTGTGGGTGGAGGTTGGATTGTTTGAGTTGGAAAAACTCGTTGAAATCCGTGTTTTAGCCTACTTGCGAGTAGCAAATTCCAAAGCGCTTTTCAAAACAAACGGATATGCAATGCTTGTTTCCAAATTAGGCAATCTAGTCTACACTTGTTTGCTGTGCGCATAACATAGTAATTCTAGGCTAATAACCGGAATAAGAACACATAACGTTTTCAAAATCGGATATCATGGTTAGTAGAGGCCGGTCTTCGGACCGAGCGAAAGGGGGTGCTCATAGATGACCTTCCCCGATCGTACCCAAGCTCCCGAGCCAAGGCAACTTTGGTAATGACGGACACGTGGCCTTCGACACCGAGTCAGGGTTTCCTAAATTTCCCCATTAAAAATATTTAGGTGGCGACTCTGTATCTGGCAAAGCAGTCCATGTTTGGCACTTCTTTTCAAAAATCTGTTTCTCAAAACGATTTGCCGGATTTGGACTCTTTGGTTCAGATTTAGAACCGTGACAATTTGAGTCCGAACTGTAGTAGAGCCGCAAAAACGAACGGAACGGGACCTAACCCTCCCGGGCGTTCGGGGACGTCTACAGTTTCTGGCGACTCTGCTGGGGAGTTTAGAGAGCTTGACTCGAACTCATGATATCCTGTTTTGATTTCGCTTATGTGTCTCTTTGCATTGCATGTGCATTGGTGCGCCTAGGACACCGTGTTTGCCATCTGCCATTCCTGAACGGTTTGCCGGAGGCTTGTCTTGTCAAGGCATGACCATAAGGCTGACCGGTTATGGGCTCTGACAGCATGGGAACACAAACCCCGGTTTTACTGGGGCACCCTTTTCGACCATTCGACCTAGTGCATATTCGGAATCCATAGTGACCATTCCAAATTAGGGCAGGTTGCTTACCCGATGTTAGGTTGTTTGAAACCGCTGTGTGCGTAGTGAAACCCTAGCTCCTGACAAAATAGGACAGGGAAACCCTACCCCAACATAGGGGTGTATTGGCTCTCTTTTACATGCTATGTGCTTTTAGAGTGTATCTCTACAGGAAATGCATATATCAGTTTGCAAAGTTTGAGCATCAGGCCCGAGGGCACCAGTATCAGTGTTGTTGAGAATCAGTTATGTCTGCGGGTATCAGTTCAGTTTTGGACAGTGATTCTGGGGAACAGTGATCAGTAGTAGAGTGCAGTTGATCGACTACACCCGTGTTTGATCTGTTTGGGGCTGAAATGCTGTTTGTTTTCCGTTTCAGTTCAAAGATTCAGAGAGTTGATCGAGAATAACTAGTGTCTTCTCCTTGCTGCGGCAGGACTTAGCATGACGCAGAATTCAGAAGAGATCGTGGTCATGACGGCCGCGTTGGATCAAGGAATCACCCTACACAGTGAGACTACTGTTGATATGCCGCATCCACCTAGATCGCCGGCTGCGCACCCAGTTTGGGCCCCTCAACTATATCAGGCTCGCGAGCCTACTACATTTGAACTAATGGGAATGATAGGTGATCTTCAAAGATCCGTGGCGGATCTCGCCTATGGAATGTCAGCTTCACCGCTAGCCGCACCATATGCCGGGAGCTTTGTACTCCAGGAGCCCCCGCTGTTGGGCCGAATTGTTATTGAACTTAGTCAACCGGAGATGGCCTCCAGTTATAACAATGACATGTCAACACCAACTCAAATCCTAGATCAGGCTGAGGCCCGAGACAAACGTAAAATGAAGGCAGATGTCGACCCTATCGAACAACTGCTGTGGGCAGTAGAGGCTTTGAAAGCCAGGGGGATGAACAAGCAACAGATATCTGCAGTTGTGACAAAAGCTGTGGAAGACGCTTTCCCCATTCCACCTGAGGGCAGTTCCAGTCAATCAGAGAACCGGGATAGGCCCCGTCATGCCAAAACAGTTCTTCCCGCTCCCAACCCTGCATCCGGAAAGGATCAGAGATCCAAGGCCGCACCCGCCGATCCGTTCGCTAGTGCATCTAGTAAGAGTGCTCAGGCTCCAAAGTACCTGCCTCGAGGGCGCCGAGTCTTCCATCCTCTCTACATGCCTTTGTCTAGGGCACTTTTGATTTTGGCCAAAAAGGGGCATCTTACACCCCTGGAGCCTCGGCCCCTCCCAAAGAATTTCCCTGCTACACATGATCCTGCTCAGTACTGTGCATACCACCAGCAGACAGGCCACCCCACCGACAATTGCTTCTGCCTCTGTCATGAGGTGCAGGATTTAATTGACAACGAGGTCATCCTCCTGCCCACCTCAGCCAAGTCCGTCACCACCCAGTTGTTGGATTTCGAGGACACAGATACTGCGAGTATGTAATCAGAAGGTGAATCGCCTGCGGGCAATGCCTGGTGCATTTTTGGATGTAGCGTTTGGCACGCATTTTTGAGCATTTGCCAATGCTAGTTTTGTAAATTCTGACTTGGGTGTCGAGTCAGTCTTTTGTTTTGTTTTAAGCCTGTCTATCTGTATTGAGTCAGTCTTTTTGCTTACAGGGTCTGTCTTGTTGTCATGAGTCAGTCCCTCTTGTATAGAATGCTAGGTGATTCCGGGGTTGTTGCCCCGGACACCGTTTTGTCTTGTAATTACTCGCTTTTGGTTTTTGAGTCTGTCTCTGCCGAGGAGCCAGTTATACCAACAAATCTGTATGAAACAGTTGTGGCTATCTCATTTTCATGCTTGCTTTCAGTAGGAGTTAGTTGTGCCAGGGGATGTGAATGGAACGACAGTACATTCTACCTACTCTCTTGTGCCTTGAACATCGTTGTAATGACCTAAGCTTTTCATAAAACCCTTTTTGAACACTGCGGTGATGAAAACAAAGAGGAAGGAATTCCTCGGGTTTTGCAAAACTTTGATCATTTTTGAGAGAAAGATAGGCATGCTAAGCCTTTTTATGAATGAAATCATGCTTGTCGGCGTGAGTACTGAGAAGGACCCTGGTTTGATCCAGACTGGTTCCACATTATCTTCAGCGCGAGCGATTTGTCGCTTTCTTAAAAACTTTCAAAAACAAAATGTTTTGCGCGGTCCTGTGAAGACTTGTGTGGAATTGCTCTTGAGATTGTGCAGCCCAGGATCGCTCTCAGCCTCAAGATTCAATCTATCTGTTGCAAACTGGAATCCGTTCAAAACGTTCAGCAGTGCCATGAAACGCTTGTGTGGCCCATCTTGAGGCAGCCCTCGAGCAAGAGGCATCCAAGTCAGATCAAGGAGATCAGATCCCACCCGGCAAGGCTCGTGAAGCAACCATGATGGACTTTTCTGCAAATCAACATAACAGTCATTCTCTTGGACACAGAGAGGCTTTAATCTCAAAACCATTTGGCATGGGCTTGCTACACTTTTACCCTTTGAGAGGCTCGCTGGGCCGAAAACCCGGAAGGGCGACCCAGGCAAAAGTTAGAGCAAAGAAAAAAGAAATAAAAAAAAAAGGAGAAAAGAAAAGAAGCAAAAAAGAGGAAAAAGAACAAAAAATAACAAAAGAAATAAAAAATGAAAATGCAAAAGAAGAAAAGAAAAGAAAAGAAAAACATAGCTCGCAAGGTCGAAAACCCGCATTGGGCACCTTGGCAAAAGTTAGAGCCTGAAAAGTGAAGGTTAAAATACCCGAGTGTACCTTAACCGGAACTACGTGAGGCTTCATTCCCATGTTTGGGATACGTAGGCAACTTCATCTTGAAGTCCAGCCCCCAACGCTTCCATAGCGTCTCAGTCCATGTCATGGTTTTGATCACTTTTGCCTCCTCCGAATCCAATGTCACGATTGCAGCAACCTGGAATTACGTGACCAACTTCCTCTTGAAGTCCAACCACCAATGCCTTCCAGGTGACTATGTCCATATATTGATTCAAACCGTCTTCGCTCCTCCGCGTCCGAGGATCCGATCGTCATCAACGAGGACTGGCTTACAGAATGCCGCGGCATCATCCAAACAAGGGGCAACTTTCCGTTGCCACGCATTGCCATAAGTTGCCCTGAGTTGCTGTCCAAACCAGGGGCAACTTTCCGTTGCCTTCCCCCCCTTTAAGCAAGGGGCATTTTGCCTCCGATCCGAGGTTGCATATCTCAAGGGTAAGTTCCGCGCTCGTTGAGCGTTGATTGTTTGCAAAAATAGTTTTTGAAAATTTTTACTGAAGTTGATTATTTTCTCGAAAACTATTTCATTTTTCAAAATTGGACCATGTTTGGACCCAAAAAGGAGAATTTTCAGTGCTCACAGCCTGATTCGCATGATTTTCAAATAAAAAAATCAAACAAGTATGTTAATCCAACTCTCATTTTGGTCAAAACTTGTTTTAGGAAGAAAACAAAAAATGGTCAAAGTGACGAACTAGGGGCACAATTGAGTCAGGTCTTCTGTCTTTCCCCCGTCCACATACTTGCCAGAAAGGCGCCCTATCTACCAGAAGAAGTGGCTGCGAGCTAGCCGTATCGGGCTTGAGCCCACAACCTCTCGTTTACCCATCAACCGCTCTGGGAAGGGATTGAAAATGAGAGATTAAAGAATAGAGAGGAGTAAGTTGAGAGAAAAGTAAGAAGAGGGTTTTGAGAGAAAAACCGAGCCTGAGGGCCGAGTGATGTGAGTATCACAAATCAGAAAGGGGGGGATAATACTCGGAGGAATTGGCTCCTCGAGATTTGAGGTCTTTTTATAAACATGTCCGCGTGTCGTGTCTTTTGATTTGTCGGTCTCGATTTTGGGCTTTGAGTCTTTTCCGAGTGTGTGTCTTTGTGTTCAGGTCGTGTGCCTTTTGTTTCTTTGTTTGAGTCCCTCCGCTATGTTCTGTGGTAGGCTTGATACCCCAGTTGAAAACCCTTCTTTATTTCAAAAAAATCGTTTGTGCTCAGAATGCTGTGCCATTCTCTACATTCGTGCGAAGCAAGAGAAGGAAAAGGAAAAATTGGGACATCCGAGTGTGTTTCAACGGCAACCGTGTCAGATTTTGTGATCCGTCTTGTCAGATTGGCGCTGTTTGTTCAAGGTTTGCTGTGAGTGGAATGAACCGAGCGCTGTGCTATGGGTTGTATGCAAATCAATCCCCAGTAGAGTATGGGCTGTATATTCAGTTTGAGTAGTGGTTTGTATGAGTCGTTTGCTGTTAGTTGGTTGGCTATCCGATTATTACAGTGCAAGTGCTCAATTTTCAGACAACAGATCCATATCATTTACATTTGAGGTGTAATATGATGCAATACAGTGCAAGGTATAAAATGCGCAGATATAACACTCTTTTAGACAAAAAGTTTGTTTTATTTCATAATCTTTTCAAGTACAAGAGTTTTGGAAACAAAAATCTGCCTGCGACAGTACAAAGTAACCTAACTACAAAAAGAGAAAAGAAAGAAAAAAGAAAATAGCAAAAATCTGTATCAAATGTCAAAAATGGCCCCGGGGCTATCAATCTGTCCTAGTCCTCTTCCTGGACGAAGGTCCAGGAGCATCATCACCAGGAGCATCACCAGGGGCATCGCCGTCTGAGCTCGAGTCCGAGCCATCATCGGTCTCCTCCGCCTCTGTCTCTGCCTCAGACTCGTCATCGGGAACTGGAGCCCGCGAGCTACTCCCGACGTGAGTGCGCTCTCCTCTGGTGCGGGGATATACTCTGCCATCCCGGGTAGAAATGAGAGGTCCAGCTGGAGCGCCACCCACCGGAGGAATCTGGAAAGGAGGCTGAAAAGCATAAAAGGCAAATGCATCAGGATATATGGAGCAGTGAATCCGTGCAGAATGTAGTGTATGAGTACAGTCTGTGAATGTCGTGAGCAGCGAATCAGTATAGAATGTAGTGTATGAGTACAGTGTGTGGATGCCGTGAGCAGTGAATCCGTGCAGAATGCAGTGTATGAGTATAGTCTGTGAATGCCGTGAGCAGTTTATCAATGCAGAATGCAGTGTATGAGTACAGTCTGTGAATGCCGTGAGCAGTTTATCAATGCAGAATGCAGTGTATGAGTACAGTCTGTGAATGCCGTGAGCAGTGAATCAATACAGAATACGGTGTATGAACACAGTGTATGTATACTGTGAGCGGTGAATCAGTGCAGGGTGCAGTGTGTAAGTATCGTGTATCAGATGCCGTAAGCAGTTTATCAGGTGTTGTGTTGTGCATCAGATTATGCAAAGCAGTTTGTATATGGTTTGAGGCTGTGGTCAGAAAGAACGTACCGGAATGCTATAAAGGGCTAGGAGGTCGAAGGTCCGCTGCAGCATCCCCATCATGGAGGCATTCATCTCCAATGACTGCCGGGTGTACTCAGAAGACGCCTGCAAAAGTATCGGATGCATCAATATTCTGTCGAATATCAAATAAACTGAAATGAAATGACTGTACAAGAATGCAGTAATACATACCGGAGGTAAGTCGGGGACACCGACAAACTCGTGATCAGCCGGCGGAGGAGCAAAAGGGATCTGATAGGTCGCCCCACCCTGCCCTCTGAAAGTCAGTGAAGCGGGCAGAGCAGGCCAACCGGTCCCTCGTCCCCTCTGAACTTCGCCCCTGTCGCGGACTCGAGCTCCCCTCGGCGCTCCTACTCCTGCTCCGGCTCCGGCCGCTGGCGTCGCTGGTCTCTCTCTCTCCGCTCGGCGGCCGCCTCTCAGAGGTCACATGAGGAAGGTCCGGACGTACTCCAAGTAATTGCCCTCGCCTCTGAAGCCGTCTGCCTCCCAGCCAATGGTGTAGTCCGCCATCTGCTCGGCAGTGAATCGCTCGGTATCTCTCATATGCTCAGGAGGGTGCACCGGGACTGTCTGCTCAGGCAAACCCAGGGTCTGACGTAGGAAACGCTCGCCTAGGTACCAAGCCCGACAGACCGGGCCCTCCAGCAGAATCCAGAAACGCGAGGTCTCATCGGCGCCGGCAAACCGATCCCGCGCCACGGCTGGCAAAGGAGCCCAAGGCTGCCAGACGATCTGAAAATGAAATGCAATTTGTTACCTACTATTATTGAAATATACAGTGGAAAGGCGAAGTTTAAATGAACTGCAAATAAAACATACCTCTGCGGGGGTGATGGTGTCGAAGAAGAGGCGGAAGAAGCTGAATGTCTCTCGCGGCCTCCGGGTGCATCTCCCGTCAAAGCGACGCGAAAAAGGGACAACCAGAGGGGTCTCTGCATCGGGTATGGGAGCAAGCCTAGGAAAGTAGGCATAAACCCACAACTGCAAGGTAAATACCAGTGCATCTTATCAGATAACGCAGAATATAGAGTAAAAGCAGAAATAGCAGAGCCGTGTGTTGTGCAGTGTATTGTGCAGAGTGTACAGAGTAAGCAATGTACAGTTAGTGTAAAGCAGAGTATGTGTGTGCCGTGTGTACAGTATACAGCCAGTGTAGAGCAGACTACAGTGTGTGCAGTGTGTAGAGTACAGAAAATATAGAACTGAAACGAAAGGCCGAAAAAGAAATGTACCTCCCAAGCACGCCAGTAACCCCCGAGCAACTGTCTGCTGCCGCGAGAAGCCGAGCTCATATATCCATAAAGGGTGGCCAGAGCGGCGCCACCCCAGTCATAATGTAAAATGTCCCTGACATCCACCAGTGCGCTGAGCAGGCAGAGAGGCACTGTGTTCACCCGGTCGGCGAAGATGGTCGTCCCAAACAGGAACATAAGGAAGCCGCGTGTGTATCTCTCCACGACCTCCTGGGTCATCGGGGCTGCATCGACAAGGAGGGGCTGGACCCTGAACTGCACCTCGAACCAGGAGTATCGAACAAAGCCGGGACGCGCAAGAGGCAGTGCCGAGCCGAGCAAATAGACCTGAGCCGCGGTCCACTCGTCCATGTCAATGTCAAAGGGGATCGGATCACCCCCTACCCCGATGCCTGTGAGCATCGAGAAATCGTGAGGGGTCATCGTCATGTCCCCCGTCGCAGAAAAATGAAACGAATCGGTGGTGTCCCACCACCTCTCCACCAGAGCGGCAAGGAGAGGTTTGCATGTAGTGAGTCGGGAGAGTCCTCTGCAGAATGCGCCAAAGCTGGCCTAGTCCACGATATGGCGAACTGCGTCGGGTAGCTCGGCGTACCACTCACGAGCGGCAGTATTCCCATACCCGCGGATGGTATGGGAATCTCCCTGTTTTCAAACAAGTAGTTGCGAAGCAATATAAAATGTACAGTTTTGAAGAAACAGTGAATCAGTGCAAATGTGGCATGCGTGCATACTTTCAGATTCAAACAGATATCGGGTGCCGGTGTGCTTACAGTGAACTACAACGTATGATGCGTCAGCGTGTTTGAGTGGTTCAGTGCAAACGTGGCATGCGTGCATACTTTCAGATTCAAACAGATACCTGGTGCCAGTGTGCTTACAATGAACTACAACGTGTGATGCGTCAGCGTGTTTGAGTGGTTCGATGCAAATCTAGCATGCGTGCATATTCTCAGATTCAAATAGGTATCGGGTGCCGGTGTTTGCAGTGGAATACGGTGTGTGCCGTGTGTTTGAGTGGTTCAAGGCTAGTACAGTGTGTGTGCACGTGTCGTCCTTAAACAGATATCAGTTGCGAGTTTGTTTGCGATCAACTACAGTACACAGTGCATCAGAGTATCTGAACTAAGCAATTAAAGAATGAAACTAGCTATGGCAGTTAACGGTTAAAATTTCTACATTACAGAAAGTAAGACAGAGCAAAAATGTTACCTCGGAAGCGCCGAAGGACAGGTGGGAGGTAGGCTCACGCAGGAGGAGCTCAGGATCCAACGCCATGTCGAAACTCCTGAACTGGCGTAGTCCGTCGGGTGGCAGAACATGAATCGCCGGCCGGTAGGTCGCCGGGTCGAACGGACGCTCGCTCAAGGGGAGGAGCTCAACCCCGGGATCCATCTCGTGGTCCGGGGGAGTCCCAACACGTGGAATATCGTCGGCCATGTCAAGAGTGATGAGAAAATGGTCGGAGAACGAAAATCGGGTCGGAATACGAAGAGTCAACCGAAAAGTCAACTCCCGGGAGGGTGGAAAATGGCCGGAAAGGTCGGGATGTGAAAAGGCACGGAAATGGAGAGGAAAGTGAGGGGAACAAACCCCAAAAAGGTGGAAACGGCAAAAGAGGCACCGAAACAAAGATTTGTTCGGTTGAAAATGTCCGAAACGCGAAGGTAATCGCGAATCCGACGACGAAAAGGGCGCGAGAACGCGAAGAAACAAGGAAACGAGGAAGAAAAGAGACTCGAGAGAGAGAGAGAGTTTGTTTTCGGCGGAGGCTAATGAATAGAATAGGGTTTGGAACCCTATTTTAAAACACCCATGGTGAAATGTCGAATTTGCCCCGATCCAGGAACTTTTTGCCGGTCGGCAACATTTTGTGCCGGCCGGCAGAATATTGTGCCGATGGAACTTTTATGCAGCCGGTGGACAGCCAGTGGCTTCCCCTCCCGGCCGGTGGTGTTCCCACAGCCTTGTTTAGGCAATATGAGTAGTTTTTCGTCCTCATAGCTCAAAAAAGTGCAAGAAAGTGCATCTCTGACGCTCAACCGGCTTCCGTTTTGACCTCGGACCGCGTCTTCTGTGCGTATCACTCAAATTCATGCAATGTTGTATCCTTTTGTATCCTTTTGCCTCTTACAAGACTCAAAACTTGCCCCGCGCGCGTTGCATGCATTCATCATGTTGTCTAGTGCGTTGCGTCGCGCCGTCATGCACATCCCTCATGCATTGTCATGCATGTTATTACAAGCGTTGTCATGCACCTCAATACATACGTCGCCTCGCACGTCATTCGTGTTGTCGTGCATTTCCTTGTTTTGCATTATCATGCATTTCAAAAAAAAAGAAAAAAAACGTGCGTTGTCGCGCACTCGAGTTCACTTGCATTGTTTTACATTTCGTGTGGCATGCGTGTCACACTTGCATTGTTTTACATTTCGCGTGGCATGCGTGTCACACTTGCATTGTTTTACATCTCCGTGTGGCATGCGTGTCACACTTGCATCATTTTCCATCCTTTGAGGCACACGTACCTCATTGGCTTCATTTTGCATCCTTTGAGGCACGCGTACCTCATTGGCTTCATTTTGCATCCTTTGAGGCACACGTACCTCATTGGCATCATTTTGCATCCTTTGAGGAACGCGTACCTCATTGGCTTCATTTTGCATCCTTTGAGGCACGCGTACCTCACTGGCTTCATTTTGCATCTCCGTGAGGCACGCGTACCTCATTGGCTTCATTTTGCATCCTTTGAGGCACGCGTACCTCATTGGCTTCATTTTGCATCCTTTGAGGCACGCGTACCTCATTGGCTTCATTTTGCATCCTTTGAGGCACGCGTACCTCATTGGCTTCATTTTGCATCCTTTGAGGCACGCGTACCTCATTGGCTTCATTTTGCATCCTTTGAGGCACGCGTACCTCATTGGCATCATTTTGCATCCTTTGAGGCACGCGTACCTCATTGGCTTCATTTTGCATCCTTTGAGGCACGCGTACCTCATTGGCTTCATTTTGCATCCTCTGAGGCACGCATACCTCATTGGCATCATTTTGCATCCTTTGAGGCACGCGTACCTCATTGGCTTCATTTTGCATCTCCGTGAGGCACGCGTACCTCATTGGCTTCATTTTGCATCCTTTGAGGCACGCGTACCTCATTGGCTTCATTTTGCATCCTTTGAGGCACGCGTACCTCATTGGCTTCATTTTGCATCCTTTGAGGCACGCGTACCTCATTGGCATCATTTTGCATTCCTTGTGACTTGCGTTGTCTCGCTCGTCATTTGCATCGGCACGTATGCCTCATTTGCATCGGCACGTATGCCTCATTTTCATTGGCACGTGTGCCTCATTCTCATTAGCACGTGTGCCTCATCTCCATTGGCACGTGTGCCGCATTCCCATTGGCACGTGTGCCTCCTCATTTGCACCGACACGTGTGCCTCATTCCCATTGGCACGTGTGCCTCATCTCCATTGGCACGTGTGCCGCATTTCCCACCGGCACGTGTGCCTCATTTGCATTGGCACGTGTGCCTCATTTGCATTGGCACGTGTGCCCCAGCCCCATCTTCATCGGCATGCGTGCCTCATTTTCATTGGCATGCGTGTCGCATTTTTGTTGGCATGCGTGTCATCATTTGCATTAGCATGCGTGCTTCATTCGCATTGTCATACATATTGTTAACGATATTGTACCTGTTAAGTTTGCTTTCTTTTCAGGCACGATATTGTATGTACGGTTCATTTGAGGCCGATGCAACCGGACGAGCCGCACAAGTATTGTATCCTCCGCGTGAGACGTACAGAGAATTACATAATTCTCTTACATCCTTTCTGCATTGTAGTCTAGTCTGGTGTATGCTAGCTTAAAACTGTTGCATGTGTGCTTCGTTACAGCTTTCTTTGCATGAACATAGGTTATGCTCGGCTTCTTGCATTGTCTTGCATTTTGCCCCTGCCTCGGGCGCATACCTTGTTTGTCTTGCATGTTTGTCCAAGTCTTCGGCCTTGTCAAAAATGGGTCGTCTCTGGGCTTTGGCATTCACTCCCGTCATTGTTATGACTTTCGAGTTCTGTCAAAGAGGGGCAACTGTAGACACCTCATTTTTGACCGTCCTCAAGACTTGGACGTCACCGTTTGAACACTCGGTGATTATCCATGTTTGTGTTCGTTTGGAGTTCCCGGAGTCCTCGGCTACGTGCCCTGCCTCAGGATCTCCGAACTCGACCGTTTTGTGTCTGGTTTTGCACCAAACACTTGTGTTTTGCCTTGGAGGGGCAGGGAATGCCTTGTGAGGCATCCCCACACACCACCGGCAGTGGCTAGAGGCCACCGGCTGGTTTTTGTTGCCATCGGCAATGTATGTTGCCAGCCGGCACTCTTTTTGGCCGACCGGCCATCAATTTTGTCAAAATGACATCTTTGGCCGGCCGACTACTGTGCATCTGCTTTTGCAGATATTTTTAGCACAGCTGTCTTGCATTGGCTTCCCCACCATACACGTGTATGGAGGGATGGCCCTCTTGTTAGCTTACCTTGTAAGCTTTACAAGATTGGCTCCTCTATAAGAGGAGGCCTTCTCTCCCTTGTTCAAGGGTTAGACAAGTTGGAGAAGAGAGTTAGAGAGCTCTGGTTTTAGGGTTTAAGTTAGTGTATCTAACCTATATCTATATCTCTCCCTCTCTTGCCTTTGTGTGTGTTTTAGGCTTAGTTTTGTGCACAAACACCTACCATCACACCATCCTCTTGGAACTGAGGGTTTGAGGCTTGTTTTTGGAGCTTTGAAGCTGGATTGGAGCTCAAGGAGGCCACAAAACCACCATTTTTGAAGAAAGGCTTCAAGGGTAAGAAACTAGTCATGTTTACCCCATTTTTTCATCCTATTTTGACCTATCTTAGAGCTGTTTTTGTGTTTAGTGTATAACATAAAAAAGTTCTGTTTTTAGGCTCTCTTGATTGTTTGTTAAGAGTGTTTTGTGGTTTGGGTGTGTTTGACCACCCTTAGGCCTTGAAAGGCCCCTTTTTATGCTATTTTGGGCAAGTTTCAAGACTTTGGTGTTTGGGCCTCTTCACCACTGAAATCTTGAGGGATTTCAGTGGTGGGGATGGTGCCTTGAAGTCTCCAAAAGGGGAGGGCCATCCCCTCTCCTTGTTGTCCTTGAAAGGGACCATCTTTGGTCTCTTAAGGGAGCCCATGTTTGAGTGTGTGTTGAGCATGCCATGACTGTTTTTCATGCTTATATTGCCATAATATAACATGGTTTTAAGTTGGTTTTGGTGTACCATGCATGCCTTGCATACCTACCTTGTAATGCCTTGTGATTGCCTTAATATGCCTTAGGTTATGTGCCTTTGTTTTAGCATGTTTTAGGCTTAGATTTGTGAAGCTTTTGTGCTTATTTTGCCATGCTTTAGGTCTGTCTTAGGTTGTTTGAGTCGACCCTAGCATGCATTATATAGCCTCTTTGCATTTTTGGGCTTGTTGGCCTTAAGTATGTAAGTGCATAGCATGCTTTGTTTGCTTTGATTTAGTGGATTGGAGTCATTTTTCATGTTATTTCAGTCCCTTTAACATGTTTGTATGCTTGCCTTGCATGCCTCTTTAATGCCTTATGAGCTTGTGTTGTATGCTCCTTGAGAGTGCATTTATGTATGCCTTTGGATTTGAGCCATTTAGATGCCATCTAGGTGTCCCTTGGGTGTTGTTTAGGTCTGCCTTTGACCTGTTTTGAGTCCTCTTAGCCTTGTGAGGCTTGGTGGGTTTGACCTTGGTTTAAGCCTCTTGGCTTACCTCAAGTACTTGAACCATTTGCATGCTTTACTTGCTTGAATTAGTTGGTTTGGCACCTCTATTTTGTGCAATTTCAGAGTTTGGTATGCATGCTAGTTGTCCATTGTTTGGTCTCTTTAAGTGTGCTTAAGAGTTGCCTTGTTTATGCTTAAGGTGTTGGACCATGATTGCATGCATGTGTGTGTGCATTTTGGCCTTCGTTGCCTTGGTTTTGGCCACTGATTTTGGGTCTAGTTAGAGTTGCCTAAGTCATGTTTAAGTCCATCTTTTCATTAGTTGCATTGCCTCATGACTTGCATGATCACTTGCCTTGCCATGTTGCATACCTAGCTTCGCATGCTTAGGGTTGCCTTGCATGAGCATGCATGCTTAGCCTCTTGAAGTGAGTGTGATAGAGGTTAAGTCCCCTTCATTGGGTCATTTGCATTGCATTTCACTTGAAATTAAAGTTGCACACTTGATTCTTTGGGCCATCATGCATGGAAATGCGTGATTGGTGGTCCGAGAATCGAGGCACATCCCCCTTTGAGTCATTAACATGATAAGGAATGTGATTGGTGCATACATTGTTTGAATTGTATTGCCATGCAAGTTTTGCCCTCTGCTGCTGTGAGTTGCAGGTTCTGCAGGCATTGTTTGCCGACCGGCAACATTTTCTGCCGGCCGGCAGTAAGTCCTCAGCCGATGGATTCATCTTGTGCCGATGACCACAATTCATTGCCGGTGGCTATTCTACTTAGCCGGTGGTGATTCCCAGTATCCAGAGAAGCATCCTTGAGACTTTGGCAGTCTTCAGAGAGGCAAAGCAGAGAACATAGAGGCAAACTATGCATGGCAGTGCGATTCCGAGCAAGTCCCGAGCATGCGCTGCATCTGACCCGCTTCCTGAGGGCTTTACTGTTTTAATTAGATTAATTAATTTGTTTAGTTAATTTAATTAATCTGTAATATTTAATTAGCTTGCGTAGTTAATTAACCTGTAATATTTATTTGGCCCCTCCGAGCGAGGGCGAATTTGTAATAAGTGTGTGTGAGTGGTGTGCATGTCTTCCAACCCCCACTTCTTTCTTCCCTTTTATTTACCCGCTTACGATGGTAGATTAGGGCACGTTTAAATTAGCATACAGTATGATAGCATGCGTGCATTCATACATTTGTTTTACATGCACCGGGCTCGGTACATCACGCTAACTGCATTGTATTTCAATTCCCAAATCGAATACTTGTTACTTGTAGCATTCCACATGCCATGCTTAGGGTTAGCCGAGCCTATCCTAATCACATTCTGTATGCGATGCATTAGTCACTCTAACATGAACTAGGGCATGCATTTTTGCTAACTAGTTTATTGTTTTGGCACGGAGTACGATGTAAGTATTTATGCTTTAGCATATCGCATGCGTGTGAATGTTAACATGACAGCATGATTACCATGTGGCTAAATGCTTATATGAGATAAACTGTCTGAATGCCTATGGGTGGAGGTTGGATTGTTTGAGTTGGAAAAACTCGTTGAAATCCGTGTTTTAGCCTACTTGCGAGTAGCAAATTCCAAAGCGCTTTTCAAAACAAACGGATATGCAATGCTTGTTTCCAAATTAGGCAATCTAGTCTATACTTGTTTGCTATGCGCAGAACATAGTAATTCTAGGCTAATAACCGGAATAAGAACACATAACGTTTTCAAAATCGGATATCATGGTTAGTAGAGGCCGGTCTTCGGACCGGGCGAAAGGGAGTGCTCATAGCTGACCTTCCCCGATCGTACCCAAGCTCCCGAGCCAAGGCAACTTTGGTAATGACGGACACGTGGCCTTCGGCACCGAGTCAGGGTTTCCTAAATTTCCCCATTAAAAATATTTAGGTGGCGACTCTGTATCTGGCAAAGCAGTCCATGTTTGGCACTTCTTTTCAAAAATCTGTTTCTCAAAACGATTTGCCGGATTTGGGCTCTTTGGTTCAGATTTAGAACCGTGACACTTTGAGTCTGAACTGTAGTAGACCCGCAAAAACGAACGGAACGGGACCTAACCCTCCCGGGGCGTTCGGGGACATCTACAGTATGCTTTCTGCTTTGCATTTTCTGTACACCATACATGCTACACACTACAAACCATACACTGCACACATAGGATCTACACACTGCTCACGATACACTACATGCGCAGGATCTAATGTCGGCCTTTCTAGACCTTCGTCTGTTATGTACTGTACTGCATTCTGTTTTCTGCATTTTCAACATTCTGTTCATACGTTGTACTGATCACATCTGTCCAACAACTTTGTGTATATGCATTCTTCCTGGCGCTTGCTTCAGATCCGGTGGAGGAGACTGCAGTGACGGTCCCATTCTCTGACGTATATGATGGTCCGCTCTGTCGTAGGACCCGGGAGAGCTTCATGTTCTTCCGGCAGTATTTGACACAGTTGCGGCGCGTGAGGTAAGTCTGCAATAAGATTATTTCAATTAACCCAATGCCCTCGCCTTAGTTATTTGATGACTGATCATCTTGTTGGTTCTCTTTCTCAGATTACATGGCGACCATGGGAGGTGATTCCGTCAGGACTCCGGGATCAGTATCGCGTTGCCCAGGTTATGTCCTAGTACCGTATCCACTTCGAGGGGCCAATCTGTCGGGCCTAGTTTCTGAGTGAGCGCTTTGTGCGTCAGACTTTGGGGTTGCCTACCCCATTTGTACCGATGGCGCCTCCACCATCGATGAGGGAGACACACATGTTATCCGCCGACCAGGTGATCCAGTTCACGGTAGGGCTGGAGACAGATTACTTCCGTGCCGAGGGCGACTACTGGACCTTTATTCAGACACATCTGATGCCGCCTTTGACTGGTGTTCGAGGAGGAGAGGGAGCGAGGGCTCCTGCCGCGAGAGGCAGAGGCAGAGCGACCAGGTCTCGTAGGAGGAGAGGTCCTGAAGAGAGACAGGGGTCCGGATGGCCAGTGCTGCTTGCTACTATGACACTCCGAGGGCGAGCTGGAGAGACTTATCAGATTCCCTTTGCTCCCCCTCTAGTTGGTCACGAGCTTATCAGAGGTTACGGCTCGACTCCGGTATGTGCTATACCGTCATCTTTTGTACAATCATTTGATTTCACTTGATATTCTACAGAGTACAGGTTACCACTTTTCAAAAACACTTTTCAGAAAATTCTACTTTCCTATTTTCCGTGTTTTTTTGTTTTTACTGAATTTTTTTAATATTTTGAGCAATTTTTTTAATTTTTAGACATGCCTAATATAAATACACCTAAAAAGTAAAAAAAATTTGAAAAAAACCTTTTAAAAATTCACTAAATACCAAAAATACAAAAAAAAAAAAAAATACGAGAATTCAATACATTTTTTGAATTTTTATATATTTATTAATTTTTAAAAATATTTTTTCACAATTTTTTTACTTTTTAGATATATCTAAGTAAGGTGCATCTAAAAAAGTAAAAAAAAAATGTTTAAAATTTTAAAAATATTCACTAAAAACAAAAAAAAGACGAAAACCAAAAAACTCAGTTTTCAAAAAACTTAACTCAAAAAACTCAAACCAAACACACTGAATGATTTCAATCATTTTTGCAGGTTCCCATTGAGTACACTCGTCAGTCTCTGGCGATGACGGCTTCAGTGATGGGGATGCTGCAGACGAGCATAGACCTACTCAGTATCTACAGTATTCCGGTAAGTTCTTTCAAACAGCACTTCGTGCCATGAAGTCTTCTCTCAACACACCATCATTTGTACAGCTTGCACACTGCACTGATCTGATACATTGTTCCCATTCACCACTCACGGTACACATTCACTGCAAATCATTCACTATTCACAGCACATCACTTTTCCTGCATCTGATACATTCTGATTACTAATGCATTTTGGTGGATTGTCCCTTTTTCAGATTCCTTTCTTGCCGCCAGGCCCATCGGGTGTTCCAGCAGGAGCAGGGGCGGGCCCTTCAGCACCTCCTCGAGCAGCAGAGGGAGCAGGACGACGGACTAGTTCACGGGGGCCTGCCCCAGATGATAATGGGTCTAACGAGGAGGCGATGAGTCTGCAGTCAGATTCAGAGTCAGATGCTGATGGTGGAGATCCTGGACCTTCGTCCAGGAAGAGGACCAGGACGGATTGCCGCACTTGAGGCCACCGGCACTGATCCAGACATTTTGCTACTTCAGATGCTAATCTTCTTTTGTTTTATTTTCCTTTTTACTAGTAGTTTTGCACATTGTACTGCGTTATGCAGATTTGATTTACTTTAAAACCAAGCTCTTTTGTAAAAAGAAACTATGACGGAATGAAAACAGCCTTTTTTTAAAAAAAGTATTTCATTTGAACGTTCTATACATCGCATCGCATCGCATCGCATCACTTTACACAATAATGTAAATGAGATCGAAGTTTTGTTTTGAAAACCAAACGCTCAAATTGCACTAATCAGGTAGTGAACTGACTAATAACAAAACAACTCGATAAGCAAAACAAAGCCCTAACAAGTTTACAACTCGATAAGCAAATTGCAACAACTCGATAAATGAAACGAAGATAATTACAACCTGACACAGAAAAAGAAACTAATACGTGTTAAACAAGACACGACAAAGTCTAACAGGACAAAACAAGACCTTGAAAGACACAGGGAACATGACTCCACTGTAGTAGACAACTAGGTCTTCAGCGAGAGAGTCAATAAGCAAGAGGGAAGTGCTGCCGGCCAGCAATGGAGCCCTGCCGGCCATCAGTGTGCCACTGCCGGCCATCGATGGCAGACTCTCCGAAATGACGACATCTGTCCTCCACTCACTACCTTATCTTCTATATGAGTTCCAGCTTCGGGATTCTCTTTATTTCAGCTCAAATTTGCACCAAATGGAAGCAGTCCTTGCTCAAAACCTCACAAATTGGATTGTCAACTTAGATGGCTTGGAAAAGCAAAATTTTCGGGGTTTTGGCATAAGCGCACTATTTACATTGAGCCGCACCCTGCTGCATTTTGCATTTCTTCATGCCGCGGCAAGATTTTGGAATCCGGTGACACATGTTTTTAGCTTTGGCGGGTAAGAGATATGTCCCACCTTCGAAGATTTCCAAGTTTTGATGGAATCCGAGCGCAACGAGGAAATCTCGCCTTAACTCCGATTCGGCCACGTCCAAGCCTTAGGATAGATGTGCGGCCTCACCTTGCATGACGCTCGATCATTAGTTCATGACGGGGAGCTGGACATCCCGAGCTTGGTTTGCCGGTTTTCTGATGCTGGTAACCGCGGCGACCATCATTGGCAGGGCTATCGGCGACACGCGCTTTGCCTATGCTTGCTATCTCATTTCTTGCTTGCCCCGGGCTCCGGTGGGTTTAGCACTCGTTTGATTGAGGTGGCCAAGGGCCTGAAAGAGGGCAAAAGCTGCATCGCCATGACATTGGCTGAGACATTGATGGGCTTAGACGCTTTTCATCGTCGGGAGACAGCTAGGCTTGTAGGGAGTCCACTACTATTACAGGTAATGTTTCCCACCCCATCTCACATATATATTGCTCACATCACTCAGCCCTCCGGCTCGGTTTTTCTCACAAAACCCTTTTCTTACTTTTCTCTCATCGTACATCTCTCTATTCTTTAATCTCTCATTTTTCATCCCTCCCTAGGTGTGGTTGATGGATAAATTGAAGGTTATGGACTCCTGCCCAGCATACTCGGCTCGTAGCTACTTCTTTCGGCGACGTTTAGTCGATGCCCCTGATGAGGGGTGGTGGTACAACTGGATGTGCAATTTATCTGTTACTGACATTGCTTGGCGTTGTCCTTGGCTCAATCTACCGGCGATGAGCTACAACATGACCCGCCAGCCTGGGGTCCAGTTAGTTGGCCTGACACACTGTGTGTTTTATTTTCGATTTCGATTTCGGCACCAGTTCGGACATGATCAGACTTGTCCGGAAGAGGGGATTGAGTACCCTGCTGCATTTCCGGTGCGAGGCACGCAGCTGGCCCGGTATGCCACTGCCTGGAGAACAAGAGAGCTTCTGGCTCCTGCTCCTGCTTTCAGCTGCACCCTTTCTGATGAGTGCCTAGATTGGCTCAATGAAGAGGCACAAGTAGGGCCCACTTTAGCGTCAGAGGTTTCCACGAGCTCTGGAAGGGGAGGCAGGAACACTGACTATGCCCAGATTTATTTGCTTTATCAGCACTTTCAAGTTTTCTTTATGAATGTAATAAAAAGCAATTTCAATTTGTATTCAAGAGTAAGAGAACTCTGTATTGAAATCAATGAAATTGAAGGTTGTGGGTACTGAAAATCTTCCACTTTGGTCCCAAAATGGTCTAAGTTGTAAAAAGATTAATTTGAACAAAATCAACTTTTATTAAAACTCTCCAAAACCATTTTCGATATGTATCAGAACTGGACACGCCTGAGATCTGTCACTGAGATGCACAACCCCGAATCCCAGCAACTGGAAAGTTGCCCCTAGTTTGAATAGCGTTGCAGCACTACACGGCAATGAAAAGTTGTCCCTAGTCTGAATAGCACTACACCGGAGATCACAACCGAAGCTCCCGGATGCTGAATAGAAGGAGATGGCCGAGATGATCAAAATGGACAAAGTTGATCAGGGAAGAGTTTGTTGCTGAACTTCAGGATGAAGTTGCCAACGTATCCCAAAGATGGGAATCAAGCCTTACGTAGTTCAGGCTCGGGTTCACTCGAGTATTTTCACTCTCCTATTACGCTCTAACTTTTGCCAAGGCCGCCCTTTGTGGATTTTCAACCTTGCCAGCTCAGTTTTTATAGTTTCAAATTTTTCATGCTCTAACTTTTGCCTAGGTCGCCTTTTCAGGTTTTCGGCCTAGCGAGCCTCTTAGGGGTAATATTTCTTCAACTTGTCCATGTTGATCGGTTGGGAGAACTCTAGGCCATCTAGGTCCATCAGAACGACAGCTCCACCTGACCAGATAGACTTAATGATGTAGAGACCAGTCCAATTGGGTCTGAACTTGCCCCTAGGGTCGTGGATGGGAGCTCGATTGTCCTTGAGTACCAGATCTCCTTCTTTCAAATTCTTGGACTTAACCTTCTTGTTGAAAGCCCTGGCAATCCTACGCTGATAACCCTGAACATGGTACAGTGCTTTCAGTCTTCTCCCATCAAAGAGCATGAGTTCTTCAAACCTGCTTTATTGCCAATCTGCCTTAGCTATCCGACACTCAGCCAGTACTCGTAATGACGGAACCTCAATTTCGATAGGTAGAACGGCCTCCGTCCCATAAACTAATGAATACAGAGTCGCCCCAGTAGAAGTTCTAATTGAAGTCCGGTAGCCCCATAGAGGAAATGGCAGCTTGTCTGGCCAATCCCGGTAGGTTTCCACCATCTTCTACAAAATGTGTTTGATATTCTTGTTGGCGGCCTTAACCGCTCCATTGGTCTGCGGCTGATATGTGGATGACTTATGAAAAGCCACATTGTATTTCTCCAACAAGTCAATCACTTCCTTCTTGAAGTGGGAACCATTGTCTGAAATGATCTCGTTCGGGACCCTATAGCGACAGATGATGTTGTTCCTAATGAATTTCGCAACATGTGAAGCTTTCAGCACCGCATAAGATTGGGACTCAACCCACTTTGTAAAATAGTCTATCGCGACCAGGATGAACTCATGCCCATTAGACCCCTTCGGAGTAACAGCTCCAATCACATCGATTCCCCAAACTGAAAATGGCCATGGCGAAGTCATGTTGTACAGCTTCGACGGCGGGATGTTCATGCGGTTTGCATGGATCTGACATTTGTGGCATCGCCGAACAAAACCGATACAATCCTCCTCCATCTTGGACCAATAGTAACCCTGTATGAGGATTTTCCGAGCCAACATTACCCCGTTCATATGCGCACCGCATTCTCCTCCATGGATGGCCTCTATCAGGCGCTTCGATTCTTCGGCATCAACACACAGTTTATGCATTCCCAGATTGCCTCTCTTGTATAATTTTCCCCCGCAGATAATGAACTGAGCGGCCATTCTTCTGACTGCCCTTTTGTCTTTGGTATTTGCCCCTGGTGGATACACCTCTTTTTCCAAGAAGTTCCAGACATCGTAATACCAGGGGTTCTCGTTTTGAACCTCATCTATGGTAGCAATTAATTCATAGGCCGGAGCAAACTTCTGGTCAATAATGACTGGATGCATCCGGACTCCAAAAGGGATGTCTATCATGGAAGATAGAGTTGCTAGTGAATCTACGAACCTGTTGTTCTCTCTTAATAGATGAGCGAAGTTTAGCCTCTCAAACCGAGGAATTAACAAGTCCAAGGTCTGATGGTAGAGTATCATCTTTTCTTCTTTGACTTTCCAATCTCCTTTTGCTTGAGACACAACAAGGTTCGAGTCCCCAATGACGTCCAACCGTTTTGCCCCTAATTCTAGGGCTGCTTCTAGACTGGCAATGCATGCCTCATATTCTGCTTCGTTGTTCGAGACTTTGAACCGGAGTTTGAACGCTAGAGGGATATGGGAATTATTGGGTGCTATCAGCAACCTTCCTATCCCATACCCATACTGGTTTGACGCTCCATCAAAGTACATCGTCCAAAACTCGTCTTCGATATGCAAAATGGCCTCATCTGGGAATAGGTACTCAACTGCTTCATCCCCGTCCACTAGATGATCGGCTAAGAATTCTACTACTGCTCTTCCCTTGACTGACTTGCGCGTCACATATTTCAGATCAAATTCTGAAAGCAACAGCAACCAACGAGCTAGCCTACCCGTAAGTGCCGATTTCTTGAAGAGATATTTCTTGCTAAGCAAGCCTTCTCCAATGGTGTAAAGCGGCTTGGCATCGGTCGTCCCATTGGAACTTCTTTCCTTTCTTTAGGAGACCAAAAAGTGGTTCACAAGTCAAGGTTAATTTTGAGATAAACCGTCTTATGAATTGCACTTTACCTAGAAAGCCTCGCACCTCCTTTTCAGTCCTTGGTGGTGACATTTCTAAGATGGCCTTGATTTTGGAAGGGTCGATTTCGATACCTCTCTGTGTAATCAGAAACCCCAACATTTTCCCTGCTGTAACACCGAACGTACACTTCTGAGGATTCAGCCGCAACCGAAAATTCTCTGATCCTTTGGAAAAACTTTTGCAAGGCAGTGTAGTGGCCCTCTCTTTCTTTGGACTTGACAATCATGTCATTTACATACACCTCAACCACTTTGTGGATCATGTCATGCAATATTGTGGTCGCGGCGCGTTGATATGTAGCTCCAGCATTCTTCAACCCAAACGGCATCACTCTATAGTAGTAGGTCCCCCACGGGGTGGTGAAAGCGGTCTTTTCCCAGTCTTCTGGTGCCATCACTATCTAGTTGTAGCCTGAGAAGCCATCCATGAATGAAAGCAAAGCATGCCCCGCTGTGAAATCCACCAACTCATCGATATGAGGTAAAGGAAAGTCGTCCTTTAGACTGGCTCTGTTCAAATCTCTGAAATCCACGCGTACCCGAATCCTGCCATCCTTCTTCGGCACCGGAACAATATTGGCCAACCAAGTCGGGTATTCAGATACCAGCAGGAACCCTGCGTCGATTTGTTTGGTGACCTCTTCCTTAATCTTGAGAGGCCAGTCCGCGCGGATCCTCCAAAGTTTCTGCTTAATGGGTCGGGCCTCGGGGTCAAGAGGGATCCGGTGCTGTATAATCTCAGGATCGATTCCAGGCATGTCTTCGTAGGACCACGCGAAAACATCTTTGAAATCATTTAATAAAGCGACTAAGCGCTCGCGTTTCTCCGAAGACAACTTGGACTCGATCTGGACCAGCCGCGGGTCCTTCTTAGTACCAATATTCATAGTAGTGATTTCATCAACTAAAGGTTTAACAAATCTTTCCTACTCTTGATCAATTAATCGTTGCAAAACCGGAGGAATTTCTTCCTTGTCGTTTTTATCAAAATTTTGAAAGTCCTGATTCAAGCAATAAATCAAAGGCACAGAAAAGTACTCAGAAACCATAGCCACATCATTCTCATTAAGCAAATCCAAATTGTCAATTTCTTCGGTTACAGCAGACTCAAAAGAGAAAGAGAAAGACGACCTGGACAGGATTGTGGCATCCGGGTTATCATCCCCAGGAATACTGGACTCAGACTCAGTCGAGCTGGAACCTGATTCCGACTCACAAGACTCGGTGGAATCATATTCCGGCTCATTACCTGACCCGGTGTTGCTTAATAAAAATCCCTCCTCGTACTGCCAAATGAGGGAGGGTGCGATGGATGCATCCAAAACGGTTGACGGTAGGCTCGCAGCTGTTTCATTCCCAATCATGGACACCGAGAAGTTATCCCCCAAGCACTTCTGTACGATCGGAGGATCTGAAAGTAGACAAGCCAGTGCTACCCCCATTTCAATTTCAGCACTCCCGGAATCCACTGCTTTATACTGCTCAACCTCAGCTGATGGGTCTGTCTGCTCCTTGGCAACATCATCCCCGGATAATTGCAGGTCAAAGAAGATCTCAAAACCTGGCACGCGCTTCCTCTCCGCATTCAGCCACGGCTCCGGGAAGCCACAGAATGGAAAGTCCTCCCCCTCCCGGACGAAGCGTCCGTCTAGGGTACCCTAGATGGGCCGGTGCATTAACTCAAAAGGCTTCCCTGCCTGCTTTACTCTGGCTCTCCCAGCCATCTCCCTGCCTTTCCTTACCCAGTCCTCTTTGGTGGGCAGATAACCCAAGCCAAAGGTATGCGGGTTGTGCGGCACTTCGGCCAATGCTGCAACGCCCTTCTGGCCACTCTTCCCCAATCCCATCCTGGGGATGTGTTGGAGCTTGTTCATGAGTTATACTGATTGAGCACTGACGTACAACCCCTCATTAACAGTCATGATGCTTTGAACGACCCGGGCCTCAGCCGAGGTAAAACCCGACAAGAACACATCCTCCATACCGTGTTCGATTTCCAAAATCGTTGTAGATACCTCGGGCGGTGGATGGATCGCCGAATTTCCAAAAACAATAGCTACCCCTTTCCCGTAAGGGTATTTCAACATCTGGTGCAAGGTGGACGAAACTGCCTTCACCTGGCGCAGCCACGACCGCCCCAAGAGCAGATTGAAGGTCGCAGGAACTTCCAAGACGTGAAAGTCAATCTTATGCTGTCCTGACCCAACCTTGGTCTGAATTTTCACTGTCCCCATTACTTCTCTGCTTGTGTTGTCATATGCCCTTATCACCTGGGTGGTTGGCACGAAGTCCACGGGCTTCAACCCGATTGCATGCCGTCCTTGACGGGCACACATTAATGGCGGATCCTGTGTCGACAAGCACCATGGGTATCCATTTGTTTCTACATTCCACAGAGATGTAGAGTGGCTTGTTATGGTTTGCACCCTCAGGTGGCAGTTCTTTGTCGGAGAAAGTCAACATCGGGGTAGCTCCTCCCAGAAAAACTAAGCCCACCAGCTGTTCAGGCGTGGTGTCTATTGAAAGGTTGGCCTTGCCATGGCCGATAAGACAGCTTGTCGGTGCACTCGCGATGCCATAAGCAATCCCCAGATGGAGATGTCTGCTTGTATCTTTTTCAACTGCTTCAGTGCAGCTTCTTCTTCGAGTTGCTTCTCTTTTTGCTTCTCTGCCTCCTTATCTTTCCCAGACGCCTCTGGTTGGTCTAAATGCGGGGGCTTGAAATACCGCCCGCTCCTGGTCATATGATCGACTACGCTGATGTACCAGGTATCGTCTGGTTGATTTTTTCCCCAGTCCTCATCCGTGTGGGCAAGACATAGATCATCGTCGTCCCACCACATTCCATCGGCAGCCGACAGACACTTGTCCGGCTCCGTTACTACTGTTTGTGTGCCTGCAGCACCTTTTGCCCATATGCTCGTAGCATCCTCTATCCTTGTGCACACAACGCTTTCAGTCCCCACAGGGGCTTTGGCTTTTCTGATTCTCTCAGAATCCTGAATCTTCCCTGTTCTAACTGCATCAGTACAGCTGGCTGTTCAATGATTCCTGTATTCAAACTACTCAGATCCCGAGCGAAATTCTTGGCACCAACGCTCTCCGGCGATGCATCCCGATTCTTGACCTTTCCGGCCACAACTGATGTCCTTGCCCCTGACGGGCCCCGTTCCAACTGAAATTCTAGACAACGTCTGGTAGGTCATCAAGCCACCCGGTAGCCTCTACTAATTCCTCGAAATCTGACCAGTTGACGGCCATGTCCCCTAGGCCTAGTTTGTTAAAAAAATCAGAGGTCAGCAAAGTCCCTTTCCACAGCCGCTAAGTCATCTGGTCTCTGATCAAATCCATCCCCCTGTACCATACAAAGCTCTGCCCTCTCTGGCAATTCCACATTTGGCCCAGCCTGGCCTACCGACAGAATGTAGTCACTCGGACTGTATATCTTCTCAGCAAGACTCCCAAATTCCTCGAATTCTGACTCAACAATCCCATTCTCCTCTGAAATCTCCTCTATTCTGTCTTCGACAGTCACCACCATTGGTTTTGGTTGGATTCTGGAGATGTCAAACATGTACAGGTCAGTGCAGTCAGGAAGGAGCACCTCCGGCTTAGGTAGGTGGGATGGGGTGATATATGTGCTGGGATCGTATGACACGACCCCAGTCTGGCTAAAGTTGATTCGTTTGGGAGGTGGAACTTAGTTGTGTGGAGGGAGTGGGTTGGTTGTGGCATTGGGTTTTTCTGGAGGCATAATCACCTGCTTGTCAATGAGATCTTGAATCTCATGACGCAATCTAAAACATTGGTCGGTGTCGTGACCATGCTGCTGGTGATATGCTCAGTATTTGGCTGGATTATGGGAGGGGGGGAGTTTTTCTGGCAACGGCCTCGGCTCCAGGGGTTTCAAGTGCCCTTTCCTGATTAAATCCCCCAGAGCTTTGGATGGGGGCATATATAACGGAGTGAAGGTTCTTTGGCCTCGCGGTTGGTATTTGGTGGTTTGTGTGTTACTTCCGGACACACCGGAGAATGGCGTAGCTGCCATGGGTCTTGGAGGGCGAATGGCGGTGACCATGTTTACTTCTGAAGCTCTAGCATTTGCGGCATTCTTGGTGCCTGTGTTGGTGTTGCGGTTGAAGGTTCTCCTGGGCTTTTCTCTATCACTGTCGATCAGACCTTGCTTCAAAGCATCCTCGATCTGTACTCCCATCTCATGCAGATCTGAGAAGGTAAGCAAAAGGGAGCACGATCATTTTCTACATCAGCTTAGGCTGGAGATTGCGCACAATTATCTGGATTTGATCTTTGTCAGTGGGCCTAATGGTCATCATTGAGGCCTTGGCCCTCCAGCGGGCTACGAATTCGGAAAAGCTCTCCTTAGGTTCCTGCCTTGTTGTCTTAAGATCACAGGTTGTAATCTCGATTTGCATGTTATAGGAGTACTGTGTAATGAATGCCTCGACCATCTCATCCCAATTCCTCTTAACGTCGTCTTCCAATTTTGCGTACCAGATGGCTGCCACACCCCACAGGGTCCGGCCAAACAAAGACAGCTTCTGTAATCTGGTGAGGCACATCGGCCTTAAGATATCTGAAAACAACCATAGATACACCATGGGATCCCCAGATCCATCAAAACGGTCAATGTGTGGCATCTTGAATCGGTCCGGCAGCGTCACAGCTGCGTCGCTATACCCGTCCTCAATGTCTGGGATAGACTTGACTCCCTCGGATTTCTTGAACATCTTTTCAAGCTTGCTCAATTTTAATGCCGTGGGGTCTACCTCGAACTCAAAGGGAGAGTTCGGTACATTGATAGGCGTGGGCGCCTTGGATAGTTGTGGTAGAATCGGGGGCGGAAGTGGCCTCGTTGGGATATCTGTATCCTCTTGAACATTCTGGACATTGGCCGTCTCCCCGGGTATTGGCACCCTTGGTGGAGGACGAGCTTGATATGAAGCGGATGCCTTGGCTTGCTCTTGCAGCCTTGTGATTAACTCTCCTTGCTGAGTCACAACCGCAGCCTGTTGTTTGGCGAATTCTGCTTGTCGGACAGCGTCTTGCTGCATAGTTTTCATACTTTCTTGGAGGTGGCGCACCATCTCCTCTAAGCTTGCCATATCGTTCTGATTTAGCTGGATTACTGGTGTATATTCCCTCTCTGCGGGAGAAACAGAACTCTGATCCCTACTGTACTCAGGTGGGGTAGACAAAGCTCTCTGAACTGACTGCTGAACTGATATCCTCTGCCTAACTGCCCTCCGTCTAGTAACCGGGGGTAATGAGTAGTACACTGGTTGTCCATCTACCAGATCTTCAGATCGATGGAGTCGGCGACCTCTAGTCCAGAGTGCTTGGGGAATATCTGCTGGGTCGGAAGCAATTGTGCTAAACTACCTAGCAAAAAGATAAATAAAGCAATAATAAGGAAATAAACAAAAAAAGGGCAACGTAACAGCTTAAATAAACACAACACACAGTTGGCATGACAACACACAGCTGACAAACAGAAGATGCTGTTCTCAAACATCGATCACTGTTCTCAAATCACTGCCCCAAAACTAAATCTGATACCCGCAGATCACTGACTCCCAAATACTGATAGTAATGCCCGCAGGCCAGATACCCAAACTTGTGAAATGTTTATGTGCATTCCCTGTAGGGATACACTCTAAAAGCTTATAGCAACAAATGAGAGCCAAAACACCCCTATGTTGGGGTAGGGTTTCCCTGTTCTATTTTGTCAGGAGCTAGGGTTTCGCTATGCACACAGCGGTTTCAAACAACCTATGATCGGGTAAGCAACCTGTCCTAGCTTGGAATGGTCACTATGGATTCCGAATATGCACTAGGTCGAATGGTCAAAAAGGGTGCCCCGGTAAAATCGGGGTCTGTGTTCCCGTCGTGGCAGAGCCCACAACCGGTCAGCCTTATGACACGTTTCTCGAAGCGAGCCTCTGGCAAACCGTTCAGGAATAGCATACGGCAAACATGGTGTCCTAGGCGCACCAATACAAATACAATGCAAAGAAACACATAAGTGTAGTCAAAACAAGATATCATGAGTTTTAGTCAAGTTCTCCAATTCCCCAGCAGAGTCACCAGAAACTGTAGATGTCCCGAACGTCCTGGGAGAAGATCCCATTTTGTTCATTTGGGCTCACTACAGTTCGGACTCAATGTCACGGTTCTGTATCTAATCTCGCAGAGTGCAATGCAAGACCGATGAATCATCAAAGAGTCCAAATCCGGCAAATCATTTTTGAAAACAGATTTTTTTGAAAGAAGTGCCAAACATGGACTGCTTTGCCAGATATAGAGTCGTTACCTAAATATTTTATTTTGGGGGGAATTTAGGAAACCCTGACTCGTTGCCTAAGGCCACGTGTCCGTCATCACCAAAGTTGCCTCGGCTCGGGAACTTGAGTATGATTGGGGGTGGTCACTTCGTGAGCACCCCCGCTCGCCTGATCAAAGATCGGCCTCTACTAACCATGATATCGAATTTTGAAAACAATATGAGCTCTTATTCTGGTTATTAGCCTAGAATTACTATGTGATGCGCACAGCATACAAATATAGACCGGATCGCTTAAACTGGAACAAAACATCTCATGTTTGTTTTGAAAAAGGTTTGCTACTCGTAAGTAGGCTTAAAATGCAGATTTTGCCATCCTCGGGTGGGCTTAGATGGTTTTACCACTATCTAGTGGGCTTAAAACTCACAGTCAATGCATTATTCCAATTCAGATAATCCAACCTTCACCCACAGGCATTCAGGCAGGTATATCACATAAGCACATAGCCTCATAGTAAGCATGCTATCATGGCAGTCACTCACACACATACAAGGATGCTAAAACATAAACACTTACTGAGTACTCCGAGCCAAAGAAAGAAGCTAATTAGAAAACATGCATGAATCCTAACTATGCTGAGAATGCCTAATGCAACACATGCAAAAATGCAGCTATAATAGGCTCGGCTATTCTAAAATGACATGTGAAATGCCACAGCTAACAAGTGTTCAACTTTGAATTAGAATACAATGCAGTTAGTATGATGCGCCGAGCCCGGTGCATGCAATACAGATGAATGATGCAAACATGCAAGCATAAGTATGCTAATTGAAACATGCCCTAATCTAACCATCGTAAGCTGGTAAATAAAAGGGAGAAAGACGTGGGGTTGGAAGACATACATCACACACACACACACTTATTACAATTGTGCCCTCTCTCGGAGGGTCCGAATAAATAATATAGTCCGAATAAATAATCAACTACTCTAGCTAATTAAATATTACAAAACCCTATGAATAACTAGCTACAACTAATTATTACACAACTTAATTAATTAACAAATTAATTATTAGAAATGACAAATGCTAACCAACAAGTAAGCAGTAAAAGAATTGCTCTAGCTCTGTTTGAAGAAGAGGAGGGTATGCATGCTCGCTTTGGCTCCTCGCCTCGAAACGCCTTCCGGTTTCTCTTTAGAGGCTCTATTTGCAGGGTGTCTTCCAGTGTTTGTTGCTGAAACTTACCAAAACACTACTGGGGAGTTCACCAGTGGCCTGCCGGCCATGAAAGGAGATCTGCCGGCCAACAACAAGGCACTGCTGGCCAGGGATGATACACTGCCGGCCATCAACAATGCACTGCCGGCCACTGGTGTTCTGTGACACCAAGCTGCAACAAAGCACAAAATAGAGAAAATGGAGGGTCTCCCAAGGGTATGTATGCATTATGCCACCCCATATCACCTCAAAACATCAAGGGAGAGGCCTAGTCGGATCCATGACCATCAATCACGCATCCCGATGCATGATGGCCAAAGATCCAACTTGTGCAAATCAATATGAAAATGAATGCACAGATACAACAAGTAAAGCCTAGAACTCTATCATGAATCATCAAGAGCTTCGGCAACCGAGAATTGAGACACGTTCCATCACTCGGAATATGAAACGCCCCTCGCTCCTCGTGCTCGGATTAACACTTAATCCAAACAATGCAACACATAAGCATGGAAAACATGCAATATGATTATATGGCATACTCGGTGCCAACTTGAACATACAATCATGCAATATGACTTAAGCATGCAAAATGAAGGGTAATGAACATGCAACAACATGTAATGGAATTAGCATGCGACAACATGCAAAGATGGAGCAAGCATACAACAATATGCAAGACAAGCATGCAACAACATGCAAGGGATGGACTTAAACCGAGATGGGCAACTCTCAACTAAGCCCAAATCAGTGGCCAAAGTGATGGAATTAAACCATCAAAACACACTCAAGCATGCAAAATGCGAAAGGCTCACCAAAGAGGCCTAAGAGGGCAACTCTCGAGAGTGCTTAAAGGAGTGACAAATGTGCAAGTGTAACAACACTAGATGCACTGAAATGAGATGATAAACGATGCCAAATCATTTAAACAACACAAAGATAGCATGCATGAGCTAACAAAACACAAAGCTTGCAAGGCCAATTACACTACAGCCATACAAAGCATGAAGGATATGGCAAGGGCAGCCCAAAATAGTCCTAGTACATGTCAATATGAGACTAAAACATGTACGGGAGTAAGCCAAAACAAGCTAGCATACAATGCTAAAACATGGGACATGCAAGGCTACAAAAGAGGCAATGCACTACACCTATTGGAACCAATCATGGCATGACTTGGACAACATAAAACAAAGTTACATTATGGTATAACAAGACCAAAAATGCACTGAAATGATGAGCCAAAGGCTTAGGCTTAATGGTATGCACCAAAGTCCATTCTTGAGGCATCAAGCACAAGCTCTATAAAACATTCAAAGCATGTCAAATGCAAGTGTATGATAACATTTCATGGACTGAAATAGCAAGTGGAATGAGGGCAAGGCATGCAAACATCACATGTATGGCATGGTAGGGGCCTCAAAACCCAAGACTAGCCTAAGCATTTACACTATAGCTATAAAAAGCATGAGTGATATGGCAATGGAAGCCTAAAACAGTCCTAGAGCAGCCCAAAATAAGCATAAAATCATGTTAGAGCAAAGCCAAAATATGCTAGGATGATGAGTCAAAGCATCATGCACAAGAGGCTAGTAAACAAGATTTGTTCTACACCTATATGGAGCATGCAAAGGATGATCAAACCAACTATGGATAGGGTCATGACATGCCAATTGATGACCAAATACATGTTGAAATGTAAACCAAACAAGCTAACATGACATGGCAAAGCATGAAGCATATGAAGCTAGTTTAGGGGATTTACACTACAAGTGCATCATGCAAGCATGGAGTGACAAAACCAACCCAAAACAGATTCATGGCATGGTAAAACATCACAAAAAACCTACTGAAATAGACTCAACACAAGCTAAGCACACATGCTACTTTGATGAGCAATGAATGGAGTTACACTACACATACTCGATGCATGCAAAATATGACCAAACCAGCCTTGGACAGGGCCAAGGCAGGTCCTAGAAGTCACAAAAAATGGCCTGAACCAAGCCTCAAAAATGTAGAGAGGCATGCTCCTTTGTAAGGCCAAAAAAGCAAGCAAGCAAGAACCAAAAGAGTGGGGGCCACCCCCTCTGATTTAAGACCTCAAAACCACACCTTTACTACTGAAAATCCACTGGATTTCAGTGGCAGGAAGGCCAAACCAAGGCTAGCTCGGAGGCCTTAAGGCATGGCTTAAAACAAAGCCAAACAAAGCATGCAAGAGGGTTACACACCCCTAACAGCAAAATGACCTTAAACAAACTTGAAAAACCTTAAATAAAAGACTTTTTTCAGTTATAAGGAAAGCCTAAATCAATATGCAAGAAAGGCTAAAGTGGGGTACAAGAAAGTGCTAAAATGGGGAAAACACACACCCTTGGAGACTCTCTTCGAAACCAGCAACTTTAGGGGGTAGAAACCAGCTTTCAGAGCTCAAGAATCCCTCACAAGAAGCTTAGTCCAATGGTGGTGGTGTATCTCTAAGGGTTGTAGTGTAAAAGTGCAAGCAAATCCAACTTCAAAGCACAAAACTCCAACAATAGAGAGGGAGAGAGAGAGAGAGAGAGATTTTCTCTTCAAAAGCTCTGAACCCCGATATAGAGGGAGCCCTCCTGCTTATATAGAAGAAGGCAATGCAAAGCTTCTTCAAGAAGCTTTGCAAAAGTTCCATCCCTCCATACACGTGTATAGAGGGGAGATAACAAAAATCCAGCTGGCTCAAAAGATCTGGAGGAAAACCAGCTGAGACAGGGGGGGTGCCGGCCATCAGTAATGGCCGGCAGTGGCTCACTGATGGCCGACAGTGCACCAAAAGGATCACTCTGAAAGGACCAAGTCAAGGTCCAAAAAAAAGGGCAGAGAGGATACAGGGTCCGGGAAGCTCGAACCGGTGACGTTCCGCTGCGATAATCGAGTACTCAGCGAGCAATCGACCTATTTGTTGGGTGTACCTGCAAGCACAACCAAGTCTCGAGGACGGTCAAAAATGGGGTGTCTACACCCTTTTTCACCGATCGACCCAGGTGCATATAGTAAAACTATAGTGATTGTTCCAATGTATGACAGGTTGCTTACCCGAATACAGGATTGTGGTGAAACCACTTTGTTTGAATAGCTTACCCTAGCTCCTGACGAAACTAGGATAGGGTAACCCTATCCCATTATAGGAGTGTTTTGGCTCTTACTTGCTTGATACGTGCTTTTAGAGTGAAACTCTGGAGGAATGTATGTATCAGTTGCAAGTCTGGGTATTAGTGTTGGGATATTTGTTTTGGGGTAGAAGTCAGTGTGGAGTACAGTCATTTAGCTATGATCCCATTCCAGTGAAATTACGCTGAGATGCTGCTTGTTTTCTCTTTTGCAAGGTAGTCCTGGAACCATAGCTTCAAAAGGCTCCAATATCCCCCGAGTACACTGGACTTGTGTTGATAGACTTTGTTAGGTCAGAGATTCCATTCAAAGGCAACCAGTGTTTCCTTTGCCAGTGGTAAGGCAAAGAAGAGCTAAGTAGGGCTCATCGGTTCCACTGTTCCAGCATTTACCAGTTAGATCACCTCTGTTCAAAGCACGACCATCTACCTCTATAATGGCTCAGCCTTTGACAAAGCTAGAGGATTTACTGATTTGTTTTCAGCAATTAGTAGATTCCCTTCAGCAAGATGTGGCCAGTCAAGTAGAGATATTGCAGAAGCTGATATTCAACTTTATGGACCTCCATGAAATTGGGGTTCAAATCAAGGATGCCATCCGACAAGGGCATATTGTGGAAAGTAATGAGTTTATAAGGAAGAATGTCGTTTGTACTTCCAATGCTAATACCAGTGGTAGTGTAGTTTTAAAATGCTCAGAAGAAGTAAACACTGCAACCATACCCATCGAAAACCTTCCTCCCGATAATAGTCAAAGACCAACCACTTCAAATCGGCCCCAAGCCTGAACTTTCCATTCTCTTTACATGAGTCTCTCCCAAGCCTTGAAAATGCTGCGAAGAAAAGGGCACCTAGAAACTCCTAGAACCCCGACCCCATCCAAATCCTCTTCCACCAAGATATGACCTAGCTAAATACTGTGCCTATCATCAACAACATGGTCATGATATGAACCATTGCATCCACCTCCGTCATAAGATTCAGGATCTTATTGACGAAGAGATCATGGCTCCTCCAAAAGGACCTTAGGCTAGTACAAACCAGTCACCTCCACATCTCAATTTAATCTATGCAATGCTATCTAGCTACAACCCCAGCATATACATCACCCCAGCCCATTTACCCAAGCCTAAGGTGTTCATTCTAGTAAGAATGGACTTATGCATGATGAATGCAGTTGAACCCCAATCATCTCAAACCCATGAACCCACTACTTTTGAGCTAGTGAGCATGATTAAGATTTGCAAAGAATTGTGGCAGATTTAGCCTTTGGAATTTTGGCTCCATCATCAACCACATCACAGGCCAGAAGTTTCAATCCAAAAGGCTCCTCAATTTTGGGGCAAGCTGCAATTGAAAAGGGCCAACCTGAAGCCATCTCAAATCTAGGTGGTGGCATGTTGACAACAACTGGGCTCCGCTCTGATATAGCAGCCCAATCCCTTGGCAAAGTTGAGGCAAGTGGTAAGAACAAGGTAGGGGCAGGCATTGGTCCCTATGAACATCTTCAATGGGTTATTGAGGCTTTGAAAGCTGAAGGACTGAACAAACAGCAAGTGCTCCAGTTGTTGCAAAGACTGTGAATGACACTTTTGCCGATCAAGTTGGGGGGGATTTCGAATCAAGGGGCAAGCCATAAAAAGGGATGTCGTAGCAGAAACACCCCTTTCAGCTCCAATCCTACACTCAGAAGAGGTCATCAAACCCAGTCAGCACCTGCCAACCACTTTGCTGGTACATCCAATACGACCGCACAAACCTGAAGCCATCAAGCCAAAGGCCAGAGGGTCTTTAATCCCCTCTACATGAACATATCCAAAGCTCTCCAAATCCTTATAGGACAAGGCTATCTCAAACCCCTTGAGCCTCGGCCTCTCCCGGATCCCCTTCCAGCCAAGCATAATCTGGCCAAGTACTGTGCCTTCCATCAATAAACTAGCCATGACACTAACATTTGTTTTCATCTTCTCTACGAAATACAGGATTTGATTGACAACGAGGTCATCGTCACACTAGGTCCTGCAAAGTCTATCGGCACTGGATTGATGAACTGGGGTGATAATATGATTACGTGATCAGGGGATGAACCACCTGCTGATGGCGCTCATCTTACTACGGATGTGGCGGATGGCATGCACTGTTTTGAGCAATGTGCAAATGCTGTTTGTTGTACTTTCTAACTTGGATATTGAGTCAGTTCTGTTATGTTGTATTGAGTCAGTCGAGTTTGTCTTGTTGTATCGAGTCAGTCCTGTTGTGTTAGAGTCGGGTGATTTGGGAGGTGTTACCTCGGGCATCACTTGCATGTTTTGTGTTTGTCTTTTACACATTTTTTTTTTTTTTTTGGCGCTTGTTTTTGCCATTGAGCCAGCTGTGCCAGAAGAATTGAATAAAACGGTAGAGTTTTTCACTTACTTTTCTATGCCTTGAAATCATTGCGTTGACTAAGTTTTTCAAAACTTTTCTAACACTGTGATGAAAACAAAGAGGAAGGAATTCCTCGGGATTTACAAAAAAATTGATCAATGGAGAGAAGGAGAGGCATGCTAAGCCCTTAATGAATGAGATCATGTTTGTTAATGTGAGTACTGGGAAGGATCCTAGCTTGATCCAAATTGGTTCTGCATTGTCTTCGACGCAAGTGACTAGTTGCTTTCTTAAAAGATTTCAAAAAAATGTTTTGCGTGGTTCTGCGAAGACATGCTTGGAATTGATCTTGAGATTGTACAGCATAGGATCACTCTCGAGACTCGACCACTTTGCTTTTGAACCTTGAACCTTGATTCAGAATGTTCAATAGTTAACCACAATATGGGGTTTGCATGGCCAGATTTGAAGCAGCCCTTGAACTAGGGGCAATAAGGTCATATGACATCAAAGGAGGCCCGCCAGGCCAGATTTGGAAGTAGCCCTTCAACTAGGGGCAATAAGGTTGTATGTCTTCAAAGGAAGCTTGTAAAGCTAGATCAGAAGTAGCCCTCGAACTAGGGGCAAAAATGTCAGATGTGATCAAAGATTCAAATATGGGTCATTTCGCCAACCAATGAAGACTGGTAGAAAAGCCAAATCCCAGAATCTGAAAGAAGAAAATTTTGCTGAAGGACAATCAAGTTCTTATCCGCAATACTAGGGGCAAATTTAGAACCCAATTGGATGGGCTCTTACATCATCAAGATCATTGAGTCAACACAGTCATTCTCTGGATTTGGATGGCTTAGAGATCCTATGGCCGATCGACATGGACAAGTTAAACTTTTCTATCCTTGAAAAGCTCGCTGGGCCGAAAACCCGGAAGGGCTACCCAGGAAAAAGTTAGAGCAAGAACAAAGCAAAAAAGAAAAGAAAAGAACAAAAATGAAAAGAGCAAAAATGAAAAAAAAAAATTGGAAACAAAAGAAAAAAAGAAAAGAAATGAAAAGGAAAGAAAAACAGAGCTCGCAAGGCTGAAAACCTGGAAGAGCGACCTTGGCAAAAGTTAGAGCGCAAAAGGAGAGTGTCAATACACGAGTGCACCTTAACCGAACTACGTAAGGCTTGATTCCCATCTTCAGGATATATAGGCAGCTTCATTGTGAAGTTCAGCCATAAACACTTCAAATTCAACTGTCCTGTCCATGAGATTGAACGGGTCAGCTTTGTCATTTCTGTATCTCCGAGTTCGGTTGTGATCTTCACTATGAGAGCTGGTTGCAGTACATTGCGGTGCTATTCAGACAAGGGGCAATTTTCCATTGCGGTGTAGTGCTATTCAAACAAGGGGCAATTTTTCACTGCTTTGGATTTGAGGTTGTGCATCTCAAGAGTAAATTCCATGTTGTTTTAGTAGTGTCCATTTGCAAAAATAGTTTTTTCGAATTTTTAATGAAGTTGACTAATTTTCTCGAAAATTGTTCTATTTTTCCAGAATTGGACCTTTTCTTGGACCCAAAAAAGGAAAATTTTCAATGCTCACAACTTGACTTGCATGATTTCAAATCAGAAAATCGAACAAGTATGTTAATCTAACTCTTATGTTGGTCAAATTTGTTTTAGCAGAAAGCCAAAAACAAAAAATGGTGAAAATGATAAATTAGGGGCACAGTCGAGTTAGGTTTTCTGTCTTTTCCCCTTGATCAATGTATTCCCCAGAAAGGGCACAACTGAAACTAACAGTAGAAACCCAAAAGCTCTCTCATGCTCCAAGCAAAGAGGTATCAAGATAAGTGCGAAGCACGAACTGGAAATGGAACGGGATATTCAGTTCCCTCATCTGGACAATCACATCCAAATTGGCATTTGACCCAGGATGGGGACGTAGAAAATGCAATGTGTGAAACTAATCAATTGTATACTTGGCCAATGAGACGTGCTGCAACTCATTTCGGTAAAGTTAAGCCAAACGCATTGTCAATTGATGTAAATTGCAGATCTACTGCACATCCAGCCGCATCACAACTCCTCTGTGGGAAAGTTCACGCGTTGTCTAGTTGAATACTAGGGGCAAGAGCCCACAACTTCCTGCTTATCCATCAACCACCCAAGGGAGGGATAAAAAAATAAGAGAGATCGAAGAATAGAGAGATGTGCACTGAGAGAAAAAAGTGAGGAAAGGGCTTTTTCAGAAAACTAGAGATTGAGTGCCAAAGTAATGTGAGAATCACAAATGAGAAAGGGTGGGAAACAATATTAGAAGAAACAGGCTCCTCATGAATTGAGAGGTCTCCCACCGATGGATAGAAGAGTGTTCGTTTGTTGTTTTTGTTTGTCTCGATTCTTGTTTTGAGTCGTTTCGAGAGTCAATAGATGTGTTTAGGTTGTTTTACCTTTGTTTTTCGTTTGTTGAGTCGTTTAGGTTGTTTTACCTTTGTCTTTCCCTTTGTTGAGTCGTTTTGACTATGGTCAGTCGTAGGCTCAATACCTGGTTAAGATCTCATTTCTCAAATTCAATTGCAAAAATAAATCGTTTTGTGCTCAGAGTGCTATGCCATTCTCCACATTTGTGCAAAACAGGATTCTTTCTTTCATAAACCGAAGGGTTCAACCTAGGTCATTGTGAGAACAGTAGAACTAGGACCTATCTGAAGCTATGTAGGTTCCAGATTGCAAAGCAAAAGAAAAGAGGGAAAATTTTGAGCATCTGAGTTTGTTTCAATTCTAGCAAATTCCGAGACTACGTTCTAGGTGTGTCTTCTTAGGCCTCACCGTTTCTCTGGAGTATGAGTGTACCTCGACCCCAAGTTTATGCCTGCTTCAAGTCAGAATGGCAATCCAAGCAGCATCCGTGGTTTTCACATGCAGATGTTACCCCTCGCCAATAGGATGTATCCTTTTTTGAGTTGAGCATGTTGCAAAGTCCTTCGAGAGGCAAATCGTAGGCGCCAAAGTATATATTTGATTCCCTTCTATTGCATAGAATGTGCACTTTCATATACACTTCTGTTGCATGCATGTCGCGCATCGTTTATGATTTATGCATAGAATATGCTTTCAATGTTGCATAGAATATGCCTCCCTCATGCATAGAATATGCTTTCAATGTTGCATAGAATATACCTACCTCATGCATAGAACATGCTTCCAAATACATTTGCATAGAACATGCCTTAATATCATTGCAATTGTGCATAGAACATGCACCCTTAATGTGTTGTCCTTGTTAAGTTTCTTTCTTGTGCAGGTACGATATTGTATGTACGGTACATTTAGAGGAGTTCTAGGTGAGATCATTCATGTTCTTCGATTTTCCTTCTTTTGGTTAGAAGCATTTGGAACGTGTTGCAATGCTAATACCACCCCTTTGGTTAGAAGCATTTGGAACGTGTTCCAATGTTTATACCACCTCCGGTTAGAAGCATTTGGAACGTATTCCAATGCGTACACCACCCCTTCCTTTGGTTAGAAACATTTGGAACGTGTTCCAATGCTTATACCACCCTTTTGGTTGGAAGGATTTGGAATGTGTTCCAATACTTATACCACCCTTTTGGTTAGAAGCATCTGGAACGTGTTCCAATGTTTATACCACCTCTCGATTAGAAGCATTTGGAAACGTGTTTCAATGCTTATACCACCCCTTTGGTTAGAAGCATTTGGAACGTGTTCTAATGCTTATACCACCATGTTTTGGTTAGAAACATTGGGACGTGCTCTGATGTTTATACCACCCTTCCGTGTTTACACCACTCCTTTTTCCCTCACGTGTGTGATGCGATGCTTTGGTTTAGAAACATTCGAGCGAGCCTCGGCGTTCACATCATCCCTTCTTTCTTTTTGCGTGCAACGTGTCAGAATCTTATTGGAGACCTCGGGTGTGCCCGACGATCGCTCTTAGTCTTTCCTGCGTGCTGCGTAGTAAAGATTGTATAATTTTCTTACATCCTTTCTGCATGAAATGTGGTTTCGTTCATGTCTACTTACTTCTATGCATGTCTGCGTTTGCTGTGCCATGTTTCGGTTTGTTCACATGTAGCATTTCTTTGCATAACATTTGCATTTGAATGCTTCATTACAACCTCATTACATGATCATAAGTTATGCTTTTGCATTGTGCATACCATTTGCATCTTGCCCCAGCCTACGGGCACAACTATGTATTGCTATCTTGAATGTTTGTCTAAGTCTTGCAGCCTTGTATGTTTTTGCACTGTCTTGTGCACCCTGATTTGCGCTGTCTTGTGCACCTTTGGTCTAGGAGACCTTAAATCCTCTAAAGGTGCAATTCCTTTGGTGTTTGTCGTGCCCGAACGACTTCCGGTGGTCTGGTATAGTCATCTGCCTGTGTTTGTGATGAGTTCCTAGGAGGTCAATTGAGGCAGTGGAAACTAACGTTCGAATGGCCGTTGCCTAGAACGCAAATGTTTGGAATTTCCGAGACTAAAGTTTGGTCTAAATACCCAGGGGTGTATCCTCGGCTTGAAATCTGTATGGCAGCCCCATAGGTTGAGGTAGTGTGTATGCGCCTTAATTTTGGATACTGAACCAACCTAGTCTGTCACCCTGTTAGAGAATAGGGAAAGTTACGAACACAGTCAAGGAGAAAAGTAGTACCTATAGTTCAAAAACGCAGGATGCAAAAGAGGAAGATCCCCAGCAGCATAAGGTGAGTCATTGCCAATTGCCCCTATAAGGTACTTTCACTTCCTAGCTGCTACATCGCATTTCATTATCTAGTACTTCTATCACATTGCATATAGAATATATTGCATGCATTTGCTGTATTACCATTTTATCGCTTGCATCCTTTCCATGTGAAGTTTAGTCTGGCATGTGCTCATACATTCCTTCGTTGAGGCATGGCTCTGTGATAATGTATATATGCCTATTCCACTAAGAGAATTGTGGTATGAGGATTTCGGCACCTTTTCTGTGTTAGACGTTGTCTGTTTTTGTGTCCATACCTTTTCTAGGTAAAATGTGGTTTGGCTTACGCCTTATTCACTGGATCCATTGCATTGTACTTTGTTTTGTTGCGTTCAACATTCAGGATCACGATCTTTCCTCAGCAGATCATTCCTCACTTATATCATACCACCCAATTACTTGTATTCTTTTTGCGAAACACATAGTTCTGCATGTGCATATGCCTATTCCACTAAGAGAATTGTAGTTTGAGGGTTTCGGCACTTGTAGACACTCCATTTTTGATCATCCTCAAGACTTGGTTGTTCTTGTAGGTACATCCAGTGACGAGTGTGATTGCTCATCGAGCACTCGAAATTCGTGGCAGAACGCCACAGGTTTGAGCTTTCCAAACCCTGGATCAATTTTGTCTCATTTTTGGACCATGCTTAGGTCCCTTCAGCTTGTTATTTTGCATGCATTACCGGCCATGATTAGGCACTGCCCGCCATGGACTCTGGCCTGCCAGCCATAAATGAGCCCATGCCAGCCATCATAGATGGCCGGTCAGCCACCAGTGCATCAGCAGATATTTTGTGATATTTTTGCCGGCTGTTTGCACAGGTTAAGCCATCTGCTTGCACGTGGATGGTTGGATTTCTTTGAGGGGTTCTTGCATCTTCTATATATAGGAGCCTTCCTCTTGCATGCAAGGGGTTGGAAATTTTTTAAGACAAAAAATTTCTCTCTCTCTCTCTCTCTCTCTCTCTCTCTCTCTCTCTCTATTTTGTGTTTGAAAGTGAGAATTCTCTACACATTTGCACTAAGACCCTTAACCAAACATCTTCATCTTGGAGCTGAGGTTCTTTGAGGCCTAGTTGGAGCTCTTAAGGTTGGTTTGAGCTTGAATTTGTGGCTGTTCATTTTTGTGCTTCAAAGGTATAAGGCTTACCTTATTTAAGCTTTGTTTTAATCAACAGCTTGGCCATCTTCTTACACTATTTTGACTTGGTTTTTCAACGATAAAAAACTCTATTTTTAAGGTTTTAAAATGGTGGTTTAAGTCTTGTTGAGTTAGGGGGTTGTCTCCCTTTTTTGCTCTTTGGCTTGTAAAGCCTTTTATGCCATCTTTCAAAGATTTTGAAACAACTTGTTTTAGCCTCTTAACCATTGAGTTCCAGGGGAATTTTAGCGGCAAAAACTTGGTTTTGAGGTCCCAAATGGGGGGAGGGTGGCCTCCCCTTCTTGTGCTTTGTTTGCAAGTGTAGATAGCCCAACATGTGTGCATGTTTTTCTACCATTTCATGACTTGATCTCAGCTTGTTTTTGCTACTTTTTTGACTTGTTTTGCCTCTGTTTGGGGCTGGTTAAGTCACTTGAGGCTTGCTTAGTATGCTTGTAGTGCAATTGTGCTTAATAGTGTAGTTTGTGCTATGTGTTAGCCTCTCATTCTAGCTCTTTTTAGCCAACTTCAAGCATGTTTTAGAACTTCATTTAAGTTGTTTTAGGACTATTTTGGAGTGCTTGTCCCTTGTGAGCTTTGTATTGCATAGCTATAGTGCAAATGCCTTCACCAGCTTAGTGTTTTATGGCCTCTAACATGTTTTGCACGAGATGGTTGCATGTTGTACCATCATTTTACTTGTGATTTCAGTGTATATAACTCTGTCACACTCTCACTTATTTCACTCTTTCATTGCATTTGAGAGTTGTGTTTTGAGTCTTGCTTGCGAGCTAACAAATGAGCATGTTTTTCTTGCTTTCCATGCTTCAATCTCAGCATGTTTTAGCCACTTCTTTAGCATGTTTAAGCTCTATTTTGAGCTGGTTTGGTCATTTGAGCTTGATATTACATGTCTCTAGTGTAGTGCTCTTCACTAGTTTGGTTGTTCTAGCTTTTAAACATGTTGTGCATGTGTTGCTTGCATGTTGTAGTATCATTTTTCATGTCATTTCAGCACTGAAAATCTGCAACCTCCCTCATTTCTTCATTTTTCATTTGCTTTGAGGGTTGGTTGACCTTAAGGTTGTGTTTAAGCTTGAGATGGAGCTTGTGCTCAATGGTTTTAACCTTCTTTTGAGGGTTTCTACTAACCAAAGACATGATCTCTCTCATGTCTTAAACCATCTTTTGGTTGACCCCTCTCTCATTAGAGGACACTCATCTTGGACTTAACCGATTAAAGAATGGCTTGGTAATGCTAAAATGAGTAAACAAAATTGAACAAGTAAAACATGACCAAGATAAGCATGTTGTGTTTGCATTGCATGTGTTCAATCGGACGTTATATTGAACAAAAGGTAGATTGATCCATTTCATACTCAAAGTGATGAAATGAGTCAATCTCCTTTGTCTCCATTGCCCTTGATAATGCATGATACGGTTGTGGTCTAGAGTCTTATTTTTGTGCATTTATTGAAAATGTACAACTTGGATCTTTGGCCATCATGCATTGAAAATGCTTGATTGGTGGTTTTGGATCCATGAAGTGCCACTCCTTTGACGCTTTGAGATGATAAGGAGGGGCACAGTACAAACATACCCTTTGGAGACCCTCCATTTTCCTCTGTTTGTGCTCGGTTGCAGTGTGGTGATTCAGCACACCAGTGGCCAATAGTGCTTCGTCATTGGCTGGCAACACACATTTTTGGTTGGCAGATGGCTAGCAGCAAGCACTCATGGTTGGCAGGCCACTAGTGCATTCCTCAGCATTGGTTTGGTAAGGTGGAGCAGAAAGTTATTGGGTTAACCCTGCAAACAGAGCCTCTCAAGAGCAAACCAGAAGGTCTTTCTAGGCGAGAAACCGAGTGCATGCATGTTCAACTTCTTAAAGCAGAGCGGAGGCAGTATAGTTTAATGCTTTACTTGTTAGTTATCATGCTTTTGTAATTTAATTAATTAGTTTGCTAATTGATTAAGTGTTGTAATAATTAAGTAGCTTAGCTTACTTATTTCTTTATTTTGTTGTGTAATAATTAGTCTAACTAGTTTAATTAGATTAGTTAGTTAGCTTAGCTCTGATTAGCTTAGCTCTTATTCATTCGGAGTCTCCTTCAAGAGGACATAATGTTGTAATAAGTGTGCGTGCTTGTGTGCATGTCTTCCAACCCCGTGCCTTTCTCCCTTTTACTTAACCACTTTCGATGGTTAGTTTAGGAGCATTTTCAAGTAGCATACCTTATGCTTGCATGTTTGCATCATTCATTTGTCTTTCATACACCGAGGCTCGGCGCATCATTCAAACTACATTGTATTTCAATACCTATTTGAATACATGTTTCCAAAGCATGTTATCAAATTGTTGCAAATCATATGCCATATTAGTAGTCGAGCCCATTAATTGCATTATTGCATGTGTTGCATTAGTCATTTATCATAGTTAGGAATCATGCATTTTTTCTAACTTTGTTTTCTTTTCTAGCTTGGAGTACTAGGTAAGCTTTTACGCTTTAGCATACTTACATGAGTGTGAGTGCTACCATGTTTAGCATGCTTGCCATGAGGCTATGTGTTTAAGTGTTAAATTGCATGAATATATGTGGATGAAGGCTTTATTGCTTGAATTGGAACAATTCGACAAATGTGAGTTTTAAGCCCACTTTGCGAAGTCGCAAATCATGTTTTAAGGCCACCATGTTTGGTGGCAAATCCGCGTTTTAGCCCACTTGAGGGTGGCAATTTCAAACCATTTTTGAAAACAAACGTGAGTTGTTTTGTTCCAATTCTTGCGATTTAGTCTATACTTGTTATGTTGTGCGCATCATGTTGTAAAGTTAGCTAATAACCGGAATAAGAACATAAATGTTTATAAAACAACATATCATGATTAGTAGAGGCCGATCTTTGATCGGGCGAGCGGGGGTGCTCATTTCAGGACCTTCCCCTCTCGTACCCAAGTTCCTGAGCCGAGGCAACTTTGGTGATGACAGACACGTGGCCTTTGGCACGAGTCATGGTTTCCTAAATTTTTCCAAAATAAAATATTTAGGTGGCGACTCTATAATCTAGCAAAGCAGTCCATTTTTGGCGCTTTTTGATTTAAAATCAAATTTCCAAAACGATTTGCTGGATTTAGACTTTTTGGTGTTTATCAGTCTCACATTGCACTTTGTGAGATTAGATTCAGAATTGTGACAGGAGTTCGAACTGTAGGACCAATTCGAACTCTCAGAGAGAGGGCACGAAGAAAGTCGAGTCTACAGTTTCTGGCGACTCTGCTGGAGATTAGAGAACTTGACTCGAACTCATGATATGTTGTTTTATCTACATTTATGTGTTTCTTTACATTGCATTTGCATTGGTGCGCCAAGTCATAGTGTTTGCCATATGTTATTCCTGAGCGGTTTGCCAGAGGCTTGCTTAGAAAAGCATGCCATAAGGCTGACCGGTTGCGAGCTCTGCCACGATGGGAATACAAGCCTTGGATCTGGACTACCACTGTACCGTTTGATCCTCCTTTCACTTCTCGGTGGCAGGAGCGAAAGGTATATTGGGTAGTCTTGCTGAGGTACCCCTTTTTGACCAATCGACCTAGTTGCATATCGGAAGCCTTAGAGACTGTTCCAAACTAGGACAGGTTGCTCACCCGAATGTAGCTTTATTTGAAACCGTTTGCTTGTGTAGTGAACCCCTAGCTCCTGACAAAATTAGGACAGGAAAACCCTACCCCACCATAGGGTGTTTTGGCTCTTACTTGCTTGATATGTGCTTTTAGAGTGTGACTCTACAGGAATGTATGTATTAGTTGCAAGTCTGGGTATCAGTTTGGGGGTACCAGTTTTCAGGCAGAGATTCTGGGGCAAAAATCAGTGCTTGAGTACAGATTGTCCAGCTTATGATTTCAGCTGTATGTTGTCTCTGTCTAAGCCGAGATGCTATGCGTTTGCTGATTGTTGTTTCTTTTCTTTTGGCTTTGTTTTCCTTTTGCAAGGTAGTATTTTCACAATTGCTTCTGACGAGGCAGATACCCCCCAAGCACTCTGGACCAGAGTTAGGAGGATTTATTGATCTGAGGATCTTATTGGTGCACAACCAGTGTTTGCTTCGCTACCCCCAGTTACTAGACGGAGGACAGTCAGGCATAGATCACTGGTTTAGCAATCACCAATTCAACGGTCCTGATCTACATCACCTGTGCGGAGTCAGGCCCAGTTTCCTATTTCCTCCTTAGAAAGAGAATACACACCCGATCAGATAGATCGACACCCTATAAGCAATATGGAGGATATGATGCGTCAACTCCAACAAACCATCGAGGCCATGTAGCGGGATGCTGCTCGCCAAACGGAGGTTACCGCTCGCCAAACAGAGATTGCAGCCCTGCAGGCTGAACTGATTGCTAGGCTTCAACAACAATAGCAACAGCAACAGCAACAACAACAACAACCGCAACAGGCAACAGCTTCTGCTTCACACCCACCCCCCAGTCAGTGTTCCAAAACTTGGGGATACAGCCAATGTCCAGGAAAATGCGGACATCCTAGTGGATCCGAATCCACCCTAGACCTCCGAAGCACCGGCCTATCCAACGGAGCCCCCCTTTGAGTTCGAGGTCAACCTAACTACGTTAAAAGTGAGCAAGCTTGAAAAATTGTTTAAGAGGGCTTAGGGTGTCAACTCCATCCCAGACATAGAGGATGGCTACACATATTTAGCAGTGACATTGTCGGATAGATTCAAAATGCCTCACATAGACCGCTTCGACGATTTGTGTGATCCTATGGTTCATTTGCGGTTGTTCTCAGATATTCTGCAGCCAATGGGCGTCTCTAGGTTACAGAAGCTATCTCTCTTTGGTCAGACCCTATCGGGTGTTGCGGCCATCTGGTATGCTAAACTAGAAGATTTTGTGAAGAGAAGCTAGGAAGAGATGGCTGAGGCCTTTGTCGCCCAATATTCCTATAACACTCAAATCGAGGTTATGACTCGTGATCTCGAGGCTACTCGTCAAGAGCCAAAGGAGGGCTTCTCAGATTTCGTCACTCGATGGAGGGCCAAGGCCTCCACAATGACAACCCGACCAACTGAAAAAGACTAAATCCGAATGGTGGTCAGCAATTTGTAACCGAAGCTACTGCAAAAGATGATTGTCTTAGCCCTCCTAACATTTGCTAACCTTCATGAGATAGGGGTATAGATAGAGGATGCGATGAAACAGGGTATGATTGACCATGAAAAGGAGCAGCCCAAGAGGGCCTTTACACGTAGTTCGAATGCGACTACAAGTAGTAACGCAGCTGTAAGGACTTCGGATGTTGGTATGGTCACCACCACACCCAAAACTGCCACCCCTTTTACCGAAACATCCGGACCCATCTCACAACCTGCAAAGTACCCACCCCGAGGCCAGAGGGTTTTTACCCCACTTTGCATGACTCTGTGAGTGGCCTTTAGGGTCCTAATCAGAAAGGGGCATCTAAAGCCCCTGGAGCCGTGCCTATTGCCTAATCTCCTCCCTCATACACACAACCCAGCCAAGTATTGCTCCTTCCACCAGCAGCATGGTCATGACACCGACCTATGCTTCAGACTTCGTCATGAGATTCAGGATCTCATTGACAATAAAGTGATATCACCTTTTGAGAAACCAAACGTCACTACAAATGCTCTCCCACCACATAACCAAGCCCTTCCACCTAGGCAAGTAAACCTTACCCAAACAGTGGCCGTGCCATATGACCCCAACATATACATCACTCCCTCTCACCTACCCAAGCCGGCGCTGTTCATCCCAGAAAGCATAGACTTGTGCATGATGAGCGTGTCCATATCCCAACCCAAGCCATTGGTGGTGACTATGGAAGACCAAGTCAGGATGGCCTTGGAGGAGAGTGGAAATGTCGATTTCAAACCTGAGGGGTCTGAGGACTTAGCAGAGGAAGAATAAAAACCCTCTTGCTATATTGTGCCAACAAGTCAAGCCAGACCGGAGTTGGAATTTCCGAAGGGAACGGAGGTTAATGTAGTCAGGGAAGATGGGCCAAGCCGGGGATTAGATGTTTTAGCTGAGCTTGAGGAGGACATTAGTAACCTACAGTTCTTTGATGAACAGGATCTGGGGGATGTATAGGTTGGTTGGTTTGACATGAACGAATCAACAGATAATACGGGGTTGCTTAGTAATGAACCAGATGTTGACGAGGAGTCTCAACCAAAGAAGGAATAGTCAGAAAAAGGAACGTCTGCAATGGCCAGAATGGTCGATAACAGTGGGAAGTTGCTAGAGAGCACCGGTATGAAGAATTTTACTCAGGAATTGGGCAGTGTTTGTGCAGTTGATACAGAGCAGGAGGCCACGCTAAAGCGGTTCGAACAGGAAAGAATTGAGAATGATCAGAAGGCTAGAAAAGCCAAAGGCCTTGCGGGGATAGATTTTGTTGTGGACACAGGAACAATTACAGTGGAACCGGACGTGTGTTTGTCAGTTACCAGGGGAACATGGTGGGAAGACGATGATTTGCGTCTTGCCTATACTGATGAGGACTGGGGACAGAATCGGCCAGACGATACTTGGTACACCGAAGAAGTGGATCATATGACCCAGAGCGGGCGGTATTTCAAGCCTTCACACCTAGACCAACTGGAAGCATCTTGGAAGGATAAGGAGGTAGAAAAACAGAAAGAGAAACTGCTAGAAGAGGCTGTACTGAAGCAGTTGAAGAAGATTCCGACAAATATATCCATTTGGAGATTACTCATGGCGTCACGGGTTCATAGACAAGCCGTTCTGTTTGCAATGGATAAGGCCAAGCTCTCTATTGACATAACCCCTGAGGAGTTGATGGGATTGGTTTTCCCAGGAGGGGCCTTGCTGACTTTGACCTTTACAGATAAGAAATTACCGCCTGAGGGCTTTGAACACAATAAGCCACTATACATCTCTGTTGAGTGCAAAGAGAAGTGGATACCATTTGTCTTGGTTGATACCGGGTCTCTAATCAATGTGTGCCTGTCACGCACGGCCTACGCTATTGGTTTGAAACCCACAAACTTTGTGCCAATAGCCCAGGTGATTCGGGCTTATGATAATACAAGCTGGGAAGTGATAGGGACAGTCCGGAATAGAACGCAGGTGGGTCCAGCACAACAGGACATTGAGTTTCATGTCCTAGATGTTCCAGCCACCTTTAACTTGCTTCTTGGGCGGCCGTGGCTGCACCAAGTGAAGGTTGTCTCTTCCACTTTACATCAGATGCTGAAATACCTCCATGGAAAGGGGGTAGCTATTGTTTTTGGGAACTCTTCAATCCATCCTCCGCCGGAAGTCTCAACAAATGTACTGGAAATCGTACATGGCGAGGAGGATGTCTTATTGTCTGGGTTCACCTTGGCTGAGGCCCGGGTGGTGTAAGATATTCTGGCTGTTGATGAGGGTCTATATGTCAGTGCTCAATCTGTTTACCTCATGAATAAGCTACAACATGTACCCGAAATAGGATTGGAAAGGAGTGGCCGGAAGGGCGTCGCTGTATTGGCCGAAGTGCCACACAACCCATATACCTTTGGTTTAGGTTATACGCCTACCATGGAGGATTGGGTAAGAAAGGGAAAGGAGATGGCTGGAAGGGCCAAAGCAAGGCAGACTGGGAAGCACTATGAGCTAGTGCATAGACCAATTCAAGGAACCCTGAACGGCCACTTTGTCCGAGAGGGGGAGGATTTCCCATTTTGCGGCTTTCCTGAGCCGTGCCTGAATTCTAAGAAACGGCGTTTTCCCTGTTTTGAGATCTTCTTCGACTTACAAATGTAAGAGGATGAAGCCTCAGTGGAACAGATTGACTTGCCTGTTGAGGTAGTACAGAATGCAAATGATGAGTCCGATGGCACAGAATTCGAGATAGGAGCAACGCTGGCTTGTCTCCTCTTGGATCCTCAGATCGAACCAGAGAACTTGGGGGATGACTTCACCATTTCCATGATTGGGGCAGACCTAGGTGTGGACCTTTCTACTAGCATTCTGGATGCATCTACCACACCTTCCTTCGTTTGGCAGTTCGAGGAGGGCTTTTCATCTGGCAACTCTTAATCAGGTAGTGAGTCGGGATCTGATTCTACAGAGTCTGTGGAGTCGAAATCAGATTCCGGTTCTTCTGAGTTAGAGTCCGGTATTTCTGGGGTTGGTAACTCGGATGCCGTTGTATTTTCCAGGCCGTCTTTTTCTTTCTCCTTTGAGTCGATTGTAACCGAAGAATCGGACGAACTAGAAGTTGTGAATGAGAATGGTACCACTGCTGTTTCTGATTACTTTTCTGTGCCTTTAGTATATTGCATTGATCATGACTTTCAAAATTTTGATGAAAACGACGAGGAAGGAATTCCTTCGATTTTAAAACATTTGATTAATCAAGAGGAGGAGAGGTTTGTAAAACCTTTGGTTGATGAAATCATTTCAATTAACGTGGGTACTAAGAATGATCTGCCCTTGGTCCAGATCGGGTCCATGTTGTCTTCGGAGGAACGCGAGTGCTTAGTCGCTTTATTAAAAGATTTCAAAGATGTTTTCGCGTGGTCCTACGAAGACATGCCTGGAATCGATCCTGAGATTGTACAGCACCAGATCCCTCTTGACCCTGAGGCCCGACATGTTAAGCAGAAGCTTTGGAGAATACACCCGGGTTGGACTTTGAAGATTAAGGAAGAGGTCACCAAGCAGTTAGACGTAGGGTTTTTGCTAGTATCTGAGTATCCGACTTGGATGGCTAACATTGTTCCGGTGCTGAAGAAAGACGATAGAATTCGGGTATGTGTGGATTTCAGAGATCTGAACAAAGCTAGTCCGAAGGACGACTTTCTTCTGCCGCATATCGATGAATTGGTGGACTTCACAGCAGGGCATGTGTTGCTCTCCTTTATGGATGGATTTCTTGGGTACAACCAGATCTTGGTGGCACCCGAGGATAGGGAGAAGACTGCCTTCACCACGCCATGGGAAACCTATTGTTATAGGGTGATGCCGTTTGGGCTTAAGAATGTTGGGGCTACTTATCAACAGGCTGCAACCACAATTCTACACGACATGATGCACAAAGAGGTTGAGGTGTACGTGGATGACATGATTGTCAAGTCCAAGGAAAGAAAAGGCCACTACACTGCCTTGAAGAAATTCTTCTAACGGATCAGAGAGTATCGGTTGAGGCTGAACCCACAGAAATGCACTTTCGATGTCACAAGGAAAATGCTGGGGTTCTTGATTGCACAGAGGGGCACTGAGGTTGATCTTTCCAAAATCAAGGCCATCTTAGAAATGCCATCACCAAGGACTGAAAAGGAGGTGCGTGGCTTTCTCGGTAAAGCGCAATTCATAAGACGGTTTATTGCAAAATTAACCTTGACTTGTGAACCACTTTTTGGTCTCTTGAATAAAGGAAAGAAATTCCAATGGGATGACCGATGCCAAGTTACTTTCGAGCAGATCAAGCAGTATCTACAGAACCCACCCGTGTTGTCACCGCCAGAGCCGGGGAAGCTGTTGATTTTGTATTTGTCAGTAATCGATACGACAATGGGCTGCATGCTTGCGCAGGAATCTGAAGGTAGAGTGGAGAAAGCCATCTATTACCTGAGCAAGAAGATGCTGGAATATGAGACCAGCTACACGCCGCTGGAAAGGCTTGTTTAGCTTTGGTATGGGCCACCAGGAAGTTGAGGCATTACCTATTAGCTCACTCTGTAATACTGGTTTCGAGATTAGATCCTATCAAATATCTCTTCGAGAAACCAGCACTTACGGGTAGGCTAGCCCGTTGGTTGGTAGCAGAGTTCCTAGCGGATACCCCAGTAGAAGGGGATGAAGCAGTAGAGTACTTATTCCCGGATGTGGCCATTCTGCAGATTGACGAAGAGATTTGGATCATGTACTTTGACGGAGCGTCTGACCAGTACGGGTATGGGATAGGGATGTTACTAACAGCACCCGACAATTCCCACATACCCTTAGCCTTCAAACTCCGTTTCAAAGTATTAAATAATGAAGCAGAATACAAGGCGTGTATCGCTGGATTGGAAGTCGACCTAGAACTAGGGGCAAAAAGGTTGGACGTCATTGGGAGCTCGAATCTTGTTGTGTCTCAAGCAAACGGTGACAGGAAAGTCAAAAAAGAAAGGATGAAAATTTATCATCAGACCTTGGACGTTCTGATTCCTCGGCTTGAGAAGCTGATCTTCACACATCTGTTAAGAGAGAACAATAGGTTCGCCAACGCTTTATCAACTCTATCTTCCATGATAGACATCCCGTTGGGGGTCTGGATGCGTCCGATCATCATTGAACAAAGATATATGCCGACCTATGAGTTGATCGCCGCAATAATGGGATTCAAGATCAGAACCCCTAGTATTATGATGTTTGGAACTTCTTGGAAAATGAGGCTTACCCACTAGGGGCAAATGCCAAAGATAAGAGGGCAATACGGCGAATGGCTGCTCAGTTTATCATCTGTAGGGGTAAATTGTACAAACGAGGCCATCTAGGAATGCACAAGCTGTGTGTTGATGCAGAAGAGTCAAAACACCTAATGGAGGCCATCTATGGGGGAAAGTGCAGATCACACATGAGCGGCGTGATACTGACCCGGAAGATTCTCAGGTAGGGTTACTACTAGTCAACCATGGAGGAGGATTGTATCAATTTTGTTCAGCGATGCCACAAATGTCAAATCCATGCAAATCGCGCGAATATTCCGCCGTCGATGCTGTACAACATGACTTCTCCGTGGCCTTTTTCAGTCTGGGGAATTGATGTCATTGGAGTAGTTACTCCGAAGGGGTCAAACGGGCATGAGTATATCCTTGTGGCGATAGACTACTTTACAAAGTGGGTCGAGGTCCAATCCTATGCGATGCTGAAAGCGTCGCATGTAGCTAAGTTCATCAGGAACAACATTATTTGTCGTTATGGGGTCCCGAATGAGATTATCTCGGATAACGATTCCCATTCCAAGAAAGAAGTGATTGACTTGTTGGAAAAATACAATGTGGCTTTTCATAAGTCATCTACATATCGGCCGCAAACCAATGGAGCTGTTGAGGCCGCCAACAAGAATATCAAGCACATTCTACAGAAGATGGTGGAAACCTACAGGGATTGGCCAGACAAACTGCCATTTGTTCTCTGGGGCTATAAAACATCAATTCGTACATCTACTAGGGAAAACTCCGTATTCCTTGGTTTATGGAATGGAAGTTGTTCTGCCGATTGAGGTTGAGGTACCGTCGCTACGGGTTATGGCTGAATGCCAGATTGTAGAAGCAGATTGGCAGCAGAGCAGGTTTGAAGAACTTATGCTGTTCGATAGGAGGAGGCTGAAAGCACTGTACCACGTCAAAGTGTATCAATGCAGAATCGCCAGGGCTTTTAACAAGAAAGTTAAGTTTAGAAATCTTAAGGAAGGGGATTTGGTTCTCAAAGACAACCAAACTCCCATCCATGACCCTAGGGGCAAGTTTAGACCAAATTGGACTGGTCCTTACATCATTAAGTCTATTTGGTCAGGTGGAGCTGTCATTCTTATGGACCTGGATGGTCTAGAATTCTCCCGACCAATCAACATGGACAAGTTAAAGAAATATTGCCCCTAAGTGGCTTGCTAGGCCGAAAACCTAGAAGGATGACCTAAGCAAAAGTTAGAGTACAAAAAATTAGAAAAAAGACAAACTGAGCTCGCAAGGTTGAAAACCCTGAAAGGTGCGGCCTTGGCAAAAGTTAGAGCGCAAAAGGAGAGTGTTAACACCCGAGTGAACCTGAACTGAACTACGTAACGCTTGATTCCCATCTTCGGGATACGTAGGCAACTTCATTCTGAAGTCCAGCCATAAACACTTCCAAATCAACTGTGTCCATGAGATTGTTCTGGCCATGTTTGTGTTTTCTGCATTCAAGAGTTCGGTTGAGATCCTTGCTATGCGAATTGGTTATAGTGCAGTGCAGTGCCTTTCAGACAAGGGGCAATTCTCCATTTCTGGATTCGGGGTTGTGCTTCTCAAGGATAGATTCCAAGTATGTCCAATTATTGATCCATATCGAAAATGGTTTTGAAAAGTTTTAATAAAAATTGATTTTGTTCAAATTAATCTTTTTTACGACTTAGACCATTTTTGGACCAAATGGAGAATTTTGAGTACCCACAACCTTCAATTTCATTGATTTCAATACAGAGTTCTGCAACTCTTGATACAAATTGAAGTTGCTTTTTTATTACATTCAAAAGGAAAACTTGAAAGTACAGATTAAAGTAATAAACTTGGGGCATAGTTGAGTAAAGTGTTCTTGTGTCCCCTCCTAGAGCTTGTGAAAGCTTCAGATGCTAAAGTAGGCCCAGTTTGAGCCTCATCTTCAAGCCAAACTATGCATTCACTAGAAAGGGCGCAACTAAAATTGGGAGCGGGAGCTAGAAGTTCTCTTGTCCTCTATGCAGTGGGATATCGTGTCACACCCCAAATTCGGGCATGACCGGCCGTGGCCCACAGGGACTTAGCCCAAGGCACACGTAAGCCTAAACATGAACCCAAAACCATAAAGAATAAATGTGATGACAGCCCAGAAATAAATAAATCAAAACCCAATCCAGTGACATACCACAAGTGCAAAGCAAGTCATAAACAACTTCCTAAAAATATGTATATATTAAATAGGACACAAACCGCCCACAAAATAAAATAATTTTAAATAAAACCCAACCACAATATATGCACAAAACCCGACAAAGCAACCTAAAACAAATTAAAAAAATGCCCTAGAGGTCCATGCACTTGAGTTCCCGCTACGCCATGAGTCCACTCTAAGTCCTTCTAACACTTGGAAATGGTAAACAACTAAGTCAGCTGATAGCTCAGTGAGTAGCAACATGGATAGTAAATACAGTTTTGAAAACAGGGTTCAATTCCAAAATAAGATATATATCACATAAACTAGATTGGCATAAAGTTTGGTAAAGAGAATCTGTTTCAAAAAGAAGGTTTCACAGTTCAACAGTTAAAATACTCATGTCTCTCAAGAACATGATAAATGACATTTTCCACTTCCAACAGATTACAACACGAACACAATAATTTTTTGGGTACCAAGAAAATAACAAGTAGTATGCCACACAGTTCTCAAGGCTATAAGCCCTGTTAGATCCAATACCACATCCTCAGGGTGGCAACCTAGGCCTTTTCTCAAAGACGATCCGATTGAAGGTCACCTAGCTTTTTTTTAAGGTCTTTTCCTTACAATCGTTGAGCACTAGAGTCATCACGGCCCAACTCGGATCTGTTCCCTAGTGGCTAGAGTCACCATACACAGTGGAATAATTTCCCTGGACTAAATACACATATGGTCCCAATAATGAATAGACACCAGTTTCGCAAAACATGGTAGTTCATCATTATAAACATGAGACCAAAACAAATAGTTTATAGTATGCCAAGTTCACACATGTTTCAGAAATAATTTGATTCAATTGATAATATAATAATTTATCAAAACAGTTTAGTCATGAAACAACAATTTAATTTTCCAACAGTTCAGGGTAGGGGAACAATTATAAAAATATGTAGCATGAAACTACTCACCTGAAACCGAAATAATATAATCCTCGAATAGAGTATAAAAGTTCAACTAGTGCCCTGAGTCAAGTATGAAAAGTACACGTCACTACTAATTTAAAAATACTAAAGAATAAGAACTAAGCCCCAAACTAAAGCACACTAACACGGCTCAACCCAACTCACCGTTACTCTTAAATATTACCTAAGTTCATGTTCTTCAAGGTCTAAAATCACCCAAGACTTGGTTTCCGATCAAAACTTAACTAAGAATAACTTTAAGATAAAACATAGTTTTAAACAAGTTTTCCCAATCTATTCGCTAACTCTGAAAATTACAAAACCCACTCCACGCTATTCGAAAAATTCCAAAAACCTGCAAATATCAACTAATATATCCTAAGTTTCAAAGCCAATTAGTTTCACTTGATTTGCTTCTTAAAATAATTATCTACAATTTATTATATCCAAACAGGTTGTTTTCTGCAGCACTTTAATGAAATTGCCGGTTCTCTTAATATACACGAGTATTCAATGCAAGGCCAAAAATGTAAGAAACTAGACTCGTAATCGGTTCTAATGACGCTGATTTGATAAATTTTGGATTTATACCCAAAGAGAACAACACTCCCGAATTTACTATTAAAAACCAGTTTTTCTGGACAGATTTGAACGCATCAGCTTATATGGATTTTGACTCCCATTTCAGATTAAAATTCATCCGTTTGATATGGTTTTTCGATTTTTAAAGTTTGTGATTCTGTGCAGAATTTTTTGGACTAAGAATTACACCATGCTTTATACATAAAGCACTATCCCAATCAGCCAAATATTTCATAGCCATGCCCAACACATGAACCTACTTCACCGATTTGATCCATCAACTACACAGTAACTCACAAGAAGAAGAAAAAGATAGTGAAGGAATAAAAATAATAAGGGATTACCTTGCCAATGGCCACCACAAAACTCAACAATTTTCACCCAATGACCTAGACGTCTCTCTCCCTCCCTTTACCTCTCACGGCTGCTCAAAAAAGTTGTGGGAAAACAATATCATAATAATTAGGGTTTGTGTTTATTTTGTTTATACTAGTGGTGGGCACACATAGGTCAAATAAATAGATAAATATACAAAATACATATATAAGTTATATGCAACTCAAATGGTAAAGCCTTATTTATTAAGTTTGTGGTCTAGAGTTCAAGCCACACCCTCCTCTCTATTTACTTTATTTTATTTTTATTTTTTTTAGATAATAAATCTTGCCTCTAAGTTAAAGTCTTTCACCATAAATTTATTTTTGGTTTAAAAAATTAATTAAAAGATCCTCCAATAATATTTAATTTGCACCTTAGAATTCACCACCAAAATATTTGAGATTGTAATATTATTATTTAATTATTTACTTAATTTTTATATTCGGGTTCTCACATTCTCCCCTCCTAGAAGAAAAGTTTCGTCCTCGAAACTAACCTGAGTAAATCATAAGAATAGATGTGGGTACTTCTCACGCATCTCGTCCTCACGTTCTCAAGTCGCCTCTTCAACTAGATGATTACGCCATAGTACCTTAACCAATTTAATGACCTTTGTACGCAACCTTTTCTCTTTTGAATCCAAAATCTGAACAGGTATCTCCTCATACGAAAAATCCTCTCTAATCTGAAGCGGCTCATAATCTATTACATGCGACGGACTGTGCACATATTTCCTCAGCATAGACACGTGAAACACATTATGCACTCTTGCCAACCTAGGGGGTAGAGCAACACGGTATGCAACCTCACCAACCTTGCCCAATACCTCAAATGAAGCAATGTATCTAGGACTCAACTTTCCTTTATTTCCAAACCTAATCACTCCTTTCCATGGTGATACTTTCAAGAATACCATATCCCCCACATGAAACTCTAAGTCTCTCATATGATGATCATCATAACTTTTTTGTCTACTCTGAGCAGTCAATAATCTCTCTCTGATAGTGATAATTTTCCGTGTAGCATCCTCCACCAAATCAGGTCCCAACATTTGCCTCTCACCAACCTCATACCAATACAAAGGAGACCTACACTTCCTCCCATACTAAGCCTTATAAGGAGCTACTCCCAAACTAGAATGATAACTATTATTATAGGCAAACTCCATGAGCGGCAAATAATCATTCCAATTACCTCTCCACTCCAAAGCACAAGCCCTCAACATATCCTCAAGGGTTTGAATAGTCCTCTCTGATTGCCCATCTGTCTGAGGGTGATAAGCTGAACTAAAATTTAATCGAGTACCCATAGCTGATTGTAACGCACCCCAAAACTTAGACACAAATCGAGGGTCCCGATCTGACACTATTGACACAGGTGCACCATGCAATCTAACAATCTCCTTCACATACAACTGTGCAAATCGAGCTAGAGAATAGTTCATTCGAACTGCAATAAAATGTGTTGACTTAGTTAATCTATCCACAAATACCCAAACTGCATCGTGATTACTACTAGTATGAGGTAATCCGCACACGAAGTCCGTGGTAACATGATCCCACTTCCACTCTGGTATAGGTAAGGGTTGTAGTTTCCCCGTGGGTTTCTGATGTTCGACCTTAACCTGTTGACACACTAAACACTGAGCCACAAATTCTGCAATATCTCCCTTCACACCATTCCACCAAAAATGTTCATGAAGATCCCGATACATCTTAGTGCTTCCAGGATGAATGCTGTAACTAGAACTATGTGCCTCCGTCATAATCTCCTTCCTCAAATCACCACCGGCAGGAACACAAATTCAGCTACAGAATCTAAGCAACCCATCATCACTAACCACAAAGTCTACATGCTTACCCTCTGCCATCTCTCCTTTAATACGCTCACACTGCCTGTGCTAAACGAATTCGTTCTCTCAAGGTCGGCTGAACTGTCAATTGACGACAATAAGCCCTATTACCAGGCGTAACAACCTCAAGCCTCAAACGTCTCATGTCTTCCACCAAACAACTCTCAATAGACAAAGCAGCTACATCTCCAACTGGGACCTTCCTACTCAAGGCATCTGCAACCACATTTGCCTTCCCCAAATGATATAAAATATTCACATCATAATCTTTTAGTAACTCAAGCCATCTTCTTTGCCTCAAATTTAGTTCCTTCTGTGTGAAAATATACTTCAAACTCTTATGATCAGTGTAAATCTCACATTACTCTTCATACAAATAATGCCGCCAGATCATAAGAGCGAAAATCACTGCTGCTAACTCTAAGTCATGCGTAGAATAGTTTCTCTCATGTATTTTCAACTGTCGTGACGCATAAGCAATCACCTTCCCATGCTGCATGAGCACACATCCTAAACCCTGTCGTGAAGCATCACTATAAATCACAAAACCACCTCCATCTGTAGGTAAGGCAAGGATTAGAGCTGATGTCAATCTTTGTTTAAACTCTTGGAAACTACGCTCACAATCATCATTCCACTCAAACTTTACCCCTTTCCTGGTGAGATCGGTAAGTGGCAAAGCAATACAGGAGAATCCTTCCACAAACCGTCTGTAATACCCAGCAAGCCCTAGAAAGCTATGAACCTCCGTCACAGAAGTAGGTCGTGGCCAATCAACAATTGCTGTCACCTTGGTGCTATCCACAGATACCCCATCCTTACTCACTACATGACCTAAAAAGGATACACTGCTCAACCAGAATTCAGACTTCTTAAATTTTGCATACAGTCTCTTCTCCCTAAGGATCTGCAGTACTACCCTCAAATGCTGCTCATGCTCCTCCTTACTCCTCGAGTAAATTAGGATGTCATCAATAAACACTACCACAAATTTATCCAGTTGGGGTTTAAATACTCTGTTCATTAAGTCCATGAATGCGGCTGGTGCATTTGTGAGACCAAAAGGCATCACCAAGAACTCATAATGCCCATAACGGGTTCTAAAAGCAGTCTTAGGAACATCCTCATCCCTTACCTTCAACTGGTGATAGCCTAACCTCAAGTCAATTTTAGAGAATACTTGAGCTCCCTGCAACTGGTTAAATAGATCATCAATGTGTGGCAAAGGATACCTATTCTTCACTGTGACTTTGTTCAATTCTCTATAATCAATACACAATCTCAGAGACCCATCATTCTTCTTCACAAACAACACAGGTGCTCCCCAAGGTGAAACACTAGGCTTAATAAAACCTTTGTCTAGCAACTCCTGTAACTGAGTCTGTAACTCCCTCAACTCGAATGGTGCCATTCTATAGGGTGCTTTAGAGATAGGTGTTGTATTGGGGACCAAGTCAATGGAAAATTCGACCTCACGGTCTGAAGGAAGACCAGGTAGATCCTCTGGAAAAACATCAACAAATTCCCCCACTACAGGCAACTCCTCTAATCTCTGCTCTGGTTGGTCAGTACTCACCACACAAGCTAAATAACCATGACACCCTTTTCTCAGCATTTGGTTAGCCTAAAGGGAAGAAATAAAACAAATAGAAGACCCTTTCCCATCTCCCTAAAAGAAAAACTCATGTTGCCCCGGCATAGCAAAAACTACCCTCTTTCTAAAACAATCAATAGAGGCATGATGCTTCGTTAACCAATCCATCCCCAAAATCACATCAAAATCCTTCATCTCTAAAGAAATCAAATCCATTGGAAATATTCTACCATCTAACTCTATCTCACAAGATCTACAAACATCCCCTAACACTACTGTTTCTCCTAATGGAGTAGACACAGCAATACATGCATCCAAAGGCTCACAAGGAATAGAAAAACAACGTAGAAACTTAGGTGCAGCAAAAGAATGTGTAGATCCTGAATCAATTAAAACTCTGGCAGGTACAGATGATATAAGGAGTGTACCTTATATCACAGATGGAGCAGCCTCAGCCTCCTCTCTAGTGAGGGCATAAACACGTCCTTGGGTAGCCGCTGACTTCTTTTCCTGAGTCCCATTTCCCGGATGTCTGACCTTGGGTAGTCCCACTTTTGCCACTACTCTACTTTTGGTTAAACCCACCGCTATAAAAAGTTCGTCTCTGCCCTTGCCCTTGAAATGACTGTGGTACTGACTAACCTCCCAGTCCCCTAGACCTACATTGTGTGGAGAGATGCCCAAGCTTGCCACACTTAAAGCATATTCGAGCTGTGCCATCACAATTATACCCAACAGAATGTGACCTACCACATCTATCACAAATCCTCCGATTCTGCTGCCTCATGCCATTGCTAACCTGACCTTGGGTGCAAGGCTTCTTGCTAGGATTGCTACCACTACCACGATGCTCTACTTGTCTCTCCTCTCTAAGTCTCTTGTTTTGTGGTTCCTTAGCCTTTTGTTCCTTAGCTCTCTTTTCCTCTTCTATTCCCCTTTCAGCTAGTAATGCCTTGCTTACCAATGCAGAATATGTATTCATCTCCAAAATAGCTACTTTTGCATAGATCTCTGACCTCAAGCCATTCTCAAACAACATCGCTCTATCTTCCTCTATGGCCACCTGATGTGGGGCATACCTCGACAACTCCACAAACTTGGCTTCATATTGGGCCACTAACATGTCATTTTGCTTCAGATTGAGAAAATCCACTTACTTCTGCCTTCGCACCGCTTCAGGGAAGTATTTCTCATTAAACAATTCTAGAAACTTGCTCCACACTAGCTCTGTTTCTCTACCCTCATATTGACGCTTCAAAGGCCACCTTTTGGTTTGCTGAACAACCTAGGACATCAAATATTTTCTCCATCTCTAGTACCCATGCCTCTGCCTCCGTAGGGTCCACTGTTCTGTGAAATTCTAGAGGTTTTGCCTTCATAAACCTCTCAAATAAGGAACCTCTATCCAAATCTAAAGTTGGTGGAACTGCTGGTTGTGGGGCTACATGATTGTTCAGTAATCCCAACAATGACTGTAAAACCTCTATGGCTGGTGCAGCAGGAACAACTCCTGGTGCTTCAGGGACCACTGGAGCAACAGGTGGTGCAGTAGAGGGAATAGGAACAGGGGCAACTCTACGATTAGTGGCTTGTTGATCATTTCCAAGAGCATTGACAATTCTTCACCTAGGTGCCATCTCTTAACCTTCAAAATGAAATTAAGAACAACTCAACACAAGCTTAAACAAAACTAACTTAACCAAACACTACTAAGGACTATAGGGACTCGAACCTCGTCTAAATGATGAATTACAAGATATATAACTCGATAAACTACAGCTCTGATACCACAATTGTCACACCCCAAATGCGGGCATGACCGGCCGTGGCCCACAAGGACTTAGCCCAAGGCACACGTAAGCCTAAACATGAACCCAAAACCATAAAGAATAAATGTGATGACAGCCCAGAATAAATAAATCAAAACCCAATCCAGTGACATACCACAAGTGCAAAGCAAGTCATAAACAACTTCCTAAAAATATGTATATATTAAATGGGACACAAACCGCTCACAAAATAAAATAATTTTAAATAAAACCCAACCACAATATATGCACAAAACCCGACAAAGCAACCTAAAACAAATTAAATAAATGCCCTAGAGGTCTATGCACTTGAGTTCCCGCTACGCCATGAGTCCACTCTAAGTCCTTCTAACACTTGGAAATGGTAAACAACTAAGTCAGCTGATAGCTCAGTGAGTAGCAACATGGATAGTAAATACAGTTTTGAAAACAGGGTTCAATTCCAAAATAAGATATATATCACATAAACTAGATTGGCATAAAGTTTGGTAAAGAGAATCTGTTTCAAAAAGAAGGTTTCACAGTTCAACAGTTAAAATACTCATGTCTCTCAAGAACATGATAAATGACATTTTCCACTTCCAACAGATTACAACACGAACACAATAATTTTTTGGGTACCAAGAAAATAACAAGTAGTATGCCACACAGTTCTCAAGGCTATAAGCCCTGTTAGATCCAATACCGCATCCTCAGGGTGGCAACCTAGGCCTTTTCTCAAAGACGATCCGATTGAAGGTCACCTAGCTTTTTTTTAAGGTCTTTTCCTTACAATCGTTGAGCACTAGAGTCATCACGGCCCAACTCGGATCTGTTCCCTAGTGGCTAGAGTCACCATACACAGTGGAATAATTTCCCTGGACTAAATACACATATGGTCCCAATAATGAATAGACACCAGTTTCGCAAAACATGGTAGTTCATCATTATAAACATGAGACCAAAACAAATAGTTTATAGTATGCCAAATTCACACATGTTTCAGAAATAATTTGATTCAATTGATAATATAATAATTTATCAAAACAGTTTAGTCATGAAACAACAATTTAATTTTTCAACAGTTCAGGGTAGGGGAACAATTATAAAAATATGTAGGACGAAACTACTCACCTGAAACCGAAATAATATAATCCTCGAATAGAGTATAAAAGTTCAACTAGTGCCCTGAACCAAGTATGAAAAGTACACGTCACTACTAATTTAAAAATACTAAAGAATAAGAACTAAGCCCCAAACTAAAGCACACTAACACGGCTCAACCCAACTCACCGTTACTCTTAAATATTACCTAAGTTCATGTTCTTCAAGGTCTAAAATCACCCAAGACATACGTTCCGATCAAAACTTAACTAAGAATAACTTTAAGATAAAACATAGTTTTAAACAAGTTTTCCCAATCTATTCGCTAACTTTGAAAATTACAAAACCCACTCCACGCTATTCGAAAAATTCCAAAAACCTACAAATATCAACTAATATATCCTAAGTTTCAAAGCCAAATAGTTTCACTTGATTTGCTTCTTAAAATAATTATCTACAATTTATTATATCCAAACAGGTTGTTTTCTGCAGCACTTTAATGAAATTGCCGGTTCTCTTAATATACACAAGCAATCAATGCAAGGCCAAAAATGTAAGAAACTAGACTCGTAATCGGTTCTAATGACGCTGATTTGATAAATTTTGGATTTATACCCAAAGAGAACAACACTCCCGAATTTACTATTAAAAACCAGTTTTTCTGCACAGATTTGAACGCATCAGTTTATATGGATTTTGACTCCCAAAAATTATGAACAAATTCTAATATAAAATATAATATGTAATTAATCAACTGTAAAAATTTCAGATTAAAATTCATCCGTTTGATATGGTTTCTTGATTTTTAAAGTTTGTGATTCTGTGCAGAATTTTTTGGACTAAGAATTACACCATTCTTTATACATAAAGCACTATCCCAATCAGTCAAATATTTCATAGCCATGCCCAACACATGAACCTACTTCACTGATTTGATCCATCAACTACACAGCTACTCACAAGAAGAAGAAAAAGATAGTGAAGGAATAAAAATAATAAGGGATTACCTTGCCAATAGCCACCACAAAACTCAACAATTTTCACCCAATGACCTAGACGTCTCTCTCCCTCCCTTTACCTTTCACGGCTGCTCAGAAAAGTTGTGGGAAAACAATATCATAATAATTAGGGTTTGTGTTTATTTTATTTATACTAGTGGTGGGCACACATAGGTCAAATAAATAGATAAATCTACAAAATACATATATAAGTTATATGCAACTCAAATGGTAAAGCCTTATTTATTAAGTTTGTGGTCTAGAGTTCAAGTCACACCCTCCTCTCTATTTACTTTATTTTATTTTTTTTAGATAATAAATCTTGCCTCTAAATTAAAGACTTTCACCATAAATTTATTTTAGGTTTAAAAAATTAATTCAAAGGTCCTCCAATAATATTTAATTTGCACCTTAAAATTCACCACCAAAATATTTGAGATTGTAATATTATTATTTAATTATTTACTTAATTTTTATATTCGAGTTCTCACATATGGAGCTAGCTGTGAGCCATGGATTGGAAATGAAGTGGGGTATTCTACTTCTCCTTGTTGGCAAATCTGGCCGTGTCCGAACTGACGCCTGAACCGGAATGGAAAGTAGAAGACACAGTGAGTCAAGCCAATTAACTGAATGCCGGGCTACCGGGCCATGCTGTAGCTCATCTCGGGCAAATCAAACCAGGGGCAACGCTAAGCAATGTCAACAACAGACCTGTTGAACATGTAGTGGCACCACTACCCCTCTTTCGAGAAATCAACTAGCCATGGGCGAAAGAAATAGCCACGTGCTGAGTATGTGGGACAAGAGTCCACTACTTTCAACCTGTCCATGAGCCAAATCTGGGGAGGGATAAAAAATAAGAGAGATTAAAGAATAGATAGATGTACATTGAGGGGAAAAGTAAGAAAGGGTTTTGACAGAAAAACAGAGCCAGAGGGCCGAGTGATGTAAGAAATACATGTGAGATAGGGTGGGAAACATTACCTGCAAAAGTAGTGGACTTCCTGCAAACTTGGTTGTTTCTCGCCGGTGGAAAGCATCCAAACCCATCAGAGTCTCGGCTAGTGTTAAGCCAATGTAGCTCTTGCCCCATTTCAAGCCTTGGGCTACCTCGATCAAGTGAATGCTAGATCCTCCGAAGCTAGGGGCAAGCAGAAAATGAGCCAACATGCACAAGTAGAGGGCATGTTGCCAAAAACTTTACCAGAGACGATCACCGCGGTTATTGGCATCGGAAAAGCGATGAATGAGACTGGGAATATCTAGTTCTCCGTTGTGAATCAAAGATCGAGCATCGTGCAGAGTGAACCCACACATCCTTCCTAAGGCTTGGATGTGACCAAAACGCGACTGGGGCAAGATTTCCTCGTCACGTCAAGATTCCATCAAGACTTGGAATTCTTCAATTATGAGGCGTATCTCTTGTCCCCCGAAGCTAAAAACATGTATAACCAGGTTCCAACATCTTACCGCGACATGGAGGAATAGAAAGCACAGTGGAGTCCGACTCAGCGAGAATAGTGCATGTATCCCGAAACCTCAAAAATTCAACTTTTTCGAGCCATCCAAAGAAGCAATCCAATTTTAGAGCTTTTCGGCAAAGAGTGGCTCCATTTGGGGCAAAAACAGAGCTGGAATGAGGAAACCATGAAGTTGGAGCTTTTGTAGAAGATAAGGTAGTGAGTGGAGGCCAAGTCTCAACATTTCGGAGATTTTACCATCGATGGCTGGCAGTGGCACATCGATGGCCGGCAGAGGCTCATCAATGGCTGGCAGGGGCACATTGATGGTCGGCAGAGGGAAGTGATGGATGGCAGGTCATCCTCTATGGCCGGCAGCCTCTCGTTTAGGTTCACTAACCTCCTTTGTGAAGATTCAGTTGTTTGGTACAGTGGAATTTTGTTATTCGTACCTTTTGAGGTCTTGTTTTGGTCCTTTTGGGATTTGAGTATGTTTGTTTAAGTTGTAATCGTTTGGTTTTTTTTATTGAGTTGTATTTATGTTGTTTATCAAGTTCTTGTCTTGCTTATCGAGTTGTATTTACGTTTGATTAGCCTATCAAGTCCTATGTTAATCGAGTCGTTTGTTCTTTTAATTGTTAGTTGGTTCACTACCTAATTAAGACAATGTAATTTGTATGCGCAGTTTTCAACAAAAACCAATCTCATTTTTATGCTGTGTGATGTCATGCGATGCTCAGAATGAAAAATGCAACACTTTTTAATCAAAAAGTTTAGTTTTCATTCCAATCATGGTCACTTTTTGCAAAACAATACAAGTTTTTAAAGAAAAATAGAACTGCCTAAGGCTATACAATGTGCTAACACTACTAGGAAAAAGAAAACAAAGCAAAAAACATCTAAATCGGTGCTGGCCATCTCAAGCTCGACAGGCCCTCTTCATCATCTTCCTCTGCAGAGCGAACTCTGGAGCACTATCACTAGTGTCTGAATCTAAGTCAGACTCTGAACTGGAGTCCTCCTTAGTCTCTCCAGCCTCACCACTGGCAGAATCTGAGCCGGCGTTATCGTCTCCGTCCTTCTCAGATGACTCTGGTTGTGGACTCGCCGCCTCACCCCCTTCTTGCTCGTCTCGTCTCGTCATCATCATCACCCAGAATGGGCTCTGAGGGACCACTCTCGCCCCGAGTGCCCCTAACTTTGCCTCGGCTACGTGTCAGAGCCTGTCTCCCTCTTCTCTCTGCTGCTGGAGGAGGTACTAAAGGTCCTGCTGTGGCTCCTTCTGGGGCATCCGGTGGAGTTGGGGTCTAGAAAGGGATCTAAAAAGGGTAGTTTGTCAGAATACATTAGTTGTGGTGTATGTCAAATGCAGTATATCAGATGCAGTGTATGAATGTCGTGGGCAGTGCATGGGAATAGAGTATCTATGTAGTGTTTTAGTGCAATGTATCAGTTGAAGTGCTAATGTATCAGTAGAAACTTTGATGATGTAGACACCCCATTTTTGACCGTCATCAAGACTTGAACGTCACTGTTTGAACACTCGGTGATCATCCATGTTCGTGTTCGTCCTGAGTTCTCGGAGGTCTCGGCCATGCGCCTTGCCTCAAGAACTCTCGTCTCGACTATTCTATGCTTGGTTGTACCAAACACTTGTTGTTTTGCTTCTGAGAATAGAGGAAGGCATGTTGGCCATCCCCACACCTCACCGGCCATGGGTTGAGGCCACCGGCCCTGTTTTGTTGCTACTGGCCATTGGTGATGGCCGGTCGGCACTCTTTGTAGTCGATCGACCATTTATTTGGTCAACTTGTCATTTTTGGGTGGCTGACCACTGTGCATCTACTTTTGGCAGATATTTTGTGCCAGCTGTGCTAGCTGGCACCCACTTTTCCCCCCCCTTTATACACGTGTATGGAGGGATTTCACTCTTGCTTAGCTTGTTTTGTAAGCTTTGCAAGAGTGAATCTCTATAAAGGGAGGCCTTCTCCTCCCTCCTGAGAGGTTCCAAAAAAAAAAAAAGCTGGAGAGAGCTCTGAGATTAGGGTTTGCATAGTGTATCTATCCATCTCTATTTCTCCCTCCCTTTTGCTCTTTGTGTGTATTTGTTCTTAGTTTTACACTAAGGCACCTACCATTACACTATACCTTGGTTGCTAAGTAGCCAAAGGGGTGTTCTTGAAATTCTTGAGTGGATTCAAGCTAAGGAAGGCTGCTGGAGCTCCTTTCTTGAAGAGGTCTACAAGGGTGAGTGTTCTTGCTCTTTATTCCCCATTTTTGCATAGGCTTTTAGCCATCCTTGCATCTGTTTTTAAACTTAACTTATAACATATAAAAGTTCTGATTTTAAGTGCTTAAAATAGTTGTTTAAGGTTGTTTTGGTGGTTGGGGTTGTTTGACCCCTCTTAGGCCTTGTTTGGCCTCATTTTTGTGCACTTTTGGTAAGCTCCGGGGCCACCTTGTCTTGGCCTCCTCACCACTGAAATCTAGAGGGATTTCAGTGTTGGGGATGGTGCTTTAAGGTCCTAAAAAGGAGAGGGCCATCCCCTCTCCTTGTTGCCTTCAATGTTGGCCATTTTAGCCTCATGTGTGAGCATCTGGTTTAAGTGCATGTTGGCCATGTCTTAAGTGTTATTTGTGCTTATTTTTCCATGATATAGCGCTGTTTTTAATTGGTTTAGACACACCATGCATGCTTAGTATACTTGTCTTGTAATGCCATGAATTGCCTTAACATGTGCCTAGCATTTAGACCACTATGCTTACTTGTTTTGGCCTAGCTTTGTGAAGCTTTTATGCATGTTTTAGTGTGCCCAAGGTCTGTTTTTGGTTGCTCGGGTCATCCATGCTTTGCTTTGTATAGCTACCATGTAATCCCCCTTGTGAGCCTTGAGTGTTGACCCCTCTAGCATGCTTTACTTGCTTGTTTCAGTGGTTTGGCACCACTTATAGCATCATTTCAGTCCTTTTGGTATGCTTGTATGCTTGCATTTGATGCCCCTTTAATGCTTTAAAAGGCTTGTGTCTTATGCTCCATGTTTGGACCTTTATGTATGCTTCCGTGTTTAGACCATTTAGATGCCATCTAGGTGCGTCTTTGGTCTTATTTAGACCTGCATTGGACCTATTTTAGGTCCTCCTAGCCTTTTGGGGCTTGCTTCATATAGCTTTGGTTTAAGCCCCCTTGAGTCTTGGACATTGTTGCATGCTTGGCTTGTCTTGTTTACTTTTTTGGCACCTTTGTAACATGATTTTCAGAGCTTAGTATGCATGCCATATGTCCATGTTTTTCCCTTTTAAGTGTGCTTAAAAGTTTCTTTTTGATGCTTAACTTTCGAACAATGTGTGCATGCATGTTTGTGTGTGTTTTGGCCTTCATTTCCTTAGTATTCGGCCACTGTTTTGGGCTTATTTGAGAGCTGCCCAAACTAGCCTTGCATGTTGTTGCATACTTGGCCTATCGCATGTGTTGCATTTTTGAATCACATTGCATTTGGCATGCATTTCCTCTCATTTTGATTGCTTAACATGTTATATGTCTTGCATGTTTGCATGTTCACATTGCATCTTTGCATGCTTGTTAACTTGCATACTTGTTACATATTTGCCTCTTAGCATGCTTGTTTGCATCCTCATGTTGCATGTTTAGCTTGCATGTCTAGGTTGCATTTCATTAAGCATGCATGCCTTGCCTCTTGAATTGATTATGATAAAGGTTGGGCCTCCATTGTTTGTTTATGTGCATTTCATTCCACACCAAAATGCACAACTTGGTTTCTTGGGCCATCACGCATTGAAATGCGCGATTGGTGGTCCGAGAATCGAGTACCATACCCCTTTCAGTCATAAACATGATAAGGGGTGTGGTGGTACAAACATTGCTTTGAAATGCATTGCCATGCCTTGTTTTGCCCTCTGCTGCTGTCATAACAGGTTCCCGCAGGAAGATATGGCCGGTCGGCCATCTCCAGTGCCGACCGGCCATCCATTTCTGGCCGATGGCTTAATAGATGGTCGATGACCACTTACCTTTGGCCGGTGACCATTTCTCATGGTCGATGGCATTTCCCAGTGTTCAGAGGGTGTACCTTGGGACTTGTGCAGTCTTCAGAGGAGGAAAATAGTGAAAAAAGAGGCTACTTGTGCATGGTGGTGGGTTTCCGAGCGTAGCCGAGCATACGTGCATTGGGCCCTCTTCCCGAAGCGGTTTTATTGCTTTATTAGCTTAGTTAATTTGCTTAACTAGTTAATTGGTCTGTAATTAATTAATTAGCTTGTAGGTTAATTAATTTGTATTATTCTTTTGGTCCCTCCGAGCGAAGGCGAATGTGTAATAAGTGTGGGTGCGTGTGTGCATGTCTTCCAACCCCCCTCCCCCCACTTTTTTCTCCCTTTTACTTACCTGCTTTTGATGGTTAGTATTAGGGCATATTCAATTTAGCATACATTATGCTATGCATGCGTGCATCATTCATCAGTATTGCATGCACCGGGCTCAGCGCATCATGCTAACTGCATAGTATTTCAAATCTAACTTGAATATATGCTATCTGTCGCATTTCACATGCCATCCATAGATTAGCCGAGTCTATTCTAGTGACATTTTGTATGCGATGCATTAGCCACTTTAACATGAACTAGGATCATGCATGATTACTAACTAGTTTCATGTTTTGGCTTGGAGTACACTGTGAGTGTTTTATGCTTTAGCATCTCGCATGAGTGTGAATGTTAAACATGACAGCATGCTTACCATGTGGCTATATGCTTATGTGATATAAACTGCCTGAATGCCTGTGGGTGAAGGTTGGATTGTTTGAGTTGGAACAACTCATTGAAATCCGTGTTTTAGCCTACTTGTGAGTATTAAATTTCAAATTGTTTTTCAACCAAACGGATATGCGATGCTTTGTTCCAAATTAGGCGATCTAGTCTATACTTTTGTGTTGTGCGCATCACATAGTAAGATTAGGCTAATAACCGGAAAAAGAACACATAACGTTTTCAAAACTAGATATCATGGTTAGTAGAGGCCGATCTTCGGATCGGGCGAGCGGGGGTGCTTATAGCTGACCTTCCCCAATCATACTCAAGTTCCCGAGCCGAGGCAACTTTGGTGATGACGGACACATGGCCTTAGGCAACGAGTCAGGGTTTCCTAAATTCCCCCAAAATAAAATATTTAGGTGGCGACTCTGTATTTGGAAAAGCAGTCCAAGTTTGGCACTTATTTCTAAAAAATCTGTTTTCCAAAACGATTTGCCAGATTTGGACTCTTTGGTGATTTATCAATCTCACATTGCACATGGTGAGATCAGATTAAGAACCGACACACAAATCGAGTCCAAACTGTAGCATGTGGCCCAAGGGCGCGTCTACAGTTCTGGCGACTCTACTGGGGAGTTAGAGAACTTGACTCGAACTCATGATATCTTGTTTTTGCTACACTTATGTGTTTCTTTGCATTGCATTTGCATTAGTGCGCCTAGGACACCGTGTTTGCCATCTGCTATTCCTGAGCGGTTAGCCTGAGGCTGCGTGCCATAAGGATGATCGGTTACGAGCTCTGCCACGATGGGAACACAAACCCCGATTTTTACTGGGGCACCATTTTCGACCATTCGACCTAGTGCATATCAGAATCCATAGTGACCATTCCAAACTAGGACAGGTTGCTTACCCGATTATAGGTTGTTTGAAACCGTTGCGTGCGTAGTGAAACCCTAGCTCCTGACAAAATAGGACAGAGAAACCCTACCCCAACATAGGGGTGTTTTGGGCTCTTTTTTACTTTCTATGTGCTTTTAGAGTGTATCTCTACAGGGAATGCATATACCAGTTTGCAAGTCTGAGTGTCAGGCCTGAGGGCATCAGTATCAGTGTTTTGGGGAATCAGTTATATCTGCGGGTATCAGACTTAGTTTTGGGGCAATGATTTTGTGGAACAGTGATAAGTAGTAGAGTACAATTATTCAGCTTTGCTTGTGTCTGTTCTGATTGGGCCGAAATGTTGCGTGTTTTCTCTTTCAGTTCAGAGATTCAGTACAGAATAGCCGGTATTCTCCTTCGCTGAAGCAAGGTAGATATCTGATCCGTCAGTCACCGTTCAGTTCACCGGACTTATGATGACCCAAAGTTCAGAGGAAATCGCGGTTATGGCAGCCGCATTAGACCAAGGAATCATCTTGTAGGATGAGGCCAATGTTGATGTACCACATCCACCTAGGTCGCCTGTTGCGCACCCAATCTGGGCCCCTCAGTTGTATCAAGCTCGTGAGCCCACCACGTTCAAGTTAATGGGAATGATTGGCGACCTCCAGAGGTCAGTGGCTGATCTCGCCTACGGAATGTCGGCTTCACCACCAGCCGCATCATATGCCAGGAATTTTGTACCGTAGGAGCCCCCGCTATTGGGGCGAATTGTGATCGAGCTCAGCCAACCTGAGGCTGTCCCAAACTATGACCGTGACGTGCCAACAACAACCGGGTTTCGCTCTGATATAGCAACCCAAACCCTCGATCAAGCTGAGGCCAGGGGTAAGAACAAAGTGGGAACAGATGCTGATCCCGTTGAACAACTGCTGTGGGCAGTCGAGGCTTTGAAAGCCGGGGGGATGAATAAGCAGCAAGTACTCGCAGTCGTGACTAAAACTGTAGATGATGCTTTCCCCACTCCAGCCGAGGGCAGTTCAAGCCAGGCAAAAAATCGAGATAGGCCCCGTCATGCCAGAACAGTTCCTTCCACTCCCAACCCTACCCCTGGGAAAGATCAGAAAGCCAAGGCAGTGCCTGCCGACCCTTTCGCTAGTGCGTCTAGCAAGAACCCTCAGACTTCGAAGTATTTGCCTCGAGGGCGCAGAGTCTTTCATGCCCTCTACATGCCTTTGTCTAGGGCATTTCAAATTTTGGCTAAAAAGGGGCATCTTAAACCCCTCGAGCCTCGGCCTCTCCCGAAGAATCTCCCTCTCACACATGATGCTGCCTTGTACTACGCGTACCACCAGCAAACCGGTCATAGCACCGATAACTGTTTCCATCTTCGCCATGAAGTACAGGACTTGATCGACAATGAGGTCATCCTCCCACCCACCTCAGCAAAGTCTGTCACCGTTGAATTGTTGGATTTCGAGGATACTACAAGTATGTGATCAGGGGTTGGACCACCTGCGGGTGACACTCGGTGTATTTCAAATGTGGCGTTTGGCACGCACTGTTTTGAGCATTTGCGAATGTAGTTTTGTAATTTCTGGATTGGGTTTTGAGTAAGTTCTTTGTTTTTGTTTTGAATCTGTCTCATTGTCTTGAGTCAGTCTTTTTGCTCAAGGGTCTGTCTTGTTGTATCGAGTCAGTCCCATTGTATAGAATGTCAGGTGATTCCGGGGTTGTTGCCTCGAACACCATTTTGTTTTGTAATTATCTTTTTGCTTTCTTTTGAGTCTGTCTCTGCTGTGGAGCCAGTTGCAACCAGGAAATTTGAATGAAACAGCTGCGGCTATCATAATTACGTGCTTACTGCTACTTTGAGCCAGTTATGCCAGAGGATTTGAATGAAACGGCAGAGCATCTCACTTACTCTTCTGCACCCCAAACTTATTGCATTGACCTAAGTTCTTCAAAACGTTTTGAACACTGCGGTGATGAAAACGAAGAGGAAGGAATTCCTCGGGTTTTGCAAAAATTTGATCAATTGAGAGAAAGAGAGGCTTGCCAAGCCCTTAATTAATGAAATCATGTTTGTTAACATAAGTACTGAGAAAGACCCTGGCTTGATCCAGATTGGTTCCACACTATCTTCAGCACGAGCGATTGGTCGCTTTCTTAAAAACTTTCAAAAACAAATTGTTTTGCGCAGTCCTGCGAAGACCTGTGTGGAATCGCTTTTGAGATTGTGCAGCTTAGGATCACTCTCAGCCTCGAGACTTGAGCCCTTGCTTTCAAACCTTGGACCTTGGGTTCAGACTGTTCAACGATCAACCGCAATGCAAGGCCTGTCTGGCCAGATTTGAAGCAGCCCTCGAACAAGAGGCACCAAAGTCAGATCAAGAAGATCAGACCTCATCTGAAGAAGCTTGCAAAACTAAATCAAAAGCGCCCCTCGAACTAGGGGCAAAAATGTCTGATGTGCTCGAAGAGTCGAAGATGGATCTTTCTGTAAATGAATACAACAGCCACTCTCCTGAATACGGATGGCTTCAAAACCCTAAAACCATTTGGCATGGACTTGTTACACTTTTACCCTTTGAGGGGCTCGCTGGGCCGAAAACATGGAAGGGCGACCCAGGCAAAAGTTAGAGTAAGAGAAAAATACAAAAAAAAAAAAAGAGAAAAAAATGCAAAAGAAAAGAGAAGAGAAAAGATGAAAAAAAAAGTAAAAGGAATGAAAAGATACAAATAAAAAAAAAGAAGAATTGAAAAGAAAAGAAAAACAAAGCTCGCAAGGTTGAAAACCCAGAAGGGCGGCCTTGGCAAAAGTTAGAGCGTAAAAAATGAGAGTGAAAATACTCGAGTGAACCCGTACCGGAACTACGTAAGGCTTGATTCCCATGTTTGGGATACGTAGGCAACTTCATCCTAAAGTCCAGCCACACGCACTTTCAAAGCGACTGTGTCCATATATTAGTTTTGACCATCTTCGTTTTCTCTGTATCGGAGAGTTCGGTTGCGATCATCACTAATGAGGACTGTTTACAATATGCTGCGGCGTTATCCAGACGAGGGGCAACTTTCCGTTGCCATGAGTCGCCATTCAAACCAGGGGCAACTTTCCATTGCCGTGCAGTGCCATCCAGACAAGGGGCAATTTTCCATTGCCTCCGATCCGAGGTTGTGCATCTCGAGAGTAGGTTCCGTGCTCGTTGAGCAGTGGCCCTTCGCAAAAACGGTTTTTGAGAATTTTTACGAAGGTTGACTAATTTTCGCAAAAATTATTCTATCTTTTCCTAAACTGAACCATTTCTTGGACCCAAAAAAGGAAATTTTCAATGCTCATAGCCTAACTTGCATGATTTTAAATCAAAAATCGAACAAGTATGTTAATCTAACTCTCATATTGGTCAAAATTGTCTTAGTAGAAAACCAAAACAAAAATTGGTGAAAATGATGAAATAGGGGCACAGTTGAGTCAAGCGTCCTGTCTTTACCCCATCGCCAGCATACTTGCCAGAAGGGCACAACTGGAACTGTCTATAAAGGGCTGAAAGCTCTCTCACCCTCCGAGCAACGAGGTATCAAACCAAGTGCGAAGCACGAATTGGAATGGATCAAGATACTCCATTCCCTCATCCGGGGCACCGACGAGACGTCACCGGAGGAAATAGCTGCGAGCTAATAGTGTTGGGCATGAACCCACAACCTCTTACTTATCCATCAACCACCCTGGGGAGGGACGAAAAATGAGAGATTAAAGAATAGAGAGGTGTGCGATGAGAGAAAAGTGAGCAAAAGGGTTTTTGAGAGAAAAAACCAAGCCTGAGGGCCGAGTGATGTGAGAATCACAAATAAGAAGAGGGTGGGAAATAATACCCGAAGAAACTGGCTCCTCGTGATCTAAGAGGCCTCTCGTATCAGCAACACGTCTATGTGTCGCGTCTTTTGTTTTGTTTACCTTAACTCTTGTTTTGGGTCTGTTCTGAGCGTGTCTCGTTGTGTTTAGGTTGTTTACCTTTTGTTTTTCATTATTGAGTCTTTTTCACTGTGTTCAGTCGTAGGCTCAATACCCGGTTGAAAACCCTTTTCTCAAATCGTTTTGTGCTCAGAGTGCTGTGCCATTTTCCACATTTTTGCAAAATAGGTTTGGTTTTTTTGTAAAACCGCAGGGGTTCAACCCAGGTCACTTGGAAACAGTGAACATATGGGTTCTGAATTGCATCTGAGTGTGTTTCAGCTTCTGCCAATTCTACCTTGTATTCCGTCTTTTCAGATTTGGACTGTTTTCGCCATGTGCAGAATGAACTAAGAATACTGTTTTATGGGCTATGAGTTCAGAATGAGCAGTTTTCAGAATAAGCAGCACGTTGTATGAGCTGTGTGTATGGACTGTATGCAGATTAAACCAAGCACCGTGTTACGAGCTGAGCATTCAGAATGAGCAGTGGGTTGTTTGAGTTGTTTTGCTGTTGACCGGTTCATTATCTGGTTATTACAATACAAGTGTTTGATTTTCAGACAGGAGATCAATCTCATTTACATTGAGGTGTAATATGATGCAATGCGATGCAATGTACAAAATGTACCAATGTAACACTTTTTCAGACAAAAAGTTTGTTTCATTTCACCATTTTTCAAGTACATAGCTTTGGAGAAAACAAAACCTGCCCGCGGTAGTACAAGGTACTCAAGCTACCAGCAAAAAAGAAAAGTATAAACAAAAGAACAAAAGCAACAAAAGTTTGGATCAGCATCGATCATCTCAGGCCTACAGGTCTGTCCTCGTCCTCTTCCTGGACGAAGGTCCAGGAGCATCGTCATCTGAGCCCGAGCCATCTCCGGTCTCCTCCTCGGACGACTTTGCCTCCGTCTCTTCCTCGGCCTCAAACTCATCATCATCAGAAACTAGTGCCCGTGAGCTACTCCCAACATAAGTGCGCCCCGCTTTGGTGCGGGGATATACTCTGCCATCTCGAACAGGAACAGAAGGCCCAGCTGGAGCACCTCCTACAGTAGGAATCTGGAATGGAGGCTGAAAAGCACAAATGGTAAACGCATCAGTATGCTACGCAAAGCAGGGTATGAATGCCAAATATAGTGTGTGAGTACAGTGTATAACTATTGTGAGCAATGTATCAGTACAGAATGCAGTGTGTAAGTACAGTGTATGAATGTTGTGAACAATGTGTCGGTACAGAATGCAATGACTGAGTGCAATGTATGAATGCCGTGAGTAATGCTGTGAACAGTCTATGGGCTGTAGTGTATCAGATGCCGTGAGGGCCGTGTATCGAGTGTTATGTTGACAGTACGATGCATCAGATTATGTGAAACAGTTTATGTATGGTTTGAGACTGTGGTCAGAAGAACATACCGGAATACTGTAAATGGCCAGCAGGTCGAGGCTCCACTGGAGCATCCCCATCACAGAGGTGGTCAGCTCCAGGGACTGAGGAGTGTACTCGGAGGAAGCCTGCAAAAGTGTTAGAAGCATCAGTATTCTGCGAAATATCAAATGAAATGGAATGACAATGCAAGATGCAAAATGCAATAGTACATACCAGGGGCAAGTCATAGAACCCGACTAACTTGTGATCAGCCGGAGGGGGAGCGAAGGGGATCTGATAGGTCTCCCCACCCTGCCCTCGGCATGTCATCATCGTGGGCAGTGCTGGCCAACTAGCCCCCCGTCCTCTCCGGGCCCCACTCCTGCCACGGACTCGAGCCACCCTCAACGCTCCTGCTCCCGCTCCGGCCCTAGCCGCCGGCGCCGCCGGCGCCGCTGGCCTCTCTCTCTCTCAGCTCGACGGCCACTGCTCAAAGGCCGCATGATGTAGGTCTGGACGTACTCTGTGTTGTCGCTGTTGCCCCTGAAGCCCTCAGCATCCCAGCCAATCGTGTAATCGGCCATTAGCTCAAGGGTGAACCTCTCGGTGTCCCTCATATGGACAGCGGACGGACTTGGAACTATCTGCTCTGGTAAACCCAGGGTCTGGTGCAGGAAGCGCTCACCCAGGTACCAAGCCCGACAGACCGGGCCCTCTAGCAAGATCCTGAACTGGGCGATCTCCTCAGCATCGTCAAACCGCTCCCGAACCGCAGCTGGCAATGGAGCCCAGGGTTACCAGGTGATCTGAAAATGATATACAGTCAGTTATCTACTGTTATTGAAAATATAGTGCAATGCGAAGCCTGAAATAAACTCTAAAGTTGAAAATACCTCTGCGGCGACAATGGTATCGAAGTAGCAGCGGAAGAATATGAACGTCTCCCGGGGTCTCCGCACGCATCTCACATCGAAGCGTCGAGAGAATGGAACGCCGAGGGGAGTCTCCTCGTCAGGCACTGGCGCAAGCCTCGGGAAGTAGGCGTAGACCCACAACTGCAGAGCAAATATCAGTATGCTTATCAGATAAAGCAGAATGCAGAATGAAGCAGAAATTGCAGAACCGTGTATCGTGCAGTGTATTGTGCAGAATGTACAGTGTATGCAGTGTATAGTCAGTCTAAAACAGATTATATATGTACCGTGGGTGCAGTATATAGTCAACGTGAAGCAGACCGCAGTGTGTGCAGTGTACAGAGTACAAGAAATGTAAAGCAGAAAGGTAAAAAGAGGAAGAAAATGTACCTCCCAAGCCTGCCAGTAGCCTCCGAGCAACTGCCCGCCGCACCGGGAGGATGAGCTCATGTATCCATAGAGTGTGGCTAAGGCTGCCCCACCCTAGTCGTAGCGCAGGATCCATGTGACGTCCACTAAAGCGCTCAGCAGACAGAGAGGCACGGTGTTCGCCCGGTTGACTCTCCGCCTCCTCCTAAGCCATCGGTGCCTCCTCAGCTAAAGCTGGCTGAATCCGCAAGTGGTCCTCAAACGACGAGTATCTGACGAAGCCTGGACGAGCGAGAGGCGGTAGCTCGTCGAGCAAATATATCTGAGCGGCCTCCCACTCATCCATGTCTCGGATCACCCCTACCCCGATGCCGATGAGCATCGAGAAGTCATAGGGAGTGATCGTCATGTCTCCCGTGGCAGAGAAGTGGAAGGAGTCGGTGGTGTCCCACCACCTCTCCATCAGAGTGACAAGAAGAGGCCTGCTCGCGGTAAGGCGTGAGAGTCCCCTGCAGAAGGCGCCGAAGCCGGCCTGGTTAACAATGTGACGGACTACGTCCGGTAGCTCCATGTACCATTCGTGGGCAGCAACATTCCCATACCCCCGGAAGGCATGGGAATCCCCCTGTATTCAAAAGCAAACAGTTGCAAAGCAATATTCAATATACAGTTTTGAAGAGCATTCAGAATTGGTAACAATACACCGTGTGTGCACGTGTTCAGATTCAAACAGACATCGGGTGCCGGTGTGCTCGCAGTGAACTACAGCATATGATGTGTCAGTGTGTTTGAGTGGTTCACTACAGATATAGCGTGTGTGCACGTGTTCAGATTCAAACAGACATTGGGTGCCGGTGTGCTCGCAGTGAACTATATTGTATGATGTGTCAGGGTGTTTGAGTGGTTCAGGGCAAATACAGTGTGTGTGCGCGTGTTCCAATTCAAACAGATACCGAATGCAGGTGTGTTCACAGTCAACTACAGCATATAGTATATCGGTGTATCCGGATCAAACAGTTAAAGGCAGAATCGACTATGGCAGTTAGGTATTCTACTTTGCAAAAAATGAAACGGGGAAAAATATACCTCAGAAGCGCCGTATGAAAGGTGCGTCTCTGGCTCATGCAGAAGTAGCTCTGGTGCCACTCTCCTGTCAAAACTCCTGAACTGGCGAAGTCCGTCAGGAGGCAGCACATGAATCGCTGGTCTGTAGGCCGCCGGATCGAACGGCCGGATGTGAAGCGGCAAGAGCTCGGCCTCTGGGTCCATATCTATCTTCGGGGGAGCCCCACCGCCTAAAATGTCGTCCGCCATCCCGAGAATGGTGCGAAAATGGCCAGAAGAGCGAAAACCGGGCAAGAATATGAAAAGTCAACCAAAAAGTCAACCTGGGAGGGTGAAAAATGGCCGGAAAGGTCGGGGTGTAGAAAAGGCACAGAAATCGTGGTAAACTCGAGGGAAACAAACCCCGAGTGGTGAGAATCGAGAAAAAGACGCCGAAACAAAATTTTGTTCGGTTCAAAATATTCGAAACGCGAAGGTATTCGCGAATCGAACGTCGAAACGGGCCCTAAAACCCAGGAAAATGGCGGATCGAAGGAAGAAAAATAGCCTAGAGAGAAGGAGGAGGAAATTTCGAGCAAGAGGGAAGTGAAAATATAGGGCTAGAAGCCCTATATTTAAAGACCCGTGCCGATTTGACCAAACTGCCCCGATTCAGGCATATTTGGCCGGTCGGCCACATTGTTGGCCGATGGACTTTTTTGGTGGCCAGTGGATGGCTGGTGACCTCCCCCTACGGCCGGTGAACCTCCTACACCTTTGTTTGGGTCTTTGATGTGGTTTGGGGCCTCCATTGCTCAACACAATGCAAGAGAGTGCATTTTTGAAGCTCAACTGGACTCCGTTTTGACCTCATACCATGTCTTCTACGTGCCATCCTCGAATACGTACAAGTGTATCCTTTTCGTATCCTTTTTATATATCTTGTGAATTCCACAAATCACTGCAATTATGTTCATTACACATCTTGCGTCAAGCGATGCCTCGTCTTACTTTGAAGTCGCATCTCAACATCATGAATAACATGCCTTTACCATGTTTCAGTGGTTACACATTGCATGCATTGTCGCGTTATTCTTTACTTACATGTGTTCAAGTTCCTTTTTATACACATTGCATACGTTGTCGTGTTATGCTTTACTTACATGTGTTCAAGTTCCTTTTTATACACATTGCATGCGTTGTCGCGTATTACTTTACTTACATGTGTTCAAGTTCCTTTTTATACACATTGCATGCGTTGTCGCGTATTGCTTTACTTACATGTCTTCAAGTTCCTTTTTATATACATTGCATGCGTTGTCGCGTTATGCTTTACTTACATGTGTTCAAGTTCCTTTTTATACACATTGCATGCATTGTCGCGTATTGCTTTACTTACATGTGTTCAAGTTCCTTTTTATACACATTGCATGCGTTGTCGCGTTATGCTTTACTTACATGTGTTCAAGTTCCTTTTATACACATTGCATGCGTTGTCGCGTTATGCTTTACTTACATGTGTTCAAGTTCCTTTTATACACATTGCATGCGTTGTCGCGTTATGCTTTACTTACATGTGTTCAAGTTCCTTTTTATACACATTGCATGCGTTGTTGCGTTATGCTTTACTTACATGTGTTCAAGTTCCTTTTTATACACATTGCATGCATTGTTGCGTCTTGCTTTACTTACATGTGTTCAAGTTCCTTTTTTTATCCATTTCATTCATTACATTGTAGTGTAATTTGTTGCGTCCAGCATTTTGGATCATGGTCTTTCCTGGGCGGGTCATCCCCCACTTATATCATTCCACCCAATTACTTGTATCTTGTGTTCCGTTTGCACACTCATAGTTCTGCATGTGTACGCGCCTATTCCACTGCTGGTATTGTGGTTTGAGGGTGTCGGCACCTTTTCTATGGTAGACGGACTTTGCATTTCCATCATCTTTATGATATTTGTGTGGTTTTTGTACCGCTTATGGTTTGATCATGTTTTAAATGCATTGCATATCATTTGCATTGTTTATACATAGTTTTGTATATACCGCATATCATTTTGCGCATAGGTTGCATTGTTATGCACTCCTTCACTTGCATTGTCACGCAGCTTACGATTGCATTGTTATGCATACGGCTAACAATATTGTACCTGTTAAGTTTTCTTTCTCTTACAGGCACGATATTGTATGTACGGTTCATTTGAAGCTGGCGCGACCAGACAAACCGTACAGGTATTGTATTCTCCATGTGAGACGTATCGAGAATTGCATAATTCTTTTACATCCTTTCTGCATTGTAATGTAGTTGGATTTATGTTAGATTGCTTAAACTGTTGCATTTATTTTATGTATATGCCTCATTACAGCTTTCTTTGCATGATCATAAGTTATGCTCGGCTTTGTGCATTGTCTTGCATCTTGCCCCTGCCTCCGGGTGCATATCTTTATCTGTAGCTTGTATGCTTTGTCCAAGTCTTCGATCTTGTCAAAAATGGGTGGTCTCTGGGCTTTGACATTCACTCTCATCATTGTTATGACTTTTGAGTTCTGTCAAAAAGGGGCAACTGTAGACACCCCCTTTTTGACCGTCCTCAAGACTTGGACGTCATCGTTTGAACACTCGGTGATCATCCATGTTCATGTTCGTCCTAAGTTCTCGGAGGGCAACTGTAGACACCCCCTTTTTGACCGTCCTCAAGACTTGGACGTCATCGTTTGAACACTCGGTGATCATCCATGTTCATGTTCGCCCTAAGTTCTCGGAGGTCTCGGCCACGCGCCTTGCCTCAAGACCTCTCGACTCAACTGTTCTGTGCTTGGTTTTGCACCAAACACTTGTTGGATTGCTTCTGAGAATAGAGGAAGGCTTGTTGGCCATCCCCACACCTCACCGGCCATGGATTGAGGCCACCGGCCCTGTTTTGTTGCTACCGGTTGGTGATGGCCGGTCGGCACTCTTTGTAGTCGGTCGACCATTTATTTGGTCAACTTGTCATTTTTGGCTGGCCAACCACTGTGCATCTACTTTTGGCAGATATTTTGTGCCAGCTGTGCTAGCTGGCACCCACTTTTCCCCTCCCTCCATACACGTGTATGGAGGGATTTCACTCTTGCTTAGCTTGTTTTGTAAGCTTTGCAAGAGTGAATCTCTATAAAGGGAGGCCTTCTCCTCCCTCCTGAGAGGTTCAAAAAAAAAAAAAAACTGGAGAGAGCTTTGAGATTAGGGTTTGCATAGTGTATCTATCCATCTCTATTTCTCCCTCCCTTTTGCTCTTTGTGTGTGTTTGTTCTTAGTTTTACACTAAGGCACCTACCATTACATTATACCTTGGTTGCTGAGGAGCCAAACGGGTGTTCTGGAAGTTCTTGAGTGGATTCAAGCTAAAGAAGGTTGCTGGAGCTCCTTTCTTGAAGAGGTCTACAAGGGTGAGTGTTCTTGCTCTTTATTCCCCATTTTTGCATAGGCTTTTAGCCATCCTTGCATCTGTTTTTAAGCTTAACTTATAGCATATAAAAGTTCTGATTTTAAGTGCTTAAAATAGTTGTTTAAGGTTGTTTTGGTGTTTGGGGTTGTTTGACCCCTCTTAGGCCTTGTTTGGCCTCATTTTTATGCACTTTTGGTGAGCTCTGGGACCACCTTGTCTTGGCCTCCTCACCACTGAAATCCAGAGGGATTTCAGTGGTGGGGATGGTGCGTTAAGGTCCTAAAAAGGAGAGGGCCATCCCCTCTCCTTGTTGCCTTCAATGTTGGCCATTTTAGCCTCATGTGTGAGCATCTTGTTTAAGTGCATGTTGGCCATGTCTTAAGTGTTATTTGTGCTTATTTTGCCATGATATAGCACTGTTTTTAATTGGTTTAGACACACCATGCATGCTTAGCATACTAGTCTTGTAATGCCATGAATTGCCTTAACATATGCCTATCATTTAGACCACTATGCTAACTTGTTTTGGCCTAGCTTTGTGAAGCTTTTATGCATATTTTAGTGTGCCCAAAGTCTTTTTTTGGTTGCTCGGGTCATCCATGCTTTGCTTTGTATAGCTACCATGTAATCCCCCTTGTGAGCCTTAAGTGTTGACCCCTCTAGCGTGCTTTACTTGCTTGTTTCAGTGGTTTGGCACCACTTATAGCATCATTTCAGTCCTTGTGGTATGCTTGTATGCTTGCATTTGATGCCCCTTTAATGCTTTAAAAGGCTTGTGTCTTATGCTCTATGTTTGGACCTTTATGTATGCTTCCATGTTTAGACCATTTAGATGCCATCTAGGTGTGTCTTTGGTCTTGTTTAGACCTGCATTGGACCTGTTTTAGGTCCTCCTGGCCCTTTGGGGCTTGCTTCATATAGCTTTGGCTTAAGCCCCCTTGAGTCTTGGACATTGTTGCATGCTTGGTTTGTCTTGTTTACTTGGTTTGGCACCTTTATAACATGATTTTCAGAGCTTCGTATGCATGCCATATGTCCATGTTTGTCCCTTTTAAGTGTGCTTAAAAGTTGCTCTTTGATGCTTAAGTTTTGAACCATGTGTGCATGCATGTTTGTGTGTGTTTTGGCCTTCCTTCCTTAGTATTCGGCCACTGTTTTGGGCTTATTTGAGAGCTGCCCAAACTAGTCTAAGACCCTCATTCGCATGTAGTTGCATGCTAGCCTTGCATGTTGTTGCATACTTGGCCTACCGCATGTGTTGCATGTTTGAATCACATTGCATTTGGCATGCATTTCCTCTTGTTTTGATTGCTTAACATGTTATATGTCTTGCATGTTTGCATGTTCACATTGCATCTTTGCATGCTTGTTAACTTGCATACTTGTTGCATATTTGCATCTTAGCATGCTTGTTTGCATCCTCATGTTGCATATTTAGCTTGCATGCCTAGGTTGCATTTCATTAAGCATGCATGCCTTGCCTCTTGAATTGATTATGATAAAGGTTTGGCCTCCATTGTTTGTTTATGTGCATTTCATTCCACACCAAAATGCACAACTTGGTTTCTTGGGCCATCACGCATTGAAATGCGCGATTGGTGGTCCGAGAATCGAGTACCATACCCCTTTGAGTCACAAACATGATAAGGGGTGTGGTGGTACAAACATTGCTTTGAAATGCATTGCCATGCCTTGTTTTGCCCTCTACTGCTGTCAAAACAGGTTCCCGCAGGAAGATATGGCCGGTCGGCCATCTCCAGTGCCGGCCGGCTATCCATTTCTGGCCGATGGCTTCATAGATGGTCGATGACCACTTACCTTTGGCCGGTGACCATTCCTCATGGTCAGTGGCATTTCCCAGTGTTCAGAGGGTGTACCTTGGGACTTGTGCAGTCTTCAGATGAGGAAAACAGTGAAAACAGAGGCAACTTGTGCATGGTCGTGGGTTTCCGAGCGGAGCCGAGCATACGTGCATTAGGCCCTCTTCCCGAAGCGGTTTTATCGCTTTATTAGCTTAGTTAATTTACTTAACTAGTTAATTGGTCTGTAATTAATTAATTAGCTTGTAAGTTAATTAATTTGTATTATTCTTTCGGTCTGTCTGAGCGAGGGCGAATGTGTAATAAGTGTGGGTGCGTGTGTGCATGTCTTCCAACCCCCCCACTTCTTTCTCCCTTTTACTTACCTACTTTTCATGGTTAGTATTAGGGCATATTCAATTTAGCATACCTTATGCTATGCATGCATGCATCATTCATCAGTATTGCATGCACCGGGCTCGGCGCATCATGCTAACTGCATAGTATTTCAAATCTAACTTGAATATATGCTATCTGTCGCATTTCACATGCCATCCATAGATTAGCCGAGCCTATTCTAGTGACATTTTGTATGCGATGCATTAGCCACTTTAACATGAAGTAGGATCATGCATGATTACTAACTAGTTTCTTGTTTTGGCTTGGAGTACACTGTGAGTGTTTTTATGCTTTAGCATCTCGCATGAGTTTGAATGTTAAACATGACAGCATGCTTACCATGTGGCTATATGCTTATGTGATATAAACTGCCTGAATGCCTGTGGGTGAAGGTTGGATTGTTTGAGTTGGAACAACTCATTGAAATCCGTGTTTTAGCCCACTTGCGAGTATTAAATTTCAAATTATTTTTCAACCAAACGGATATGCGATGCTTTGTTCCAAATTAGGCGATCTAGTCTATACTTTTGTGTTGTGCGCATCACATAGTAAGATTAGGCTAATAATCGGAAAAAGAACACATAACATTTTCAAAACTAGATATCATGGTTAGTAGAGGCCGATCTTCGGATCGGGCGAGCGGGGGTGCTCATAGCTGACCTTCCCTAATCGTACCCAAGTTCCCGAGCCGAGGCAACTTTGGTGATGACGGACACGTGGCCTTAGGCAACGAGTCAGGGTTTCCTAAATTCCCCCAAAATAAAATATTTAGGTGGTGACTCTGTATCTGGCAAAGCAGTCCATGTTTGGTACTTCTTTCTAAAAAATATGTTTTCCAAAACGATTTGTCAGATTTGGACTCTTTGGTGATTTATCAATCTCACATTGCACATTGTGAGATCAGATTAAGAACTGACACAAAAATCGAGTCCGAACTGTAGCATGGGGCCCAAGGGCGCGTCTACTGATGACATGAAGTGCGAACTGAGGGAACTCATCGGAATCCTGTAGAGGTTGAGCAGGTTCATGCTCATTTGTACCATCCCCATCAGAGAAGCCGGCAGCTCGAGAGCCTGGCTGGTGTACTCTGTTGATGCCTGTAAATATGTTGAGATGATTAGTGGTCTATAAAGCATAACTGAAATGAATGGAATGTGCAAAATGTAAGGTATGGTACATACCGAAGTCGTGCCTCAAACTCCGACAAGCTCGTGACCAGCTAGTGCGGGCTCAATGGGAATCTGATAAGTCTCCCTTGTGTGTCCCTAGCAAGTCAGTGAAGTAGGTAGCTTTGGCCATCCCGCCCCCTATCTCGCTCTAGAATCTCTCCTACCACGGGTCTTGGTCGCCCTGGCCCCTCTACCTCTCTCCCTCGCAGCTGGAGCTCTCACTCTCTCGCCTCCATGAACACCAATCAGAGGCGGCATCAGATGTGTCTGAATGAAGGTCGCGTAATCGCCCTCTACACGAAAGTAATCTATCTCTAGCCCTACCATGAACTGGATCACCTGCTTAGCAGACAGTTTATGCGTCTCTCTTATAGATGCTAGAGGTGCCATCGGTATGAACGGGGTAAGCAGACCTAAGGACTGGTGCGCGAAGCGCTCGCCTAAAAATCAGGTGCGGCAGATGGGTCCCTCAAGGAGGATATGATGTCGGGTGATGATTCGGGCTGTCTCATACTGAGCTCGAAGCCTAGACGGTATTAAGTCCCACGGCTGCTAGGTGATCTGAAATAAGAGAATGAACAGATGATTAGTCGCTGTCAGTTGACTAATGTGTGCATTAAATTGATTAAAAAGTGGGATGACTTTGTTTTGGGTTACCTCACGTGTTGTGACCGTGTCAAAGTACTGTCAGAAAAACATGAAGTTTTCCCGGGTCCTACGGCGGAGCTGGCCGTTGTATACCCGCAAAAATGAGACTGTCGTAGGAGTCTCCTCTACCGGCTCTAGAGTAAGAGTCGAGAAGTATGAATACACCCACAGCTGCAAGGAAAGTGTGATCAATGCAGTGTATGAGCAGATATAGAAAATGTAAAGCAGAAAGCATACAGTGTATGAGCAGATGTAGAAAATGCAGAGCAGAAAAGTACATGTGTTAAAGCAAGAAATGCTAAGCAGAAAGTGTAAAGCAAAAAGGGGGAATTAGGTTGTGTACCTCCCAAGCCCGCCAATAGCCCCCGATCAAGCTCCCACTCCTGCGGGAGGTCGAGCTCATGTATCCATACAAAGTAGTGAGGCCAGCTCCGCCCCAGTCGTAGAACTGAGCTCGCTGGAGCACTACCAATGTGCTCAGCAGAGGAAGATGGTACCAAAAAGGAACATGATGGTACCAAGACAAGATGGTACCAAAAAGGAACATGAGGAAGCCCCGCGTATTGCTCTGTCTTCTCAATGTCTCGGGCTTAACCCCTCTAAACTGCTCCTCAAACCAGCTATATCGGACCATGCCTGCCCGAAGTGTCAGTGGATGTGCTCCAAGTAGTGCGGCCCATGCTGCCTTCCACTCTCCCATGTCAGGGTCGAGAGGGATCGGATCGCCCCCTATGCCTGAGCTAGTGATCATGGCGAAGTCATAGGGAGTCATCGTCATCTCCCTTGTAGTGGAGAAATGGAAGGAGTTGGTAGTATCCCACCACCTCTCCACTAAAGCCCCTAAGAGAGGGCAGCTCGCTACGACCCGTGTCAGGCTAAAGCAGAACAAACCGAAGACTGTCTTGTCGATAATGTCGCGAACCCTAGGTGGAGCTCGCCGTACCAGTCCCGAGCTATCGTCGTACCGTAGCCTCTGAATGAGCGGGATTCATCCTGTCATAATGCATGAAATGCAATCAGATCAGGTGATGATAGTACAGTTGGATCAGATCAATGCATGAGATGCAATCAGATTAAAGCAGTAATGTATATAGTACAGTCAGATCAAAACAGTGCATGAGATGCAATCAGTTCAAGACAGTGCGAGAAATGTAAACAGTTAAGGGTGGTACTGTAGAAAGGCAATGTTTGTACCTCTACGATGATAGTTGACAAGTGAGACACTAGCTCTCTTAGTAGAAGGCCCTCTGGTGCGTCCTTGGCGAAGTCGGTGAAGGCTTTGATGCCTCCTATGACAGGTACTATGTGAGTCTCGGGGTGATACCTCACTGAGTCGAAGGGGCATATGCTCAGTCGCAATTGCTCCGGCTCGGCCTCTGGCTCGGCCTCAAAGTTTGCCTCAAACTCTACCAAAGGAAACTCGAGGAAGGCCCTATCATGAGGGACATCATCTACCATCTGAAATGGATGCAAGAGAAGTAAAAATGAAGAAAAAGGGTGAAACTTTGAAAAAGTCAACCCTAAGAGAGAGGAAAATGTCAAAGAAAGTCAAAGCTAGGAAAAGTGCACAAACCTCGAGAGAAACTCAAGGAGAATGAGCCTAGAACGGTGGAAATGACGAAAGAAGCGTCGAAATCAAATTATGATCGGTTCAAAGTGAAGAGAACTAGAGGGTTTTAGCGAATAAAGTTTGTTTAGAGTGTTGGAAAATGCGTGAAACACATGGACCTAGAGAGAAGGAGCACCTAGAGAGCAAGGGAAAGGATTTTTGTGTAAGGGTTTGTGGGGAAATGAAGTATAAAGTTGTGTACTTAAAGACCCACGGGTGAAAAGACAAAAATGTCCAAGTTTGCCATTGATGGCCGGCAGTGGCACATCGATGGCCGGCAGTGTTTCATTGGTGGCCGGCAGTGCCCACCAATGGCCGGCAGGCTTCCACAAGCTTCCTCTGCCTCTTTAGCTTTGATATGTGTCCTTGGATTCTAAGAAATACAAGGTATGCTCAAAGTTTGATTCAGAATGCCTTTGTGAAAGCCTAAAATTGCGTTCTCGATGCGCGGTGGTCATCGCCCATCAACACGAACAAGGTGTATCCTTTTTGACATGTTGCAACTCTTCCGAGAGGTAGATCGGAAGTTTCCTTTGAGTCGTCTTTATCAAGCATGCTTTTGTCATCACATAGAATATGCACGTTGCATTGAACATGCATTCTGAATTGTTGCGTAGAACATGCATTAACATGTTTGCATAGAATATGCATGTTGCATTGAATATACATCTTTGATTATTTTACATAGAAAATGCTTCTATTTCATTTCTTGCATGTTGTACATGGAGCATGCCTTTAACATTGTATTGTAGTCATTCATCTTGCATGAGACATGCATTGTATTGCATTGTACTTGTTAAGTGTCTTTCTTTACATACACGATATTGTATGTACGGTTCATTTAGAGGAATTCCGGGTAAAACCATTCCTCTCCCTTGAACACCTTGCTTTGGTTAGAAATACTCGGGTACGCCCGGTGTTTACACCGCTCTTTGCTTTGGTTAGAAACACTCGGTACGCCTGATGTTTACACCGCTCTTTGCTTTGGTTAGAAACACTCAGGTACGCCCGGTGTTCACACCACTCTTTGCTTCGGTTAGAAACACTTGGGTACGCCCGGTGTTTACACTGCTCTTTCCTTTGGCTAGAAACCCTTGGGTACGCCCGGTGTTTATAACGCTCCTTGTTTGGTTAAAAATACTCAGGTATGCCCGGTGTTTACACCGCTTCTTGTTTGGTTAGAAACACTTTGGTACGTCGGTGTTTACACCACTCCTTGCTTCGGTTGGAAACACTCGGGTACGCCCGGTGTTTACACCGCTTCTTGTTGTTAGAAGAGTTTTGGGTTGTGTGCTCGACGCTTATACCACTCCCCGGTTAGAAGTGTTTGGGACGTGTGTTCGATGCTTATACCACCCCGTTGGTTGGAAACGTTGGGTTGTGTGCTCGACACTTATACCACTCCGTTGGTTGGAAACGTTGGGTTGTGTGCCCGACGCTTATACCACTCCCCGGTTAGAAGCGTTTGGGACGTATGTCCAATGCTTATACCACCCCGTTGGTTGGAAACGTTGGGTTGTGCGCCCGACGCTTATACCTTGCTCCGGTTAGAAGCGTTTGGGGTTGTGTACTCGACGCTTATACCACTCCTCAGTTAGAAGCGTTTGGAACGTGTGTCCGACACTTATACCACCTTGTTTTGGTTAGAAACATTGGGACATGCTCCGATGTTTATACCACGCTTCGGTGTTTGCGCCACCTCCTTTTCTTCTTTTGCGTGTGACGCGCTAGGATGTGTTTTGCTTGAGACCTCGGGTACACTCGATAGTCGCTTTTGGCCTTTCCTACGTGAGGTGCAGTTAAGGTTGCTTGATTTTCTTACATCCTTTCTGCATGAAATGTGGTTCGGTTTGTGGTTCTCACGCGTGGTGTGTTTTATCACTTACTTCTTCTCATGTTTGAGATTGCTATAACTTGTTGGTTTGCTTTAAATGTTGTATTTTCTTTGCATAATACTTACATTTAAATGCTTCATTACAACCCTCTTTGCATGATCATAAGTTATGCTCTTGCATCGTGCATACCATTTGTATTTTGCCCCAGCCTGCAGGCCTAACTATGTATTGTTGTATTGAATGTTTGTCTAAGTCTTGTGGCCTTGTCAAAATGGGTCGTCTCTGGACTTTGACATTCACTTACGTTATCTTTGTGACTCTGAGTTTTGTCAAAGAGGGGCAACTGTAGATAGCCCATTTTTTGACCGTCCTCAAGACATCCAGCGACGAGTATGATTGCTCATCGAGCACTCGAAATCTGCGGCGAAACGCCATAGGTTTGAGCTTTCCAAACCCTGCATCAATTTTGTCTCATTTTTGGACCATGCTCAGGTCCCTTTAGCTTGTTATTTTGGATGCATTGCTGGCCATGATTGGGCACTGCCGGCAATGGACTCTGGCCTGTCGGCCATTGATATGCCCTGCCGGCCATCAATGAGCCCCTCACCGATGGCCGGCCAGCAACCAGCGCATTAGTATATATTTTGTGATATTTTTGCCAACTGTTTGCACAAGTTAAGCCATCTGCTTGCACGTGGATGGTTGGATTTCTTTGAAGGGTTCTTGTATCTTCTATATATAGGAGCCTTCCTCTTGCATGCAAGGGGTTGGAAATTTTTGAAGACAAAAATTTCTCTCTCTCTAGAATTCTCTTTCTCTCTCTCTCTCTCTCTCTCTCTCTCTCTCTCTCTCTCTCTCTCTCTCTATTTTGTGTTTGAAAGTGAGAATTCTCTACACATTTGCACTAAGACCCTTAACCAAACATCTTCATCTTGGAGCTGAGGTTCTTTGAGGCCTAGTTGGAGCTCTTAAGGTTGGTTTGAGCTTGAATTTGTGGCTATTCATTGCTGTGCTTCAAAAGTATAAGGCTTACCTTATTGAAGCTTTGTTTTAATCAATTGCTTGGCCATCTTCTTACACTATTTTGACCTGGTTTTTCAACCATAAAAAACTATGTTTTTAAGGTTTTAAAATGGTGGTTTAAGTCTTGTTGAGTTAGGGGGTTGTCTCCTCTTTTTGCTCTTTGGCTTGTAAAGCCTTTTATGCCATCTTTCAAAGATTTTTGAAATAACTTGTTTTAGCCTTTTAACCATTGAGTTCCAGGGGAATTTTAGTGGCAAAAACTTGGTTTTGAGGTCCCAAATGGGGGGAGGGTGGCCTCCCCTCCTTGTGCTTTGTTTGCAAGTGTAGATAGCCCAACATGTGAGCATGTTTTTCTACCATTTCATGACTTGATCTCAGCCTATTTTTGCTACTTTTTTGACTTGTTTTGCCTCTGTTTGGGCTGGTTAAGTCACTTGAGGCTTGCTTAGTATGCTTGTAGTGCAATTGTGCTTAATAGTCTAGTTTGTGCTATGTGTTAATCTCTCATTCTAGCTCCTTTTAGCCTACTTCAAGCATGTTTTAGAACTTCATTTAAGTTGTTTTAGGACTGTTTTAGAGTGCTTGACCCTTGTGAGCTTTGTATGGCATAGCTATAGTGCAAATGCCTTCACTAGTTTAGTGTTTTAAGGCCTCTAATATGTTTTGCACAAGATGGTTGCATGTTGTAGCATCATTTTACATGTGATTTCAGTGTATATAACTCTGTCACGCTCTCACTTATTTCACTCTTTCATTGTGTTTGAGAGTTGTGTTTTAAGTCTTGCTTGCACGCTAACAAATGAGTATGTTTTTCTTGCTTTCCATGCTTCATTCTCAACATGTTCTAGCCACTGTTTTAGCATGTTTAAGCTCTGTTTTGAGCTGGTTTAGTCATTTGAGCTTGATATTACATGCCTCTAGTGTAGTGCTCTTCACTAGTTTGGTTGTTTTAGTTTTTGAACATGTTGTGTATGTGTTGCTGGCATGTTATAGTATCATTTTTCATGTCATTTCATCATTGAAAATCTGCAACCTCCCTCATTTCTTCATTTTTCATTTGCTTTGAGGGTTGGTTGACCTTAAGGTTGTGTTTAAGCTTGAGATGGAGCTTGTGTTCAATGCTTTAACCTTCTTTTGAGGGTTTCTACTAACCAAAGGCATGATCTCTCTCATGTCTGAAATCATCTTTTGGTTGACCCCTCTCTCATTAGAGGACACTCATCTTGGACTTAACCGATTAAAGAATGGCTTGATAATGCTAAAATGAGTAAGCAAAATTGAACAAGTAAAACATGACCAAGATAAGCATGTTGTGTTTACATTGCATGTGTTCAATCGGATGTTATATTGAACACAAGGTAGATTGGTACATTTCATACTCAAAGTGATGAAATGAGCCAATCTCCTTTGTCTCCATTGCCCTTGATCATGCATGATAGGGTGGTGGTCTAGAGTCTTGTTTTTGTGTATTTATTGAAAGTGTACAACTTGGATCTTTGGCCATCATGCATTGAAAATGCTTGATTGGTGGTTTTGGATCCAAGAAGTGCCACTCCTTTGATGTTTTGAGATGATAAGGAGGGGCACAGTACAAACATACCCTTGGGAGACCCTCCATTTTCCTCTGTCTGTGCTCTGTTGTAGTGTGGTGATTCAACACACCAGTGGCCGACAGTGGCTCACTGATGGCTGGTAGTGCTTCATCCTTGGCCGGCAGCACACCTTTTTGGCCAGCAAATGGTCGGCAGCAAGCACTCATGGTCGGCAGGCCACTGGTGCATTCCTCAGCATTGGTTTGGTAAGGTTTAGCAGAAAGTTCTTGGGTAAACCTTGCAAATAGAGCCTCTCAAGAGCAAACCAGAAGGCTTTTCGGGGCGAGAAACCGAGTGCATGCATGTTCAACTTCTTAAAGTAGAGCTGAGGCAGTATAGTTTATTGCTTTACTTGTTAGTTAGCATGGTTTTGTAATTTAATTAATTAGTTTGCTAATTGATTAAGTGTTGTAATAATTAAGTAGCTTAGCTTAGCTATTTAATTATTTTGTTGTGTAACAATTAGTCTAATTAGTTTGATTAGATTAGTTAGTTAGCTTAGCTTAGATTAGCTTAGCTTTTATTCATTCGAACCCTCATTTGAGAGAACATAATGTTGTAATAAGTGTGTTTGTGTGTGTGCATGTCTTCTAACCCCGCGTCTTTCTCTCTTTTACTTAACCGCTTTCGATGGTTAGTTTAGGAGCATTTTCGATTAGCATACCTTATGCTTGCATGTTTGCATCATTCATTTGTCTTGCATGCACCGAGGCTCGGTGCATCATTCAAACTGCATTGTATTTCAATACCTATTTGAATACGTGTTTGCAAAGCATGTTATCAAATTGTTGCAAATCATATGCCATATTAGTAGTCGAGCCCATTAATTGCATTATTGCATGTGTTGCATTAGTCATTTATCATAGTTAGGAATCATGCATTTTTTCTAACTTTGTTTTCTTTCCTAGCTTGGAGTACTAGGTAAGCTTTTACGCTTTAGCATACTTGTATGAGTGAGTGTTGCCATGTTTAGCATGCTTGCCATGGGGCTATGTGCTTAAGTGTTAAATTGCATGAATGCCTGTGGATGAAGGCTTTATTACTTGAATTGGAACAATTCGACAAATGTGAGTTTTAAGGCCACTTTACGAAGTGGCAAATCATGTTTTAAGCCCACCATGTTTGGTGGCCAATCCGCGTTTTAGCCTACTTGAGGGTGGCAATTTCAAACCATTTTCGAAAACAAATGTGAGTTGTTTTGTTCCAATTCTAGCGATTTAGTCTATACTTGTTATGTTGTGTGCATCACGTAGTAAAGTTAGGTAATAACCGGAATAAGAACACATGTGTTTATAAAACAACATATCATGATTAGTAGAGGCCGATCTTTGATCGGACAAGCGGGGGTGCTCATTTCAAGACCTTCCCCTCTCGTACCCCAGTTCCCAAGCCGAGGCAACTTTGGTGATGACGCACATGTGGTCTTTGGCATGAGTCAGGGTTTCCTAAATTTCCCCAAAATAAAATATTTAGGTGGCAACTCTGTAATCTAGCAAAGCAGTCCATTTTTGGCGCTTTTTGATTTAAAATCAATTTTCCAAAATGATTTGCCGGATTTGAACTCTTTGGTGTTTATCAGTCTCACATTGCACTTTGTGAGATTAGATTCAGAATCGTGACAGGAGTCCGAACTGTGGGACCAATTTGAACTCTCTGAGAGGGGAGCGCAAAGAAAATCGTGTCTACTGCACCTTTTCTGTGTTAAACATAGTTTGATGTTGCATCTCCATCCCTTTATGATATTCGTGCGTTTTGCACTGCTTCTGGTTTGATTATATTGTTGCATTGCATTGCATATCTTTTACATTGTGTTGTTATATTGTGTATCATTTTGCATTCTGCCCCTGAACTACACTGGTTTGATTCCTTGCAAAGGGATACATAGGCAACCTTTGGGTTCAACCAACTGCAACTATATTTTGTTTGTTTGCCCAAGTCTTACGGACTTGTAAAAAATGGTCATCTCTGGGCTTTGACATTCACTCACATCATTTCATCACTCTGAGCTCTGTCAAAGAGGGACAACTGTAGACATCCTATTTTTGACCGCCCTTAAGACTTGAGCGCCGCTGACTGTTTACTTGGTGATGAAAGTTGTACAGTGCAAAGGTTCGATGTCTTCAGCAAGAGGAGCTTCAAATCCTAACCTTACACCCCTTTTTTGGACTAAAACTATTTTTGCCAAAAATATTTTAGACCTTAAAACCCTTTCTTTTAAAATAGTTTTTGAAAAAGTTCCTACGATGTTCTGTAGCTCTCATTTCGTTAAAAGTTACGCTTTTCGGTAAACCGAGCAAGGACAAAGTGGAAATGAATGGAAGAGAGGTGAACTCTTTGAAAACATCTTTAAAACATCTTATTTAAAGGTTTGCGGTTGAAGAAAAGAGGAGAGGAACGAAGAAAACTAGCTGAGAAGAAGTTGGGCATGAATCTGGGTAGGATCGAAACCGAGCAGTCTTTACCCAAATGAGCATAACTTTTTTTCATACTTGGAATTTGGATGTGAGGCTGCCACCATTGGAAAGACAACTTCCAGGGCTTCAATTCAAGGTCATCAATGACCTGAAAAGGAGTCCAGATGAAGGAGATATTCCCATTTGAAGTTGGGCCCAAAAAGAAGCTTTTTCTAGCCAACCATAGGTGGAGGTTGCTGGCCATGGATGGGCTTTTCTGACCATGTGCCAGCCATGAATGGCCATTGCTGGCCACCTGCCATCCAAGACTGATCCTTGCCGGCCAAGAATGGACATGTGCCGGCCATCAATGATGGCTTGCCGACCATTGATGGAAAAAGTCAAATTTTGGCAGATATTTATCTTCCAACTGTTCCAGCTGTCCCTCTTGGGATATTTTCGACCTGAAGCCTCATTTGTCTATATATAGAGAGCCTTCTCTATTGTTTTCAAGGTTAGAACATTTGAGGAGTGAAATATTTTGGGGAGTCTCTCTCTCTAGACTTCTCTCTCTCTTGAGCTTTTGTGCTTATAAGCTTGCATACATCAAACTTTAACCTATAAACCCTTAACCAAAGTGGTTCATCTTTGGGCTGAAGTTTCTCGAAGCTATCTTAGAGCTCCTTAAGTGGCTTTTGGCTTGAATTGGTGCCAAGAATCACTCTTCCCTTCAAGAGGTATAACTATTACCCTTTAAGCTTGCTTTCATACTTGTTTTTGCCATCTTTTTGTACTATTTTTGGGGTGTTTTTGAACTGAAAAAACCTCTATTTTTATGACCTAAAAATGGTGGTTTAAGGCTATTTTGAGTTAGGGGGTGGTCCACCCTTCTTGTCTCTTTGCTTGTGAAGCTTTTGTGCCATCTTTTCATCATTTTCAAACCAACTCTTTTGGTCGTTTAACCACTGAAATTCAGAGGTTTTTCAGTGGTAAAAACTTTGTGTTGAGGTCCAAAATTGGAGGGGTTAGCCTCCCCTCCTTGTATCTAGCTTTCATGTCTAGTTAGTTCCATATGTTAGCATGTTTTTCTAGCTTATATTAGCTTTATTTCAGCATGTTTTTGCCTCTAAAATAACATGTTTTGGCTTTGTTTTGGGCTGGTTACTTCAGTTGAGGCTTGTTTTGCATAGTTGTAGTGCAATCCCATGCATTAGCTTAATGTTTTGGCTCTTCATGACTTGAGTCTAGCATGTTTTCCAATTGATTTTGGGCTATAAAATCTCTGTGTTTTTGGGCTGAACCTTGGGTCCTAAGGCAATTAAAGGTTGAAGGGTTGATAGCCCTTCTTTGTACATTGTTTTGGAGGCCTTTGCCCTTGTGTTTCCCACCCTTAAATCATCTTTTTTTGAGGCTTTTACCATTGATTTTCAGAGTTATTTCAGTGGCAAAAAAACATGTTTTGACATCCAAAATTGGAGGGGGTCGCCTCCCCTCCTTGTGTCTTGCTTACTAGCTTAGCAAGCTCTATGTTTTAGCCTTGTAATCTAGCTTGTTTTAGCTCAAGTCTAGCATGTTTTTGCTACTGTTTTGACCCGCCTTAGCTCTGTTTTAGGTGGTTAGGGTCATTTGAGCTTTGCTTTGTATGGTTGTAGTGCAATTTCCTTCATTAGCTTATTGTTTTAGGCATTTAAGCATGAGTTGTTTGAGTTGGTTGCATGTTGTAGTGTCATTTTGGATGTAATTTCAGCATGCATAGCTCTGTCATATTACTCTTTGTTTCACTCTTTCAATTGCTTTTGAGAGTTTTTTCAAGTTTAGGATGCTTTAAGCTTGAGATTGAGATTTGTGCTTAATGGTTTAATCCCCTTTTGAGGATTTTTACTAACCAAAGGCATGACCTCTCTCTTGCCTTAAATAATCTCTTGGTTGACACTTCTTTCTCTTTAGAGGACTCTCACCTTGGACTTAATCGATTAAAGGACTAATCGGTAATGTAAAATGAGTAAACAAAATGAACGAAGTAAAACTTGAGCAAGTTAAGCATTTTGTGTTGTATTGCATGTGTTCAATCGGACGTTATATTGAACACAAGGTAGATTGGAGCATTTCATACTCAAAGTGATGAAATGAGCCCATCTCTTTAGTCTCCATTGCCTTTGATCACCAATGACAAGGTAGTGGTCTAGACTCTTGTTTTTGTGCATTTATTGAAAGTGTACAACTTAGATCTTTAGCCATCATGCATTAAAATGCTTGATTGATGGTTTTGGATCCAAGAGTACCACTCCTTTGATGTTTTGAGATGATAAAGAGGGGCACAGTATAAACATACCCTTGGAAAACCCTTCATTTTCCTCCGTTTATGCTCTGTTGCAGTGTGGTAACTCAGAGCACCAGTGGCTGGCAGTGCCTCATGCTTGGCTGACAAGGCACATTTTTGGCTAGCAGGGGGCCGACAGCAACCTTTCATGGCCGGCAGGCCACTGGTGCAATCCTCAGCATTGAATTGGTAAGATGGAGCAAAAAGATCCTAGAGTGTGGTGAATCCTACAAATAGAGCCTCTGCAGAGCAAAACCGGAAGGCTTTTCAGGGTGAAAACCGAGGGCATGCATCCTCTACTTTCCTAAGCAGAGCTGAGGCAGCTTAGTTTAGTCCTTTACATGTATAGTTAGCAAGAATTTGTTTTAATTAATTAATTTGCTAATTAGTTAAGTGTTGTAATAATTAAGTAGCCTAGTTTAGCTATTTCTTTATTTTGATTTGTAATAATTAGTCTAATTAGCTTAATTAGATTAGTTTGATTAGCTTAGTTTAGATTTGCTTAGCTTATTCATTCGGACCCTCCTTCGTGAGGGCACAATGTTGTAATAAGGCTGCGTGCGTGCGTGTATGTCTTCCAACCCCACGTCTTTCTCCCTTTTATTTAACTGCTTTCAATGGTTAGTTTAGGAACATTTTCAATTAGCATACCTTATGCTTGCATGTTTGCATTTATTCATTTGTCTTGCACGCACTGAGGCTCGGCACATCATTCAAACTGCATTGCAATTTCAATATACTTCTTTGAATATGTGTTTAAAACATGTTATCAAATTGAATCAAACCATATGTCATATTAGTAGCCGAGCCTATTAATTGCAGTATTGCATGTGTTGCATTAGACATCTTGTATAGTTAGGATCATGCATCTTTCTAACTTTTGTTTTCCTAGCTTGGAGTACTAGGTGAGTTTTATAATTTAGCATATCGCATGCGTGTTGATGTTGCCATGGTTAGCATGCTTTCCATGAGGCTATTTGCTTAAATGATTAATTGCATGAATGCCTGTAGATGAAGGCTTTGTTGCTTCAATTGGAACGATTCGATAAATGTGAGTTTTAAAGCCCACTTTGTTGAGGTGGGAAAATCATGTTTTAAGCCCACCTTGTTTGGTGGCAAATTTGCATTTTAGCCCACTTGCGGGTGGCAAATTCAAACCATTTTCGAAAAACAAAACATGAGTTAAATTCGTTCCAATTCTTGTGATTTTAGTCTATACTTGTATGTGTGCGTCACATAGTAAGTTAGCTCAATAACTGGATAAGAACACATGAGGTTTATAAAACCACATATCATGATTAGTAGAGGCTGATCCTTTGATCGGGCGAGCGGTAGTGCTCATTTTAGGACTTTCCCCTCTCGTACCCAAGTTCCCGAGCCGAGGTGACTTTGGTGATGACGGACACATGGCCTTTGGCATGAGTCAGGGTTTCCTAAATTTCTCCAAAATAAAATATTTAGGTGGCGACTCTGTAATCTGGCAAAGCAGTCCATTTTTGGCGCTTTTTGATTCAAAAATCATTTTTCCAAAACGATTTTTCGGATTTGGACTCTTTGGTGTTTATCAGTCTCGTACTGTACTTTGTGAGATTAGATTCAGAACCTTGATGGGAGTCCAAACTGTAGGACCAATTCGAGCTCCCCGAAAGGGGGCACGAAGAAAGTCGAGCTACAACCGAAAGTCCCGTGCTAGTTTCGTAAGTTTCCACAACTTACGTTGGTCACTCTCGAGGTGTTAGAGGTGTTCCCTGAGTCTTCTCATGACTGTTGTACTATTTTGGCCCTCGATGGCCTATTTTCAAGCTTAAGTGTAAAAAAATTGCCTTTTTCGACTTAGTTTTCTAACCGGAAGTCCCGTGCTAGTTCCGTAAGTTTCCACAACTTACATTTGTCCCTCTCGAGGTGTTGGAGGTATTCCCCGAGCCTTCTCATGACTGCTGCACAATTTTGGCCCCCAGATGGCCTATTTTTAAGCTTAAATGTGAAAAAGTGTATTTTTCAACTTAGTTTTCAGACCAGAAGTCCCGTGCTAGTTCTGTAAGTTCCCACAACTTACATTGGTCCCTCTCGAGGTGTTGGATGTGTTCCCTGGGCCTTCTCGTGAATGTTGCATGATTTTGGCCTCCGATTACCTATTTTTAGGCATAAGTGTGAAAAAAGTGCCTTTTTCGACTTAGTTGTGAAACCGGAAGTCCTGTGCCGGTTCCGTAAGTTTCCACAAATTAAGTTGGTCTCTCCCGAGGTGTTGGAGGTGTTCCCCGAGCCTTCTCATGATTGTTACATGATTTTGGCCTCCGATGGCCTATTTTCAAGCTTAAGTGTGTAAAAAGTGCATTTTTTGACTTTGTTTTCAATTCAGAGGTCCCGTGCTAGTTTCGTAAGTTTCGATAACTTACATTGGTCCCTCCTAAGGTGTTAGAGGTGTTCCCTGGGCCGTCTTATGCCTGTTACACAATTTTGGACCTCGATGGCCTATTTTCAAGCTTAAGTGTGAAAATAGTGCATTTTTTGACTTAGTTTTCAAACCGGGAGTCCCGTGCCAGTTCTGTAAGTTTCGACAACTTACATTGGTCCCTTCTGAGGTGTTTGAGGTGTTCCCCAGGCCATCTCGTGACTATTACACAATTTTCGCTCCCGATGACATATTTTCAAGCTTAAGTGTGAAAAAAGTGCCATTTTCGACTTACTTTTGAAATCGGAAGTCTCGTGCTAGTTCCGTAAGTTTCCACAACTTATGTTGGTCTCTCCCAATATGTTTGAGCTTTTCCCCGGTCCTTCTTGTGACTGTTGCACGATTTTTGCCCCCAATGGCCTATTTTAAAGCTTAAGTGTGAAAAAAGTGTCTTTTTTGACTTAGTTTTCAAACCGGAAGTCCCGTGCTAGCTTCATCAGTTTCCACAACTTACGTTGGTCCCTCCTGAGGTGTTTGGGGTGTTCCCTGGGCCTTCTCCTGACTGTTGCATGATTTTGGCCCACGATGGCCTATTTTCAAGCTTAAATGTGAAAAAAGTACCTTTTTCGACTTTGTTTTCAAACCGGATGTCCCGTGCTAGTTCCGTAAGTTTTCACAACTTACGTTGGTCCCTCTTGAGGTGTTGGAGGAATTCTACAGGCCTTCTCATAACTATTGCATGATTTTGGCCCCCGATGGCCTATTTTCAAGCTTAACTATTAAAAAAAGTGCCTTTTTGACTTAGTTTTCAAACCGGAAGTCCCGTGCTAGTTCCGTAATTTTCACAACTTACGTTGGTCCCTCCTGAGGTTTTGGAGGTGTTCTTCGGGCCTTCTCGTGACTGTTGCACTATTTTGGCCCCCGATGGCCTATTTTCAAGCTTAAATGTGAAAAAGTGCCTTTTTTGTCTTGGTTTTCAAACCATAAGTCCCGTGATAGTTCCGTAAGTTTTCACAACTTACGTTACTCCCTCCTGAAGTGTTTGATGTGTTTCCCGGGCCTTCTCATGAATGTTACATGATTTAGGCCCCCATTGGCCTATTTACAAGCTTATGTGTGAAAAAAGTGCATTTTTCGACCTAGTTTCGAAACCGGAAGTCCTGTGGTAGTTTTGTAAGTTTCCACAATTTATGTTGGTCCCTCCCAAGGTTTTTGCGGTGTTTCTCAGGCCTTCTCGTGACTGTTGCACAATTTTGGCCCTGATGGCCAATTTTCAAGCTTAAGTGTGAAAAAGTGCCTTTTTCGTCTTAGTTTTCAAACCGGAAGTCCCGTGCTAGTTCTGTAAGTTTCCAAACCTTATGTTGGTCTCTCCCGAGGCGTTGGATGTGTTTGATGAGCTTTCTCATGACTGTTACACGATTTTGGCCTCTGATGGCCTATTTTCAAGCTTTATTGTGAAAAAAGTGCATTATTTTACTTTGTTTTCAAATCGAGAGTCCCGTGCTAGTTCCGTAAGTTTTGAAAAGTTACATTAGTCCCTCCCGAGGTGTTTGAGGTGTTCCATGGGCCGTCTCATGGCTTTTACATGATTTTGGCCCCCAATGACCTATTTTCAAGCTTAAGTGTTAAAAAAGTGCATTTTTTGACTAAGTTTTCAAACCGGGAGTCCCGTGCTAGTTCCGTAAGTTTCCACAACTTATATTGGTCCCTCTCGAGGTGTTTGAGGTGTTGCCCAGGCCTTCTCATGACTGTTGCATGATTTTGGGCCGCCGATGGCTTATTTTCAAGCTTAAGTGTGACAAAAGTTCATTTTTCAACTTAGTTTTCAAACCGGAGGTCCCGTGCTAGTTCCATAAGTTTCCACAACTTATGTTGGTCCCTCCCGGGGTATTGGAGGTGTTCTCTGAGCCTTCTCATGACTGTTACACGATTTGGCCTCCGATGGCCTATTTTCAAGCTTAAGTGTGAAAAAAGTTTATTTTTTGATTTAGTTTTCTAACCGGGAGTCCCGTGCTAGTTCCGTAAGTTTTGACAACTTACATTGGTCCCTCCCGAGGTGTTTAAGGTGTTGCCCGGTCCTTCTTGTGACTGTTACACAATTTTGGCCCCCGATGGCTTATTTTCAAGCTTAAGCATTAGAAAAGTTTGTTTTTTAACTTAGTTTTATGCCTACATGTTGGAATAGTGCAAATTTCAAAGTAGTTTTCTAATTGGGAGCCACGTGCATAGTTCAGTGTATGTGATGTTTCTTAGGCCTTTACATGCATACTTCACTATTTTCCTGGGACCTTTCACGCCTAAATGTCAAAGTATTTTTTTATTCTATCTTAGTTGAAGAAGAAATTTCCACTAAATTAACATAGAAACATAATATACTAACCAAAAAGCTTGTCCATCAGAATCTGAACTTTCCCCACTCTCAAAATTTCCCGTGATACCTTTCTGCTTCAAACACTCTATGATACTTTTTATTTTCTTGCTTTGTTTCTTCTCTGACTTTTCAAACCTTGTAATTTGTTCATTTTGTTGTGCTATTTGCATCTCGAGGCGTTGAACATAGTCACTATTTTCAATAGGTGCAACAGTTGTATTCACAGAAGAAAAAGGCCTCAGGCCGAGTCCTTTCATATAACCTGACCTTGGCTTAAGCACCTTGACTAACCACTCCTTTGGGGTCAAGGGGATCGCACTAGTCTGCGAGAGGTGTTCTACTTGCGTCTGTATCATGTTGTCCTACTAATTTGAAATAAATCATAAAATTATTAGTTATTCTAACCTACACAGTAAAATAAATAATTTTATCAAAATTGAAAGACATTTCCTTGTACATACATAACTAACTTGGCTCTCCGATGAAATCGATTCATGCGTGTCTGAATTATAGTGGATAGGCTTGTAAAATTTTGCTAAATCGAGCACTTTGCCATTTGCAATTATGTGCTTTATTTGTTTTTCAATGTTATTTTAAATATTTAAATAACAAAGACTACTAATCCAATAAAATAAATTAGTAGAATGTACCGAGCTGTGTACCCTGATCGGGATTGATTTTGATCCACATTGATGTTTTGTTTTCATTTGCATCCTATTATTCACATTAGGTAGTGATTGTTCCTACACAATTGAAACACCAATAAAAACAAGAAAAGATAACATTAGTAAGAAGAAACTTAATTTTTGACAATTAACATATATAAAACATTTTACCTTGAATTTTTTACTATTTCACTTGTCAATTAGAGATGTGCACTGATTAAGAGTAACTCTTGCAGGTGGGTGGCTTCTCGCGTAATCCTCCCCTCTTGCATCCTTAAGTTGCTTGTATTTTTTGTGTAACTTATAGGTGAAACCACTCAATCGCTGACCAAACTATGTGTCTAAAGCCTTTGCTACATCAGTCTGATTGCCTTGTAGATCAAACCGATCCTGCAAAATAAAAATAAAAATAAAAAAGAACCAAAGCCTAAACATGAAAACTATAACTAATTAAAGTATAAATAAAAATAATAGTCCAAAACAATATGTTCAAAATAAAGTATAAATCAAGAAATTAACAGTCATATTCTTTTATTTGAAGCCTTATCACAAACAATGCTATAACATCAAAGACAAGAGTTTGTCAATAATTACTTCTAAGCGTTGGATCATCGGCTCCTTATCAACAACATTCACTTTCTTCCACCTACGGACGCTCAGGTCTGGTAAATGCGTTCGAACCTCTATACCAATCTTGGAGACCAGCTTAGAGGCGTTATCTCCAACTGGTGCACGAAACTATTCAGGTATAGGAACTAACATCTTTCTATCCTTATCGACAATGCGATGGGCCTTACCAACACTACTAGATGCAGTCACCTCGTGCGTAGGTTGCACATTATGAGGTGGTAAGGGTTGGGTACCAACCTCCTGACTTAGGGGATCCATCCTTTCCTCTGGGGCGGGAGTTAATGGCCTTGAATGAGACTGTAAACGAAGTCCTAGTGGCATCTCTTGTTCCTGAAATAACATAATCAAATAGTAAAAACGATATTTAACACAGTTAAAATATATTTTAAAAAATATATGATGTGTAAGATATGTGAAAAAGAAATATAAATAGTAAAAGACATGTTCACACACAAATATAAATAATGTGTATAATACCTCGCAGTCAAAGGAACCCAATGACTCATCATCATTGTCATCCTCACTCTCTGAAGGGTTATACTCAACATCATCATCTACCTCAACCCTAATTCCCTTTTCCCTTGCATCTGCACATTTGGGCTGAACTGCACTCACTAATGAATTTGTAATATTTTTTACTCCAAGATTGTTCATTATCTCACAGTTCTCCTTGATTCACTTATTTCTTTGTTTCTCATATTCTGTTAGCTTCTTAGCTCTCAAATCACCTGGTTTCAATCATTGTTTCTTGCGTTGGACCATTTTCTATAACTATATAACATAATTCAACTTTAATTGAAAAATATAGACAATGTCATCATGCACCATTAAATAAAAGAAGAAAAAGAAAGTAACACAAACATATAAAGTAAAAATTACATTAATTAATAACATCTGTTTGAAAATAAAGTATGAAATAAAAATTACATATCATAATGCATATCAGGATCCATATCAACATCAGGAATGTTATGTTCTTCATCTCCTTCATCATCTCTATTCTCTTCCATTATCTCATCTAATGACCCTACTTCCGAAATAACATTGAATTCAACATCATCCCTACAGTAAAGAACAATTGGGTCAATCTTAATTGGAACAACATCAGTAACGTTTTCTTGTTGGAACACATCATTATTTTCTGAAGGATCCAATAATTCTCCATCACTAGCGTCTGGAACATCAAAGACACCTGTCATGACCCAACTCGCCCCTAAAAGTTTGGGCATGACCTATTCAAAAACGGACATCAAATACAATATGTATAACATATGGGGCCTGAACGGAAGCATTTAACAACGCAAAATAACATCCATTGAGCTAATACTAATATGCCAGGATCAAACACTTAATATTAGGTACTTTACAGTATAATTAACACATATGGAGTCATATATACATACAAAAATATACAGACCCATCCTCGAGTCTGAGGATGAACGAAGCTAGATTAAGAGAAGTTAATCATGTTTTACAATATCAGACAAATGATTTAGTACACTAAGCCTGTAGTGACCCTCATCCCCGCCTTAGCCTTGTACATGAGCATCTGCATGATCTTGTTTTGCTAAGCCTGCATTAGTGAATTTTGACTTGTTTTACCTAGAGTAAGATTCTTGTCTTGCTTTGTACTTATGTGAAATTGCTTGTTAGTCTTGTTCCTTTCCTAGTGAGTCTAGCAGAGGTCATCTTAAGCCTAGGTTACACCTTTGAACCCCTTAAGCCTAGAACTATCTGGGAGCCATTTCCGGTTGACCTCCACCTCTGCCCTAACATGTTGGCCGAGATGTCATTATCTAGGCCGAGGTGTGTGTCACCAAGGCCGAGATGTGTATTATCTAGGCCGAGATGTTACCTTTGCGCCTAAGTGATCTTGTTCCTGGATTGGTGCGACCTAGACCGATATGTGGCACATCTAGGCCGCGGTGTGGCACAGCTAGGCCAAGTGTTGTCCTTCCTAGCCGAGATCATTGTTTCCCTTACTTGCCGATGCCTTGTCCTTAGCCGAGATCATTACTTGCCGGAGCACCTTGCCGCCTAGCTTGTTCAATACACTTTGTCATAGTCTTGTCTTTTCACTCAGTCACCTTTTTTAGAAGAACCAACCCGGTAGTGTCACGTGTCCGAGCTGAAGGTTAAGTCAGCCGGCAGACCTAGAAATGTATCATTTGCTATATGTTTTTGTTTTTGAGGAGAGAGAAGCTCTAGGAAGAGAGGAAGAAGAGCTCTTGAGTGAGAGTAGATTCCAAGCTTGATCTTCACACCTTGAGCCGTTAGATCCGTGTTTTGAGGTTAGATTCTTGATCTATTCTTGTTGTTCTTATTGATCATCTAGCTGCATTGCATGATCAAGCATGATTTGTAAGCCATGCATTGCTTTGAAGTTCGGTTTTAGAAAGAAAATATGACACTCATGTGTTCTTGGAGAAAAGCCATGATTTGATCCGAAAGCTTACATTAAGATCCATGTTTTTGTGTTTGTTTTCCCAAGATCTTCAAGTATGGGTACCTAGGTCCATGTTTTCGAACTCATAGCATGAAATCCTAGAAATTGCATAAACAAGTTTTTATTTTGGCATCCATGTTCTTTATGTTCTTCATGTTCATGTTCTTTATGTTCTTCAACCCAGATTTCCAGACTTCACTTCCCGAAGTGTAGTCGCCGAGATCACTCTTACCTAGACCTCACACTTAGGCCAAGCATCGTATCTCACCTTGGCCTACCTTGCATGATCACTTGCACCTTAGTTTGTCTTGCATGAACACCTTGGCATGCAGCCGCACGCCGAAGCCTAGGTAACCACACCTCGGCCAAGAGGTGTGGGACCTCGGCGAAGGCCTAGTCAGTACCCAGCATGTCTTCTTAACATGTAAAACAGTGTTTTAACAACTAGCATGTTTTCCCGAGATCATTTGCATGCATGTAGGACTTGTTTTGAGAAGTGCATTCAGTAGACTTTGCCATGTGTTTGTAGGGCTTGGACCTTTGCTTTGATCCCGACGTCCCAAGAACTAAGTGAGTGGTATTTTTAATAAAGCTATGTTATAACGTTTTGATAAGCTTTGCTTTGCTTTGTTTTGAAAAGTATTTGTCAAGCATGAATGATTATCCCTATTTTGAGTATTAAGTATTAGCTTTGTTTTGGATGACATTCTCAGAAAGTCCGTACGTGCTAGGGGACTATAAGCATTTGTAGCACAAGTCCTCCCGTGCTAGGGGACTTTAAGCCTAAGTAGCATCATCCTTTCCGTGTTAGGGGACGTTAAGCCCAAGTCGCACCGTCCTTTCCGTGCTAGGGACGTTAAGCCCAAGTCGCACCGTCCTTTCGTACTAGGGGACGTTAAGCCTAAGTAGCACCCTTGTTGAGTTACCTCGCCACCGACGGTCTATGAACGGGTGGATTGTTTGTCCGGAATGTTCATCACCCCAAGTATTAAGTAGATGTTATTAAACATCCCAGCAAGATTTGAAAGCTCAAGCACATGTTTTGATACAAGTTATGCCAAGTACATGTTTTGAACAAGTTGTGATATATGTATTGCTTTGACAAGGACCTTGGGAATCATTCATTTAACCTCTTTATTACTTATACCATTCACTGAGTATCCAAGCTCACCCTCTCTATATGTGTATGTGGGTAACAAGCATGAAGGCGGTGACGCCGAGATGTGTTATTGCAAGATGATGTTTGATGCATGTTACGTCGGCAATATTTATGTCGGCAATCTTGAAGATTATGCTTCTCGACTTGTACTTCATGTATTTTGTTATGTCGGCTTGAGAAGCCTTTTGAGCAAGATGAAAAATGTATTTTACCTTATTTGTATTCAAGTTGTAAAGCTATGTAAAGATGTATGCCATTCTAATTGACTTATGCACAGCTCTTATGAACTAATTAGATTTGTATATATTGATTCCACACTTGTGAGCCCCATATATTTATACTCTGATTGTGTGTGAATTTTGAAACTTGGCCTTCGGTAATCTCAGATTACTGGCCATCACGGCACCATTCTACTAGGGGCGGAATGGGGTCGTGACAGATTGGTATCAGAGCACGAGTTCCTCATAGTACGTTGTTCACACACTTGAGTCCTAAAGAGCATAGGATATCCCTCAGAATGATGTTAGGATTGCATCATGTTGCTTGCTGTTTGACAAGGTGTGCATCATCTCGGCATGATTATTTGTTACATGCACACATGTTTATTTACACATTTTGATTCAAGAGTCATATTTTGCATACCCTTAGCATTATGAGAAGTGGTAGACCTCCAGTTAGCCGAGATCAATCTGAGGACAAAATAGACAGATTAGAAAGACTAGTCGAAGGTTTGGCCCATGAGTTAAGGCAAGCGAGGTAGCAGAACACTGGCACTACATCTACTCAGGCCGAGCAAGCAGATGGCCGGCATGCAGTTCCATCTCCTCGAGTACCACAAGTGCCTCCGCAACCAGCTTTGTACGGAGATGACACGTTGACCTTGATCAAGGAATTCAAGAAGATGAAACCGCTGAAGTTCCATGGAGGTGTAGAACCGATGAAGGCAGAAGCGTGGGTTCTTGAGATAGAGAAGTTATTTGAGGTTTTTCCCAGCACCGACGCCCAGAAGGTGTCACTGGTAGCATTCACGTTAGAAGATGACGCACAAAGATGGTGGATGATGATCTGAGAAGGCAATCCAGACTTGACCTGAGCCAGATTTTTGGAGTTGTTTTATGACAAGCACTTTCCCCTCAGTGTCCGAGATCGCAAGACCACAGAGTTTCAGATGTTAACACAGGGCAGCAAAACAGTGGTCGAATATGATCGTGCTTTCACCGAGTTAGCAAGGTATGCACCGCACATGGTCAACGACGAATACAGAAAAGCTAGGAAGTTTGAGAGTGGACTTCGGGGACCAATACAAGATCGGGTTAATCTACTCAACATGCCGACGTATGCCGGGGTGTTAGACAAAGCCATCCTGGCAGAAGCCAAACTAAACAGGTGTTAGAGTTCGGGGGAGAATCAAAAGAAGAGGCACACCTATGACAATTGCGAAAAAGAGGCAGGCCCGACTGATACCGAGAAGAAGACAAAGGTGGGGAGTTCCAACGACGCGAATCAGGAAGGTGGCACCAAGCCGACATGTACAAGTTGCGGGAAGCTACATTTTGGAGTTTGTCATCGGGCATCTGGAGCATGTTTTGAATGCGGTGAAATGGGTCATCATATTAAGGATTGTCCCAAAGTAAAGGCTAGATGATAAGAAGAAATGAAAATCCGTTATCCGAAGTTATTCGTAGAGCAAGGTAACTTAAGTTTGGGGACCAAACTCCTTTAAGGAGGGTAGACTGCAGTGACCCTCATCCCCGCCTTAGCCTTGTATATGAGCATCTGCATGATCTTGTTTTGCTAAGCCTCCATTAGTGAATTTTGACTTGTTTTACCTAGAGTAAGATTCTTGTCTTGCTTTGTACTTATGTGAAATTGCTTGTTAGTCTTGTTCCTTTCCTAGTGAGTCTAGCAGAGGTCATCTTAAGCCTAGGTTACACCTTTGAACCCCTTAAGCCTAGAACTATCTGGGAGCCATTTCCGGTTGACCTCCACCTCTGCCCTAACATGTTGGCCGAGATGTCATTATCTAGGCCGAGGTGTGTGTCACCAAGGCCGAGATGTGTATTATCTAGGCCGAGATGTTACCTTTGCGCCTAAGTGATCTTGTTCCTGGATTAGTGCGACCTAGACCGATATGTGGCACATCTAGGCCGCGGTGTGGCACAGCTAGGCCAAGTGTTGTCCTTCCTAGCCGAGATCATTGTTTCCCTTACTTGCCGATGCCTTGTCCTTAGCCGAGATCATTACTTGTCGGAGCACCTTGCCGCCAAGCTTGTTGAATACACTTTGTCATAGTCTTGTCTTTTCACTCAGTCACCTTTTTGAGAAGAACCAACCCGGTAGTGCCACATGTCCGAGCTGAGTGTTAAGTCAGCCGGCAGACCTAGAAATGTATCATTTGCTATATGTTTTTGTTCTTGAGGAGAGAGAAGCTCTAGGAAGAGAGGAAGAAGAGTTCTTGAGTGAGAGTAGATTCCAAACTTGATCTTCACACCTTGAGCCGTTAGATCCGTGTTTTGAGGTTAGATTCTTGATCTATTCTTGTTGTTCTTATTGATCATCTAGCTGCATTGCATGATCGAGCATGATTTGTAAGCCATGCATTGCTTTGAAGTTCGGTTTTAGAAAGAAAATATGATACTCATGTGTTCTTGGAGAAAAGCCATGATTTGATCCGAAAGCTTGCATTAAGATCCATGTTTTTGTGTTTATTTTTCCAAGATCTTCAAGTATGGGTACCCAGGTCCATGTTTTCGAACTCATGGCATGAAATCCCAGAAATTGCATAACCAAGTTATGATTTCGGCATCCATGTTCTTTATGTTCTTCATGTTCATGTTCTTCATGTTCTTCAACCCAGATTTCCAGATTTCACTTCCCGAAGTGTAGTCGCCGAGATCACTCTTACCTAGACCTCACACTTAGGCCAAGCATCGTATCTCACCTTGGCCTACCTTGCATGATCACTTGCACCTTAGTTTGTCTTGCATGAACACCTCGGCATACAGCCGCACGCTAAAGCCTAGGTAACCACACCTCGGCCAAGAGGTGTGGGACTTCGGCGAAGGCCTGGTTAGTACCCAACATGCCTTCTTAACATGTAAAACAGTGTTTTAACTCCCAGCATGTTTTCCCGAGATCATTTGCATGCATGTAGGACTTGTTTTGAGAAGTGCATTCAGTAGACTTTGCCATGTGTTTGTAGGGCTTGGACCTTTGCTTTGATCCCGACGTCCCAAGAACTAAGTGAGTGGTATTTTTAATAAAGCTATGTTATAACGTTTTGATAAGCTTTGCTTTGCTTTGTTTTGAAAAGTATTTGTCAAGCATGAATGATTATCCCTATTTTGAGTATTAAGTATTAGCTTTGTTTTGGATGACATTCTAGGGAAGTCCGTACGTGCTAGGGGACTATAAGCATTTGTAACACAAGTCCTCCCATGCTAGGGGACTTTAAGCCTAAGTAGCATCGTCCTTTCCGTGCTAGGGGACGTTAAGCCCAAGTCGCACCGTCCTTTCCGTGCTAGGGGACGTTAAGCCCAAGTCGCACCGTCCTTTCGTGCTAGGGGACGTTAAGCCTAAGTAGCACCCTTGTTGAGTTACCTCGCCACCGACGGTCTATGAACGGGTGGATTGTTTGTCCGGAATGTTCATCACCCCAAGTATTAAGTAGATGTTATTAAACATCCCAGCAAGATTTGAAAGCTCAAGCACATGTTTTGATACAAGTTATGCCAAGTACATGTTTTGAACAAGTTATGATATATGTATTGTTTTGACAAGGACCTCGGGAATCATTCATTTAACCCCTTTATTACTTATACCATTCACTAAGTATCCAAGCTCACCTCTCTATATATGTATGTAGGTAACAAGCATGAAGGCGGTGACGCCGAGATGTGTTATTGCAAGATGATGTTTGATGCATGTTACGTCGGCAATCTTGAAGATTATGCTTCTTGACTTGTACTTCATGTATTTTGTTATGTCGGCTTGAGAAGCCTTTTGATCAAGATGAAAAATGTATTTTACCTTATTTGTATTCAAGTTGTAAAGCTATGTAAAGATGTATGCCATTCCAATTGACTTATGCACAACTCTTATGGACTAATTAGATTTGTATATATTGCTTCCGCACTTGTGAGCCCCATATATTTATACTCTGATTGTGTGTGAATTTTGAAAGTTGGCCTTCGGTAATCTCGGATTATTGGCCATCACGGCACCATTCTACTAGGAGCGGAATGGGGTCGTGACAAAGCCAAAAGCTCCACAAGGACTCCACCAAAGGAATGAGCCTCGTTTAAATGTTTGGTCGTGGTGTAATGAGCAAAAGGCGAGTGGTCTAAGCCGAACTAGAACTGACCTCTAGATTGAGTACCTACAGAGACAGACATAACACGGAATGAGCGAAGCTCAGTGAACAATAGTACTTAGGCAAATTACTAAATAAATTTGAATTATAACGCATATAGGTGCAGAGGGCATATGATTAATCTTAGTCAGTAAATATTTTCAGAACGGCCTTAAGCCTAGCTTTTACTCAGAGCGGCTTTAAGTCCAGGGATATACAGAACGGCCCTGGGCCTAACTGATCTCACAGATTGGCCATAGGCCTAACAGATTTCACAGATTGGCCATAGGCCCAGATATCATCAGAGCAGACTAGTTTCAGAGTCATACAAAAGTACACAGATTCTTTCAGTTGCTCATATAAATTAACACAATTAATTTGCGATTAATAGAGTGCTAATAGTAATTATTATCGATAAGTAAAGCGTACTACTATAGTACTACTACTCACAGTGTTGTGGTGGAATGTCAGTTGCTTCCGGTATGCGCCCTACACCCACACAATTCAAGAATTAGTTCAGTTTCCTTTTCAATTATTTTCTGATTCGTTTCGCTTCAATGAATTTACAAACAATTAAGAGGCATCAAATATAGATTTTAATAACACTAGAAGGTTAAACAGGTAAAACAAAGCAGACAAACTTTTTTAGCCTGCGCCGCACGTGTGGCGGTGAGCTCGGTACGTGCGGCAGTAGTTCCCGCACGTGCGGCTGTGAAGCCCGGCACGTGCCTTTTTAGCAGTAGCCAAAGACCCAAAATCCTTGGTTTTCCGCACGCGCGGCCATGACCCCTGCACATGCGGCGATTTTCCCTATTTGTGCAGTCCGAAATTCAAGTAAACACCCAACTTTGTTGAACATTTGTAAAGCTCAAAATAGATCCATTAATTGCAAGAATAAGGCTCAAGAATTAAGTAAATAGAAGTCACAACATATATTAATCTGAATATGAATTAAGTCTTTAGTTCCTTGAAACTCATAAACACTACTTACTTCTATGATATTCCCAATCTCCACACATACACATATGTATAACCATTTATTCGTATAGATGAGTTCAAGCTTGATAATTGAAGAAATAAGATGTGATTTCTCACTAGATAGCTCAAATTAAAACAAAATAACTAAACGATGAGATTATCTTGCTAATTATCCAACATACACACACAAGACCTCAAGTACAACCCTAGGCCACACAATATCAAGGAATTCCTACCCCAAATCAAGAAAAGGGGTTGAACTAGGTAGGTTAAACTCACCTTGAGCTTCAATCACTAGTTACCCTCTCAATTTCTCAATCCTCTTCCTTGTAAATCTTCTCTCTCTTCTCCTATTCTCCTTACACTTCTTTCTCAAGAAATATTTTTGATGAGAAGGCTTCTAAGTCCCAAGTTCAAAGAGACACTTATAGATATACATATATAAAAGTTAAATAAAGACAAAATTTAATCAGTTTAATCGTTCCAAACCAAAATTTTACAGAAAAGCATACTATGATCTAAAAATTATGCTGATCTCAAATATAAAATCAATTTTAGATAATTAAGCTTCTAAGGCTTCCAATTTCTAATCCAAACATTATAATTGTAACAGATTTTTCTCGTATTAGACAGATATGCATCCATAATCATAGGATTCACTTAATTAAACTTAATTTCACATAAAATTTCACAGTAAGTATTTAAAGGCACAGAATAAGGGATTGAAAGTATACCGGAAACATTTACGAGGGTCGAGTTATTACACTCTCCCCCCCTTAAATAAGTTTGGTCCCTCAAACTTGTTTTACCTTAGGACAGGAACAGATGCGGATATTGGTGTTGCATTTCCTCTTCTTTTCCCAGGTAGCTTCGGTTCCGTAATGTTCTTGCCATGCAATTTTCACCTTTGGGATTTCCCGGTTCCGTAATTGTTTCACTTGTCGGTCCAGAATTCGGTTTGGTTTTTCCTCATAAGTTAACTTATCATCCAACACGATTGATGGTAATCTATGACATGAGACGGATCTGGAAGGTACCCTCGAAGCATAGAGACATGGAATACGTTATGTACTTGACTCATACTTGGTGAAGAGCAACTCGATAAGCCACAGAACCTACTTTCTCCAGAATCTGGAATGGGCCAATATATCGGGGTGTCAACTTACCCGTGTTTCCGAATCTTGGGTGCCCCTTCATTAGAGTGACTTTCACAAAAACATGATTGCCTACATCAAATTCGAAATCCCTTCGTCGGTTATCTGCATAACTCTTCTATCTGCTTTGAGCAGTTTTTAATCTTTCCCGAATAGTTTTAATCTTTTCAGTTGTTAACTAAACAATTTTGTGTCCTAACAATGGCTTATCTCCAACTTCGGCACAACACAAGGGTAAGCGACATGGTCTGCCATACAAAGCCTCATAGGGTGCCATTCCAACACTCGAATGGTAACTATTATTGTACGCAAACTCTACCAACGGTAAATGAGTTTCCCAACTTCCCTGGAAATCCAGAACACACATTTAGAGTAGATCTTCTAATGTCTGTATCGTTCTCTCAGATTGTCCGTCAGTCTGAGGGTGGACAGTTGTGCTAAACTTTAATTCTGTACCATTGATTCCTGGAGACTTTGCCAGAATCTTGAAACAAATTTTGATCCCTATCTGACACAATTGAGACCGGGACGCCATGGAGTCTTACAATTTCATTCACATAAATCGCAACAAGTTTATCTGCATTATACTGAGTCTTCATAGGTAGGAAATGGGCAGACTTAGTTAGCCGATCAACAATGACCCATACAGAATTCATATCCCAAGGAGTCCGTGGTAACCCCACAACAAAAGCCATGGTTAGATGTTCCTATTTCTATTCCGGGATTGGAAGGGTTGCAATAACCCTGCCGGTCTCTGATGTTCTGCTTTTACTTGCTGACATTGTAAACATTTAGAGACAAAGTCGGCGATCTCCTTTTTCATACTTGGCCACCAGAAATTTTGTTTTAAATCCTGATACATCTTAGTATTCCCAGGATGTAGTGAGAATTTTGCGGCATGTGCTTCTTCCATCAATTTTCGCTTAACTTCTGCCACGCTGGGAACCCATAACCTGCCTTGAAATTTGAGTACTGAATTCACCAAACTAAATCTTGGTCTCGGTTTTATCTCTAACTCATCACATATCCTCTTCAAGGTTCCAGCTTCCATTTGACGTAGTTTTATTTCTTCAATTAAGGTCGGTTGGGCCATTATTGCTGCTACTATGGTCTCCCACCCATGCATCACAAAGTCTACATTCATTTTATCCAATTCAACTAATAACTCTTTTTGTTCCATATGTAAATTCGCCAAATTTCCCATACTTTTCCGACTAAGTGCATCTGCAACCGTATTGGCTTTACCAGGATGGTAATGGATCTGCAAATCATAATCTTTAATCAGCTCTGACTATCACTGTTGTCGCATATTCAACTCCTTCTCTGTAAAAAGGTACTTGAGGCTCTTATGATCGGTATAAACTTCACAGGTTATCCCATACAAATAGTGCTGCCATATCTTCAAAGCAAAAACCACTGCTGCTAGCTCAAGACCAGCTGAAGATTTGCAAGGTCCAGATCCCCGAGAAAGGTTGGCTCACGCTCAGGTTTTCAGACCCTGGGTGCAGCCTAATGAGAGGCTTTATCCTCTTGATGTTAATGAGCTCAATTCGACCGTAGTGAAAATTGCGAACCTTGAGAAGTAATTCAAAAAGGCACAGGGCCTTAACTCCAGATCCTATGGTACATATATAACCTTGAGATCCTATGGTACATATCCGGCTTTTCTTGGATGTTTTGAAATTGATGGGTCTGACTAAGCTGCAAAAAGTCTCTCTGTATGGAAGAACCCTGTCGGGTGTAGTAGCCACTTAATACGCTAAGTTGAAGGATGCAGTGAAGCAGGACTGGGAAGAGTTGGCTGAGGCCTTTGTTGATCAGTACTCTTACAATACCCAACCTGAAATAACCACTCAAGACCTCAAAGCAACCCATCAAAAGCCTACAGAGTCTTTTGTAGAATTTGTTGCAAAGTGGAGAGCAAAGGCAGCACAGATGACAGATCGATCTTTTGAGAGGGACCAAGTGCAGATAATGGTGCATAACCTTGAGCTTGATATGTTGCAAAAGTTGATAGTCGTTCCACTATTCACTTTCAAGAGTTTGCATGAATTGAGGGTTCAGATCGAGGATGCATTCAACACAGGGATTATTCTCAGAACAAGTGAATCAACAAGGAGGGTAAGTTCTAGGAATACTAATGCTGGCGGTAGCACTATTCCCAAACCCACTGAAATCAATACAGTCACCACAGCTGACCCTTTTGCTAAACCAAACCCACAAACAGCCGACCTAACCCAAGCTCAGGGCAGAACTTTCACCCCCCTCTATATGAGCCTAACCAGCGCACTAAAAGTCTTGATGGAAAGGGGGTATCTCAAACCCCTCGATCCTTAATCTCTATTTGACCCACTCCCTACCAGACATAACCCCACCAAATACTGCGTGTATCATCAGCAGTACGGTAATGGCACCGATCGTTGTTACCGCCTTCGTCATGAGGTCCAGAATCAAATCGACAACCGGACGATAGCTCCACCTCCAGACCCCAATGACCAAATATCTCCTGCCTACCTCAACCTCATCCATACACTCCCATCCACCTACAACCCCAGGATATATATCACCCCAACCCACCTACCCAAGGCTGAGGTGTTCATTCAAGATAGCATGGACTTATGCATGATGAATGCACTCGAATCCTGATCATCTCAAACCCGTGAACCCACTACTTCTGAGCTGATAAGAATGATTGAAGATCTTCAGAGAACTGTGGCAGATCTGGCCTTCGCGAGGGCACAATGTTGTAATAAGTGTGCATGTGTTTGTGCATGTCTTCCAACCCCACGTCTTTCTCCCTTTTATTTAACTGCTTTCGATGGTTAGATTACGGACATGTTTCGATTAGCATACCTTATGCTTGCATGCATGCATCATTCATTTGTCTTGCATGCACCGGGCTCGTCACATTATTCAAACTGCATTGTATTTTAATACACTTATTTGAATACGTGTTTCAAAGCATGTTATCAAGTGTTGCATTCATATGCCATCTTAGATAGTCGAGCCTGTTAATTGCATTTTGTATGTGTTGCATCAGGCATTTTGTATAGTTAGGATCATGCACTAATTTCTAACTAGTTTTCTGTTTTGGCTTGGAGTACACTGTAAGTCTTTACGATTTAGCATACTTGCATGAGTGTGAGTGTTGCCATGAGAACATCCTTGCCATGAGGCTATTTGCTTAATTGATAAACTGCATGAATGCTTGTGGATGTAGGCTTGGTTGCTTGAATTGGGACAATTCATCGAATATGAGTTTTAAGCCCACTTTGTGAAGTGGCAAATCATGTTTTAAAGCCCACTTGAGGGTGGCAAATCTGCACTTTAGCCTACCGTGAGGGTGGCACTTTCAAACCACTTTCGAAAACCAAACATGAATTGTTTTGCTCCAATTCTTGCGATTTGAGTCTATACTTGTATGTTGCATGCATCACATAGTAAAGTTAGATTAATAACTGGACAAGAACACATGTGTTAATAAAACAACATATCATGTTTAGTAGAGGCTGATCTTTGATCGGGCTAGCAGGGGTGCTCATTTCAGGACCTTTCCCTCTCGTACCCAAGTTCCCGAGCCGATGCAACTTTGGTGATGACGGACACATGGCCTTTGGCACGAGTCAGGGTTTCCTAAATTTCTCAAAAACAAAATATTTAGGTGGTGACTCTGTAATCTAGCAAAGCAGTCCATGTTTGGCGCTTTTTTGTTCAAATTGATTTTTCAAAACGAATTGCCAGATTTGAACTCTTTGGTGTTTATCAATCTCACATTGCACTTTGTGAGATTAGATTCAAAACTGTGGCAACAGTCCGAACTATAGGATAACCAATTCGCGCCCTCTCTGAAAGGGGGGCGCACAGAGAAAGTCAGGTCCACAGTATGACGTGCCACAAACTGTAAGAGTTGTTCATGTTCCCAAAAGGGTTAAACCCATGAACGGCCAACCGTAGCCTCACATTTGGGATGCCTCAATATCTCGTCATCCACTCGTTTGTCTTTGTACCATCTCATGTCCTCAACCATTTTCCTTGACATGTACAATCATTTCAACCTTGGTGTCAAAGGAAAGTACTGCAATACTTTATGGGGGATCTTATTACCTCTTCCACGATTGATCCTGTATCTAGATGTCTTACAAGTCGGACATTTATCTAGTGTTGCATTCTCCTTTCAAAATAATACACAATCATTTATGCAAGCATCAATGAGCTCATATGACAAGCCCAAGCAACGTAGTATTTTCTTAGCGTCATAAGTTGACTTTGGAACCAAATTTTCTTTTGGTAAAAGTCTACTTAAAAACTCTAGCATCATATCCACTAACTTATTGCTCCAATGACTTGTTACCTTCATATTAAGCACCTCGATCACAAACTTCAACAAAGTATAATTTGTACAATTTGGGAACACCTCACACTTGGCATCAGTCAACAACTGATCAAAAGTTCTCACTTCTTCCCTTTGGGTTTTATCATTCGATTCCCCTCTTATTCGATCTTCCATTAAGGCTTTAATACCACCTACAATTTCATCACCATCAAGTTACATCTCATCATCATGGTAAGCCTCGTTTGAAACACGGGGTTTCCCGTGCTGGTGCCATATAGTGTAAGTTTGCATAATCTCATATTGGAGCAAATGAATTTCCACATTTTGAAGATTTTGTTTATAAACATTTACACACTTTATACACAGGCACAAAATATTACGATTCTGGTCTAAAACCCCATTGCAAATTGAAGAAATAACTTGACCCCATCATTATATGGTTTACTCATCCTTCCATCAGCCGTCCTACCTAGGGCAATCCAACTTTTATCCATGTCCGATCACAAATGAAAGATTAGGAACAATATAGTATAATGTAGACTTGTGTATTTATGAACTAATTAAATTGAAGAATTCAATAAGAGCTTCACCAAATATATGTCCAGACATTTAAAGAAGATTCTTATACAAGTTCTAAGGTTATATGCAAGCAAGGAATAAAAACTAACAAAAATGGTCATTATTAATTTTAACACATCTTTACCAAAAAAGAACATTAAAAAATCAACAAAAATCACTAAGTGTACAGTGTTTTATTGTCATGAACCGAACCCGCCCCTATAGATTAAGGTCATAACCGGCCAGTAATCATGAGATTACCTACGGCCTCAAACCAAAACAAGCGTATAGCAACAGAGTGTAGGAGCCAAAACGGAAGCAAACTTAAAAATTTTGTCCAATGAGATATGCTTACATGGCATGTCAAAACATTTCACATATACTTAATAATAACTCACACCACATACCAGTAGTTAACATCTTGTATACCAGGATCATTCAAACACATAGTCAGCCAAACCAAAAGCTTATACACATAAACGGTCTATCATGACCAATAGAAATAGCAAAAGAATACAAAGATCATAAAAAAAGCCTCTTGCGTGAGACACCTGGGCTGACTTCACAAAACTCGGGTTCCTTTCTTAAATTCCACTAAGGCTAGGGTTGAATGTCCTTTTGCTCACTTACATACATATAAATAAGAGTGAGCTAACGCCCAGTGAATAATATCAAAATAAAGAGCTTAATGAATGAGATTCGTTCATAAATGAGTCATACTCATAATGTAAACATTTGAACCACTATTCTCATTCACATAAGATTTACCAATCTTAACAAAGCAAGACGACCTCGGATCCAACACATCATATCTGTATGCAAAACGACCTCAGTTCCAAATCTTATATAAAACAAGGCGACCTTGGGTCCATCTATACAAAACGACCTTTGGTCCAACCAACTCTTTATTCAAAATGACCTTTGGTCCAATTCAAACATATCAAATGGCCACGGGCCCAATTCAAATATATCAAACGGCCTCGGGGCCAATTCAAACATGTCAGGCGTGTCAAACGACCTTGGGCCCATCCTCTTTATATTCATATCCATGCGTATTTCATATTCATGATCATGATCCCTTTCATTCAAACGGCCTTTGGCCCCTCTTTGCATTCATGTCTAACGGCCTTTGGCCCAATCGTTCATATCCGATGGCCTTTGGCCCAATCATTCATATGCAATGGCCTTTGGCCCAATCATTCATGTCCAACGGCATTTGGCCCAATCATTCATGTCAGACTATCATTTACGTCAGACGACCTTTGGCCCAATCATTCGTGTCAAACTGCCTTTCCAATTCAGATATATCAAACGTGTCAAACGGTCTTATACGAAATTAGGCATATAGAATACTCATTCATATTTCAAATCAACAAATCCATGGAGCTTACACAGAAGTAGCATTTGGAAACTAACATACTTGAAAATATCTTTACTAAGATATTACTCATAATGTTTTGCCGATGGATTTTCCCTCGTGCTTGACCCTACACATTTCATGAACATAATGGGTCGTAACCGATTCAATCCATTCTTAATTCATACATTCCTCTTAGGCTTCTTTATTATCTTCTTACTCCATTTACAATGTTCAATGCATGCCTAAGAGTGCTTAGAAATGGAAGAGAATGGAAAATGAAACACAAAACATATTTACAAACTTTCTGAAACAGAGCTCCCCGCTCGAGCGTGGCTTTGGCCGCTCGAGCGGACCCTTTAGGCCTGCAAAAGTACTGGTTGCCTCATATTCACGCTTGAGTGCTAATTCGGATGCTTGAGCTGAGGGTCAAACATATGCCTTAGACGCTCGAGCATGATTCTCCTCGCTCGAGCGGACGACAATGTCTCCAAAACTGCTGGGAGCTAGCATTTCAAGCTCGAGCGGCACTTTCCCCGCTCGAGCAGACATGCCAAATTCTGGGTTTTCCAGCAATCATTTTGAGCTTCAAACTTGACATTCAAAGGTGCAAGGCTCATGTTTTAGACACAAAAACATAAAAACATATCACATAACATGAGGACAATAGCAACATAAGACCAATTGTTCAAGTTCATGATCCAATTCTCAAATCATTTAACATTCTCCTTGACATAATCGAAACTCATTCATCCTAACTCATACAAACTCCATATCTCTCTATGGATCATTCATGTATGCACAATATAGACCTCAATACCAATTCAAATGACACAAGTGATGTTCATCCTCATGGAACTCAACAAAATCATGCTTGCATGTATGATTCAACTCTCAATTTCTCATAATTATCATGCTACATGTTAGATTATGCAAATTCATGACAATTCCCTTCATGCATGTCCACATAGACTTCAAATTCATCATAGTTAATTTAGTTTATGCTCTTGGTTACATACTCTCTTTGAATTCACAAAATTACAAACTTAACTTATGAATTTATGATCAAATACTCGCCTAGGAGCTTCAATCTTCACAATTTTAGCTAGTTTTAGAGCCTAGCCTCCCAAATCTTAAGTTCCCTTGCAAAATCTTCAAGGATGCCTTATCTCTCTCTCTCTAAACCGGCCCCTCTCTCTCTCTCTCTCTCTCTCTCTCTCTCTCTCTCTCTCTAGAACATAAAATCTGATTTGAACTCAAAACCATGTGAGCCTAAGCATACTTAGCTCATTTATATAGGCCCTCTCTAATCACACTTAATTAGGCAAATTAATTGAGCTTAATTAATCGTTCTGAATCTAATTATTTTAATCCGAATCAGTTCTCAATTAAATTTCATCATAGGCTCTAAAAATTACGCCAATCACAATAGCGTAGTCAATTTCGGTTTCTGTGGCCGATAAGGCCTTAAATTTTCAGTTCAAAGCACAGATTCCAACAGATTTTCCTACGGTGAACAGATACAAAGTCAAAATCACATATAATCGTGCAATTAACATCCAAATTCAAATTAAACACATAATTACAAACATAATTATGATTAATTAACATAGCACAGGACGGGGTTATCACATCTATAATCTTCAAATTAAATTAAGCAACTAATCAAACCGAATACTACCAAAAGTCTGTTTCCAACACAAAAACAATTATGCTGGGCACAAAGGTCTACTACTTTGTTTATGAAAATTTCATGCCCTCCAATTATCTCATGAAACATTACACTGGTTGTTGTAAACACTGATCTTCACAACGGCATCTGGTGAAATAGTTTATTTTCCTCCTTTTTTAACTATCAATACCTCAATGCTACACTTATATACTCAGCTGTCCCTAAGCTTCATCAAAAAATTCCTAGTATTCTCCACAAATTCACATAGCTTATCTGTTCTTTTGATATTCTTGGAAAGTCCATCAACCTATTGGCGAAGACAATTTTCAGCTACACTACATTATTTCATCATAAGGTTATTCTCATCTAAACAAAATAATAGAACATTCAAGGAAAATCAATATTTTCTAACACAACATAATTCCAGTGTTGTAGACACCCCATTTTTGACCGCCCTTAAGACTTGGGCGCTACTGATGGCTTCTTTGGTGATGAAAGTTGTGCAGTGCAAAGGTTCGATTTCTTTAGCAAGGAGAGAGTCAAATCCAAACCTCACACCCCATTTTGGACCAAAAATATTTTAGATCTTAAAACCCTCTCTTTCAAAATATTTTGAAAAAGGTTTTTGCGATGTTCCGATGCTCGCATTTTGTTAAATGTCGCGCTTTTCGGTAAACCGAGCAAGGATAAAGTGGAAATAAATGAAAGAGAGATGAAATCTTTGAAAAATCTTTCAAAAAACCTTGTTAAGGGGTTTGGAGTTGAAACAAAGAGGAGAAGAGGGAAGACACCAAGTTGGAGAAGAAGTTGGGTACGAATCGTTAAGAGAGAGACGAGCAGTCCTCGCTAAATCAGACCTATCCTTTTGTATACTTGGATTTAAGCTATGACGCCATCACCATTGGAAAGAAGACTTCTGGGGCTTCATTTTACACTCAAGAATCACCTAAAGCCGAGTTCGGATGGGGGAGATACGATTGGTTGAAGTAGGGCATCAATCTGGTTGGACCGAAACTGAGCAGCCTTCACTAAAATAGAGATATCTCTTAGCACAGTTGGAATTTTGATGTAAGGCTACCTCCATTGGAAATATTACTTCTGGGGCTTCAATTTGGACACAAGAATGACCTGAAAATTAGTCCAGATGAAGGATTTATGCCTGGTGGAAGTCAAGGACTGGGGTTAGTTTTGCCATCGGCCTCTATGGGAGTGCATCGGCCACAATTGGAGCTCATCGGCCATAGGTCAGCCAAGAGTGAACATAATCGGCCACAAATGGTGGCCGATCAGCCAGAAATGTCCAGAAAGCCCAGAATTGGCAAATATTTCTCCTCCGGCTGTTGTACACTGCTCCAGATATTTCCAATTGAGATATTTCGACCAAGCTTGATATTTTGCTATATATGAGAGCCTTATATCTCATATTCAAGAGGTTAGAACATTTTCAAGGCTTAGAGAAAATTTGAGAGCTTCTCACTCTAGAATCCTCTCTCTCTAGGATCTTTGTGAGCAAATTCTCCCCTCTCTCTAGAATTCTCCCTCTCTCCTCTTGTTTTAGGCTTGAAAGTGAGAATTCCTTACATATTTGCACACACTTACTTCATCAAAGTTGCATGTCATTGGGCTAAAGTCCCTTGGAACCTATTTTTGGGCTGTTGGAAGGTTGTTTGGCTCATAAAGAGGCTGATTTGCTGCTGTGCTTCAAAGCTAACCTCTTATCCCTTTTAAGCTCTTTGTGCACTATTGTTTTGCCATAGTTTTCAACTACTTTGGGGCTGTTTTTGGGGTGGTGTTGAACTACAAAAACCTATATTTTTTCCTCTGTTTTTCATTCCTAAAAGTGTTGGTTTAAGCCTTGTTTGGCCAGGGGGTGTTTCCTCTCATTTGCTCATTGGCTTGTATGGCCTTTTGAGCTAACTTTCAAGCTTTTCAAACAACTTCTTTTTGGCCTTAAAACCACTGAATTCCAGAGGAATTTCAGTGGTAGAAAACTTGTTGTGAGGCTCAAAATAGGAGGGGGTGGTCCCCCCATCCTCTTGTCTTGTTAGCATGTGTTGATGGCCAACCAAATGAGCATGTGTTTGTACTTGTTTGTGGCTTTGTTTAGGCTCATTTTCGTGACTTTTCAGACCTTCCATCACTCTATTTTTGGCTGTCTTGGTCACCTCTTGCATGCCTATTACACTTGTAGTGTAATCCTTGCTAGCTAGCCTTGCATGCTTGTCTCTTTCGCCTATTATTCTAGCTCGTTTTGGCTATACTCCAGCATGCTTTTGTTTATATTTTGGCATGATTTAGCTCTGTTTTGAGCCTTCTTGGTCGTATGATGCTTGTTATGCATACTTGTAGTGCAATAACCTTGACTAGCTTTGAGTTTTGAGGTATCTTGCATGCTTGGCTTGAGGTATTTGCATGTCTTGGCATCATTTGGTATGTTATTTTAGAGCATATAGTGTTGTCACACTTCCATGTTTTTCACTCTTTAAGTGCTCTTGAGAGTTGCACCTTTATGCCTTGTTTGTGAGCCATTGCATGAGCATCACTTTCTTGCCTTTCATGCTATCATCTCAGCGCATTTTGGCCACTATTTTGGCATACATGAGGTCTATTTAGGGCTGGTTTAGTCCATTGAGCATTGTATTGCATAGTTTTAGTGTTGTGTCCGTCACTAGTTTCAATGTTTAAGCCTTCTAGCATGTTGTACTTAAAGTGTTTGCATGTTAGAGTCTTGTTTATCATGCCACCATAGCATTGAAAAATCTTCCATCTCCCTTGTTTCTTCATTTTTGATTTGTTTTGAGGATTGGTTAGTCTTGAGGTTGTGTTTAATGCTTGGGATTGAGGCCTATGCTGAAATAGCTTCAACCCTCTTTTAAGGGTTACTCCTAGTCAAAGGCATTGGTCTCTCCCATGCCTTAAACGATTCTCTTTGATAAACCTCTCTCTCATTAGAGGACTCTCATATTTGGACAAGTTGATTAATGAATGGATTGGTAATGTTAAAATGTGTAAACAAAATCAATCAAGTAAAATGTGCCAAGATAAGCATGTTGCATGTGTGCATTGCATTGTGTTCAACCGGACGTTATGTTGAACACAAAGTGAATTAGTCCATTTCATACTTGAAGTGATGCAAAATGGGCCAATCCCCTTTGTCTCCGTTGCCTTTGATTATCCATGATAAGGTGATGGTCCAAGTGTCTTGTTTGTCATGCATTTATCGAACTTGTGCAACTTGGCCTCTTTGGCCATCATGCATTGAGATGCGTGATTGGTGGCTCGAGAGCCGAGCACTACACTCCTTTGAGCTTAAGAAATGATAGGGAGGGTGGTTGTGCACACATTCCTTGCAAATACACTGCCATGCCTCTGTTTGTGCTTTACTGTAGCAAAAGGAGAAATTGCAGGAAGCAGTGGCCGACCGGCCATCAAAGCTGCCGACTGCCTACCAAGGCTGCCGATCGACTATCAAAAGTGGCTGATGGCCATAAACTTTGGCCGATAGCCATCCCTCTTGGCCGACCATCCCTCAACATGTTCCTAAGGTGGGTCAGAATTTTTAGAAGTACAGAAGGTGTGCAAACAGAGGCATCTTGAGGCAAGGCAGTGGATTTTCGAGAGGACGCAATCGAGCATGCATGCCTCCTTCACCCGCGAGGCCATTTATCGCTTTGTTAGCTAGATGTAGTTAATTACATGTTTTGTAATTAATTAGTTTAAAATGTTTTAATATTCTAAATTAGCTTAGCATAGCTAGTTTTCAATTTTGCTGTAATTAATTAGCTAGAATAGTTAGTTAATTAGTTGGTTTGTAATAGTTGGCTTAATTAGCGTTGCTAGTTAGCTCTCTTCCATTCGGACCCTCCGTCGAGAGGGCAAATGTTGTAATAAGTGTACGTGTGTGCGTGAATGTCTTCCAACCCCACGTCTTTCTCCCTTTTATTTACCAGCTTTTGATGGTTAGTTTTAGGGCATGTTTCAATTAGCATACTTATGCTTTGCATGCGTGCATCATTCATTTTGCCTTGCATGCACCGGGCTCGGCGCATCATACAAATTGCATTGTATTTCAATACCAATTTGAAAACATGTTATCAAGTTACATTCACATGACATCTTAGAATAGCCGAGCCTATCTTAGTTGCATTTTGCATGTGTTGCATTAGGCATTCTTGACATAGCTAGGATCATGCATTGATTACTAACTAGCTTCTTTTTTGGCTCGGGGTACACTGTGAGTGTTTATGCTTTAGCATCTTTGCATGTGTGTAAGTGATTGCCATGATAGCATGCTTGCCATGACACTATGTGCTTACTGCTATAATTGCTTGAATGCCTATGGGTGAAGGCTTGATTGCCTGGATTGGAACAACTCGATCATTGTGAGTTTTAAGCCCACTTGAAATGGCAAAATCACGTTTTTCTAAGCCCACTTGAAGGTGGCAAATCCACGACTTAGCCTACTTGCGAGTAGCAACTTCAAACCATTTTCGAAAAACAAACATGAGTTGTTTTGTTCCAATCCACGTGATTGAGTCTATACTTGTATGTTGTGCGCATCACATAGTAAGTTAGATTAATAACTAGAATAAGAACACATGTGTTTTCAAAAACAACATATCTTGTTAGTAGAGGCCGATCTTCGATCAGGTGAGCCGGGGTGCTCATTTCAAGACCTTCCCCTCTCGTACCCAAATTCCCGAGCCGAGGCAACTTTGGTGATGACGGATACGTGGCCTTAGGCACAAGTCAGGGTTTCCTAAATTTCCCAAAACAAAATATTTATGTGGCGACTCTGAACTCTGGCAAAGCAGCCCATGTTTGGTGCTTTTTGATTAAAATCGATTTTCCAAAACGATTTGCCGGATTTGGACTCTTTGGCGATTTACCAGTCTTACATTGCACTTTGTGAGATTAGATTCACAACCGTGACAGGAGTCCGAACTGTAGTAGCTAGAACTACAATTCGCGCCCTCGCGCGCGGAGCGGAGTTTCGGGCAGTCTAGAAGTGTCTACTTATATGCTTTGAACATATGATGACATAAGTTAATATACATAACATGATCAAATTCACCCATAAGGTTCACATTATTCCGTAATAACAAAATTCACATACAAAATAGAATTGAAAGACAAACAAGCATAGAATCCCAAATTAAACCCAAACACCCCAAAGAAAACATGAAAAATTAGGTCTTTAATAAATAAATTTTGAATACTACTAACTAAAAAGAAAACATTAAGTCCAACATCCAAATAGATATCTGCAAAATAATTCACCTCAAATCAAATTTACCTGCAAATCAAATCTCAATTAAATCCAAAAATAAAACTTACTAGACCACTTCAACCAAACCCATTTTTTGCAATCAACACCAAATAAAATTGAACAAATCATAACAACCCTAGAGTAAGATTCAGAAATGGGGAAATAAAGAAAGGGGGACAAAGAGGGAGAGAGAGTGACCGAGTTACACAGAGCGAGAAACATAAAGAAATACATACCACGAGTGTGAGAGACACAGAGAGAGAGAGAGAGAGAGAGAGAAAGACCGAGAGTGAGAGAGTACTTGTGAGGATGCGACGGTGGTGGTGGCGAGCAGCGGTTGCGTGGCGATCGGCGTTGGTGGTCTGCGCTGCGCTAAGGTGAGGTGATGTAGGGTGAGGTTTGGTGGTCGAATATCTACGTGAGAAGAAGAACCGATTGATGTATTTGCTTCTATAGGCGCCAATATATTTTTATTTCCTTCTAAAATATTTAGCAACTAAACCATTTAGTGGTGACAAAATTATTTCCCCACCAAATATAAAAATATTGGCTGCAAAAATAGTTTTGTCACTAAATAATATTAAAATATGAAAATTATTGCTGACAAAAATATGTTCGTCATTAATAATTTTATAATTGGTGACCAATTTTTTTGTCACCAAAAGTCTCAAAATTTTGGCACCCTCCGAAAAAATTAGCAAGAAAATCTTTGGTGAAAAAAAAAATATAAATAATGATGAAAAATAATTTCGTCACCTAATTTTTTTATTATGTATTTAGATTGGTGGCGAAACTTTATTTTTGTCTCTAAAAATGGTACATTTGGAGACAAAATATTATTTTTGTCATTAAAAGGTACGTATTTCGTGACAAAATTTATTTCCGTCATTAGTTTTCGTCTCTAAAGACCATTTTTGTTGTAGTGATAGGAGCAATGAATTTTGAAGTACAGGCAGGCACCAAGAAGGTAAGTACGGAGTTCACAGTGATTGAAACCCCCTCTCCTTACAATGTTATTCTGGGAAGACCACGTTTGCACGCAATGAGGGTTGTTCCCTCAATACTACACCAGCTGTTGCGATTCCCAACCGAACAGGGAATTGAGAAAGTCAGAGGGTTTCAGGTGTAGGAAAAAAATTGCTCCATGGTAGTAATGAAGTCCACCTGCAACATATGGAAAACAGAGACAGTGGAAATCGAGGACGAGGACATGGAGGTCTTAGACGATGTCGGCAAAGAACTAGCCAATAAGAGTGAAGAAGATTCTGGTCCAGGAAGGTGATGCGCTTTTTCTTTCTCTGCTCAAGCTTAGCCGAGGAGGAGGAAAAGGAGTTAGAGACTTTCCTATGAGCAAACATAGAAGTGCTTGCCTGGACGCCCTATGAGATGCCTGGCATTAACCTCGAGGTCACTTGTTGTCACGGCCCTGACCCGCCCCCGTGGGTTAAGGACGTAACCAGCCAGTAATCATGAGATTACCTACGGCCTGTTACGGATCCAAACGTATTTTTAACAGAGTTAATGGGGGCCAAACGGAAGCAAATCAAAACTTTGTCCATAGAGCTGTGCTTACATGGCACATCAAACGATTATATACATAGACATTAATAACTCACATCAGTAAAACAGTAGCATGAGTTCTGTATAAACAGGATCATATAAGTCCAAGCCAACCCATCAAAACTATATACAGAATTACACAAAGTCTTTGCCATCTCGACAACATAAAATAGATAACAAAAAGGCGAAGATGGGTCTCATGCGTGAGACACAAGGGCTGACTCTCCAAAACTTGGGTTGTTCTACACAGGCTTCACTGAGGCTGGGTCTGGACTTCTCTTGGCTCACCTACAAAGACATGAATGAGCGTGAGCGATAGCCCAGTGAATAACATCAATTACAGAATTTATGCAACAAGACGTAGAACAACATTTTCCAAACGGCCTTGGGCCCAATTCATATCTGTAGTTAACACACATAAGGGTAATTTAAATCAAGTAACCATAGTTCAGTACATGTTGGCCTTTGGCCCATTCAGATTTACATTCATGACGAAACGGCCTTCGGCCCATTCGATTATGTCAAAACGGCCTTTGGTCCAATCCTGTATTTCAAAACAGCCTTTGGCCCACTCATTCATTTCAAAACGGCCTTTGGCCCCCTCATTCATTTCAAAACGGCCTTTGGCCCACTCATTCGTGTCAGAACGGCCTTCGGCCCATACATTCGTATCAAAACGACCTTTGGTCCATTCATGTTCATCAAAACGACCTTTGGTCCATTCATGTTTAACAAAACGACCTTTGGTCCATTCATGTTCATCAAAACGACCTTTGGTCCATTCATGTTTAACAAAACGACCTCGGGTCCATTTATGCGTTCATATCAGACTTACGTCCACAATCCAAATTAGCAATTCATAAAGCTTTAAAGGGAGTAAACAATCGGACATTTACAAGCATTCAAATATCGATATTACTCACAGTGATCGGCTTGTGGATTTGCCCTGGAGCTTGACCCTACACATTTCATGAACACAAAAGGGTCATTAACTGTTCAATCCGTTCTTTAATTCACGTATTCCTCTTTAGGCTTTCTTATTATCTCATTAACTCATTTACAATGCTTAACATATGCCTAAGAGTGCTTGCAAGTGAAAGAGAACGGAAAACAGAACACAAAATGCAAAAACAGGATTTCAGCAAATAGGGTCCCCGCTCGAGCGGACCCTTAGGTCTGCAAAAGTACTGGTTGCCTTCAATTCCCGCTCGAGCGCGAACTCGGCCGCTCGAGCGGACTTTCCTGCCTACATAGCTCCCCGCTCAAGCGTCAACTTCCCCGCTCGAGCGGGAACCATGTCTGCAGAAAATGCTGGAAGCTCGATTTCTCCGCTCGAGCGGCGGTTTTCCCGCTCGAGCGGGCACCAAACTTTCTGGGTTTTCCAGAACTGTTCTTGAGCTTCAAATACACATTCAAACTGATATTTCTTGCATTTCACAGCCCATAGCACTCACATACATATACCAACATGATATAACCACCAAATTACAACATATTGAAGCTCAATTCCCATGAATCAATCACATGCAAACCCAAATTATATCAAACTTACTTCCAATACATTAAATTCATGCCTTTAAGCTTCATATCCTCATCAATCATGCATGCATGTCAATTCTTGACTCCATTTCTATATCAAATGGTACAAATGGTGCTTCTAACCATGAAACTCAACAAAACTATGCTTGCATGTATGATTCAACACTCATATTTCCATATTCAACTTAATACATGCTTAATTATGCAAAATCATGGTGATCCTACACATGCATGTGCATTTTTAACTTCAAATTCATCAATTATAGCACAAATCTCGTTCTTGATCACCAATTTAACTTGAATACACAAAATTACAACTATAATTCAAGAATTACTCACCTAGAATCCTTGATCTTTCAAGCTCTAGATAATTCTTGAGCTGAACCTTCAAAATTTCCAAGCTTCAAGCTAAAATGCACAATACTTCTCCCCCTTCTCTCTCTAAAGCCGAATCTCTCTCTCTCTCTCTCTCTCAAGTGTATAACTCAGATGTTTGAGTTGAATAGAGCTAAGGGGGGTATATACTAACATCCAACAAGCCCCATTATCAATATATTTTAATATAAAATATTTGGGCACTTAATTCATCAATTTAATCGATTTAATCCGACCCGAATCAATTTTCAATTAAACTTCACCGTAGGCTCTAAAAATTATGCCAATCACAATGGCGTAGTCAATTTTGGGTTCTGTGGCCGATAAGGCCCTCAATTAAATTTTCAAAGCAGATTACTCAAACAGATATTCCTACAGTGAAGAGATACGAATTCAAAATCACATATTATCACATAATGGCACACAAAATCATGCTAAACACATAACCATAAACAAATTAAGGACCAATTTAACATATTACAGAACAGGGGTATCACACTTGTCATAGGCTTAACGTGGACAGGTCAGCTAAGACTGTCATCCAACAAGCAAGAAGGCTGACATTGATACATGTGGAGGCAGTTGAGGAGGAAGTAGATAAGTTGCTAGAAGCTTAGGCCATCCGAGAGGTAAACTACCATGCCTGGCTATCCGACACAGTGGTAGTGAAAAAGAAGAACAACAAGTGGAGGGTCTGCGTGGACTTCACCAACCTAAATAAGGCTTGCCCCAAGGACAATTTCCCACTACCCAAGATTGATTAATTAGTAAATGCCACTTCAGGGTATGGAAGGATGAGCTTCCTGGACGTATACAGAGGCTACCACCAAATAGCAATGTATGCGCCAGATGAAGAGAAGACAACATTCATCACCTCGAAAGGACTTTATTGTTACATAATGATGCCTTTCGAGTTGAAAAATGCAGGAGCAACCTATTAGAGGTTAGTGACCAAGATGTTCATTCATTTGATTGGGGGAACAGTAGAGGTCTACATCGATGACATGGTCATGAATACCAAAGAACCGGAGAACCATTTGGCCAACTTGAAGGCAATTTTTGACATCCTAAGAACATATCGGCTCCGACTCAATGCTTCGAAATGTGCATTTGGAGTCGGATCTGGTAAGTTCCTGGGATACTTGGTCACCAAGAAAGGCATTGAAGCAAGCCCAGATCAGATCAAGGCCATTCTTGACTTAAAGTGCCCAATGTTAGCCAAACAAGTACAAATGTTGACTGGAAGGGCAGCAGCCTTGGACATGTTCATTAGCCGAAGTTCCGATAAGTGCAAATCATTTTTTAGTTTGCTGAAGAAGGCAACAGATTTCTTATGGACGGAAGAGTGCGAAGTCGCCTTGATCGACTTGAAAAGGTATTTGACAACCACGCTCGTATTGTCAAATCCAATACCTAGAGAAGAACTATTCTTGTACTTGGCGGTATTAGACCACGCTGTCAGCACAGTGGTAATCCGCGAAGAGGATGGGGGAATAGAAGGCAGAATACTACGTAAGCAGGACTCTAGCAGGAGCAGAACCAGGTACCTGGCCTTGGAGAAGTTAATATTAGCCCTAGTAATGGCTTCCAAAAAGTTGAATCACTACTTCCAAGCCCACAAGATGGTGGTGCTGACTGAGCATTCCTTAAAGTCCCTGTTGTAGCATGGAGATCTGACAGGCAGAGTAGCCAAATGGGTAGTAATGCTGGGCCAATACGACTTGGAATTCAGGCCTAGAACAACAATCAAGGGCCAGGTTCTAGCCAAATTTGTGGCCGAGTTCACTCTCGGTGCCATTCTAAGACGAGCTCCGGTGAGCCACAGCTTAGGATGTCTAGGAAAACTAGAAGAAACCCAACAAGGGCCAAAGGACCCACACCAACAAAATAGAAGAAGACAGAGAAACCAAAACACTACGACATCTACATCGGCGATTCCTTCCACTTGTTTGTTGATGGAAGTTCAACCGTCAAGGAGCGAGGGTAGGGGGTTTTGGTATCGCCAAATGGGTGAATGATACAGCAATCAATCCATTTGGGATTCAAGGCCTCAAACAACGAAGCAAAATACGAGGCACTGATTACTGGACTAAGGCTAGAAGCAGCAATGGAAGCTGATAAGGTGGTAGTCTTCTGTGACTCCCAGCTTATTATAAATCAAGCAACGGGCAAGTGTGTAGCCCAAGATGAAAGGATGATAGCCTATGTCAAAGAGGTTGTTAGGTTGCTCGCACTATTTTAGGATTGCCAACTACAGTAGGTTAGCCGAGATGATAATAGTTACGCTGACACCATAGCTAACCTAGCTAGTTCAATGAAATCAGGTAAGGTCTAGACAATAATGGTGCATTATTTGTCGGGCCCAAGTATAGAACCCCTCATTACAAAATGCAAAGCAATGTGTGTAGAGATGGGTCCAAGCTAGATAGATGCCATGGTTGTGTCTCTTAAAGATGGCAGGCTGCCAGAAGACAAAAAGAAAGCACACAAAATCGGATTGAAGTCGGCCAAATTTTGCCTGCCAACAGAAGGCCATCTCTACATAAGGTCCTTCACTGGGCCCTTTTTGAGATGTGTACATCCATCCCAAGTTGAGGACTTCTTATACGAGATCCATGAAGGGGTATGCGCAAACCATGCTGGGGGCAGATCACTTGCTCATAGGGTCATATCTCAGGGGTACTAGTGGCCCTACATGCAGAAAGATACTAAAGCCTATGTAAGGAAGTGTGAAAAGTGTCAAAGGTTTGCACCTTTGATACACCAACTAGTTGTTGATTTAAATCCAGTATCCAGCCCATGGCCATTTGCCCAATGGGGCATGGATCTTGTTGGACAATTGCCCCATGCAACTAGACAAAGGAAGTTCCTACTAGTGGCAACTGACTACTTCACCAAGTGGGTAGAAGCTGAACCCCTTGCGAAGATTTGAGATATTGATGTGAAGAACTTAACATCATCACCAGGTTTGGGATTCCAAGAGCCATTGTGGCAGACAACAGCACCCAATTTGATAGTAAGTTGATTAAAAGCTTCTGTGTAAAATATAAGATCAAAAACTATTATTCTACCCCCAGCTTTCCCCAAAGCAACAGACAGGCAGAGGCATCCAACAAGACCATCCTGGATGGAATTAAGAAGACGCTGGAAGCAGCCCAAGAAAAATGGGTAGAAGAATTGCCCAATGTGTTTTGGGCATATCGGACTACGCTGAAAAGATCAACTAGGGAGTCTCCTTTTACCACGACATATGGCACTGAAGCAGTCATCCCTAGAGGTCGGCATCCTTGGAATCCAAATGCAAGGAGTGGAGAACAAGACCAACAAGGCATCTTGCCTCGAGATATGGATCTGTTGGAAGAAAGAATAGAGAGAGCAACAATTCGGCTTGGGGCATACCAGCAACAGCTTGCTAGGGCTTATAATAAGAAGGTCAATCCAGGGGAGTTCAGGGTTGGGGACCTCGTCCTTAGAAAAGTCGTCGGCAATAAGAAGGATCCCAGGGAGGGCAAGTGTGGACTCACCTTTTTCCGCATCCCTGCCTTGCGAAAAGGGTTCGAAATGAAGGCCTCATAGTTGGGACTCCCGCGGTTCTGAATCTAGTCTCACCAGTGCAATGTGAAATTGATAAACACCAAAGAGTTCAATCCGGCAAACCTTTTTGGAAAATCGATTTTAAATGAAATAATGCCAAAATTGGACTACTTTGCCAAATACAGAGTCGCCACCTAAATATTTTGTTTTTGGGAAAATTTAGGAAACCCTAACTCGTGTCAAAGGCCACGTGTCCTTTATCACCAAAGTTGTCTTGGCTCGGGAACTTGGGTACGAAGGGAAAAGGTCATAAATTGAGCATCCCCGCTCACCGGATCAAAGATCGGCCTCTAGTAATCATGATATGTTCTTTTATGAACCTTATGTGTTCTTATTCCACTTACTAAACTAGCTTTACTATGTGACGCACACAAGAAAGTATAGGCTAGTCGCAAGACTTGGAACAATTCAATTCATGTTTGTTTACGAAAATGGTCTGAATTTGCAACCCTTAAGTGAGCTTAAAAGATGCAAATTTGCCACCTCAAGTGGGCTTAAAACATGATTTTTGCCACAACAAAGTCGGCTTAAAACTTACATTTATTGAATCATTCCAATTCAAGCAACAAAGCCTTCATCCACAGGCATTCATGTAGTTTACCAAGTAAGCACATAGCCTCATGGTAAGCATGCAAAACATGGTAACATGGCAATCACACTCATGCAAGTATGCTAAAGCATAAAACTTACCGAGTACTCCGAGCCAAAGCAAAAACTAGTTAGAAAAATGCATGATCCTAACTATACAAAATGCCTAATGTGACACATGCAATATGCAATTAATAGGCTCGGCTACTAATATGGCATATGAGTCAATTTGAACAATATGCAATTTAAACACGTATTCAAAGAATATATTGAAATTGCAATGCAGTTTGAATGGTGCGTCGAGCCTCGGTGCATACAAGACAAATGAATGGATACAAACATGCGACCATAAGGTATGCTAATTGAAAATGTCCCTAATCTAACCATAAAAAATGATTAAATAAAAGGGAGAAAAACATGGGATTGGAAGACATGCACACACGCACGCACACCTATTACAACATTATACCCTCACGAAGGAGGGTCTGAATAAATAAGCTAACTAACTAGCTACACTAATTAAGCTAATTATTACAACAACTGAAATGAATTAAATAACTTATTCTAAGCTAATTAATTATAACACTTGAAACAAATTAATTAACATATTCTAATCTAATTAAATATTACAAATCGAAATTGAATAACTAGTTACACTAACTAATTAAGTACAACACTTGAATTAACTAGCTACTGTAATGCTAACTAAAGCAATTAAATGGCCTCAAGGGTGAGGGACGCATGCATGCTTGGTTGGTTTCCTCCCGAAAATTCACCGCCTTGCCATTGCAGCCTCTGTTTGCACTTGTTTGAACACCAAAGATTCTGCCAACTTCCAGAACACCTCTGCTCCCATTTAGGAACACACTGAGCAACCTTTTCATTGATGGCCGGTCGGCTACTATTGGTGGCTGTCGGCCACTACTGGTGGCCGGTCGGCCACCTCTTCCCTGGACTTCTCTTTTTACTGCAATAGAGAGCAAACAGAGGCAAAGTAGTGTATTCTCAAAGAGTGTGTGTACTATTACCCTCCTTATCATTACACAAGTTCAAAGGAGTGTAATTCTTGGCCCTCAAACCATCAACCAATCATTTCCATGCATGATGGCTAACGAACCAAGCTTGTACAAGCTTAATGAGTGCAAAACAAGACTCAGCAAAACCACAACCCTATCATGCATGATCAAAGGTGATGGTGACCAAGGAAAGTGGCACATTTCATCATTTTGAGTATGAAACATCCCATTTTCCTTGTGTTCGAATTAATGTCTGATCCGAACACATGCTATGCAACATAAAGATGCTTTATCTTGCCTCTTTTACTTGTCCAATTTTATTTACTCATTTTAGCTTACCAACCCATTCTTTAATTGATTAGTCCAAAAATGAGTGTCCTCTAATGGAAGAGATGTCATCCAAGAGATGATTTAAGGCAAGAGAGAGGTCATGCCTTTGGTTAGTAGAAACCCTCAAAAGAGGATTAAAACCATTAAGCACGACCCTCGATCTCAAGCTTAAACACAACCCGAAGGTTAACCAACCCTCAAAGAAAATGAAAAAGTGAAGAAGTAAGGGAGGTTACAGAGATTTAAAGTGCTGGAATTACATGCAAAACGATACTAAAACATGCAATCAACTCAAAAGAATGATGATCCAAGCATTGAAACAACTAACTAATGAAGCAAATTGCACCACAACCATGCCATACAAAGCTCAAAGGACCAAACCAGCCCAAAAAAGAGCTAAAACAAGTCAAAACAGTAGCAAAAACATGCTGAGATCAAGTTACAAAATACTAGAAAAACATGCTCACATGTGAGGCTAACTAGTTATGCAAGCAAGACACAAGGAGGGGACACTAACCCCTCCAATTTTGGACTTCAAAAGAAGGTTTTTGTCACTAAAATAACTATGATTTTCAGTGGTTAAAAAACCCAAAAAAAATTTATTTAAATGTGAGAAACGATGGCACAAAAAGCTTTACAAGCTAAGGAATAAAAAGGGGGAACAACCCCCTAACTCACAAAGACTCAAACTACCATTTTTATGCCTCAAAAACAGAGTTTTTTATACCTCAAAAATAGCTTTAAAACAGTTCAAAAAGAAGGCAAAGCAAGCATGCACAATAAGCTTAAATGAGGTAAGTTCTATACCTTTGAAGCAAAGAGCAATTCTGCCACAAACTCAAGCTCAAATCCCCTTCCAAGGCTCAAACAAAGCTTCAAAAGACCTCAGCTCAAAGGTGAGGGTGTTTGGTTGAGGGTTTATTTGCAAAAATGTAGACAAAGCTAACTACATAGCACAAAATAAGAAGAGAGAGAGAGATAGAGAGAATTTTGTTCTAAGATGTCTTACCCTCAAAAATGGGGGAGGACATCCCCTATATACTAAAACTCAAGGTTTGAGCTTGTATATATCCCTCCATACATGTGATAACCCTATTCCGTATTATGCTAATTGGTCCTTATTATGAATGTGATTATGTGTTTGATATGATTCTGTGTGCCATTTATGTGAAAATATGTGGTTTTGAATTTCTATCTGTTCATCGTAGGAAAATCTGTTTGACTTTCTGCTTTGGAAATTAAATTGAAGGCCTTATCGGCCACAGAACCCGAAATTGATTAAGCCATTGTGATTGGCATAATTTTTAAAGCCTATGGTGAAATTTAATTGAAAATTGATTCGGATCAAAATAATTAGATTCAGAACGATTAGTTAAGTGCTCAATTGTTTAATATTAAAACAATGTGATTAAGAGGGGCTATATAAGGGCCATTATATGTTCAATCCTTCTCTTTTATTCATTTTTGGCTGATGTTAACTCAATAGAGAGAGAGGGTCGACTAGAATGAGAGAGAGTGAAGGAAATTGAAGTTTGATCTTGAAGCTTGAATAATTTGAAGCCACACTCAAGAATTGAGCATAAATTGGATGATTTGAGCCTTTAGGTGACTAATCAACCCTTAATTCATGAGTTTGAAGTGTGATTTTGTGAATTGAAGATTAAATGATGAGTTAGATCATGAATTGAGTTGATTAAGTTGAGATTGAAGTCCATGTGTGCATGTATGTAGAGAATTCCAATGAAATTACATAATCTAGCATGTAATATGTGAATTATGAAAAATTATGGGTTGAATCATACATGCAAGCATGGTTTTAGTTGAGCTTCATGAGAATGAACACCATTTGCACCATATTTTTGACATGCATGTTTGATTATTGGAGATATGGAGCTCATATGAGATTTAAGTGCATTAGTCTTGGTTATACCAAGAAATGTTGATTTATTTTGAAGAATTGGACCATGATTTTGAGCGATTGACCTCATGTTGTTTGTGTACTCATGATATATAATGCATTCCTCTATTTTGGTACCTTAATTCGAGCTTTGGAGCCTTTGGATATCAAGTTTGAGCTCAAGAACAAGTTTTGGAAAACCTAGAATTCTTGATGTCCGCTCGAGCGGGGGAACCGCCACTCGAGCGTAAATTACGAGCTCCCAGTATATTTTGCAGACATGATGTCCGCTCAAGCGGGGAAGTTTATGCTCGAGCGGGGAGCTATGTAGACTGACCTTCAGCTCGAGCATCCGAGTTCACGCTCGAGCGTGAAAATGATGTAACCAGTACTTTTGCAGACCTCTTGGGTCCGCTCGAGCGGGAAAGTCCACGCTCGAGCGGGGACCCCTGTTTCAGAAATTTTGTAAAGATGCTCTGTGTTTCGTGTTCTGTTCTCTTTCACTTCTAAGTACTCTTAGGCATGCATTGAGCATTGTAAATGAGTTAAAAGGATAAGAATGACGCCTAAAGAGGAATATGTGAATTAAGAATGGATTGGATTGTTTGTGACCCATTGTGTTCATGGAATGTGTGGGGTCGAACTCCAGGGCAAATCATCCAGCCGATCACTGTGAGTAATATCTTAATAAAGATATCAGAAATATGCTATTTGTCCAATTACTCATCTTCCTATAAGTCTGTTAAATTGAATTGCGGACAAATGTTTGCTATGCCGAAAGAACGAATAGGCCAAAGGCCAGTTTGACATGAAAGTATGAATGGGCCAAAGGCCAGTTGGACATGAAAGTATGAATGGGCCAAAGCCCAGTTCGACAAGGAAGAATGAATGGGCCAGAGGCCAGTTTGACATGAATGAAAAAATGAATGGGCTAGAGGCCAGTTTGGCATTAATGAAAGAATGAATGGGCCAGAGTCCAGTTTGGCATGAATGAAAGAATGAATGGGCCAGTCTGACATGAATGGAAGAATGAATGGGCCAAAGGCCAGTTTGACATGAATGATATGAATGAATGGGCCGAAGGCCGTATGACATCTATGACACGAATGAATTGGGCTCGAAGCCGTATGATGTGTTTGAAACCACAGTCACTTGACCTATATTTACATATATGCTAGATAGAAATACGAATTGGGCGCAAGACCGTTTGAAGCACGTTGTTCTAAATACCGTTTGAGTATCTTCCTTATTTGATATTATTCACTAGGCTTTCGCTTACGCTCATTCATGTGTTTGTAGGTGAGCCAAGAGAGGTCCAAACCCAGCCTCAATGAAGTTTGTGTGGAACAACCAAGGTTTTGAAGAGTCAGCCATCGCGTCTCACACACGAGACTCGTCTTCGCCCTTTTGCTATCTCGTTTTATTTTGTCATGTTGGCGAGGACTATGGATACGTTTGTATATAGTTTTGATTGGCTGACCTAGACTTGAATGATCCTGTCTGTACAGAACTTTATATTACTGTATTTTCTAATGTGAGTTATTAATATGTATATTTGTGGTTGGTTATGATGTGCCATGTAAGCACAGCTCTATGGACAAAGTTTTAAATTTTTCTTCCGTTTGGCCCCTTTTATTCTGATGAGTTATGTCTGGTTTGGTTTGAGGCCGTATGTAATCTCAGGATTACTAGCCGGTTATGTCCTTAACCCATGGGGGCAGGTTCGGGTCATGACAGAGTGGTATCAAAGCACGAGTTAATAACTCACACACTTGTCCGAATGAGCAATAAGCGTCTAGAAAAGATCTAGGATGCATTCATGTGATAAGTATGAATTTGGAAGCATCGAGAATATGCTTAAATGTTTTGATATGAATAATTATGTGCTATAAGTTTGTGATTTGCTTACATTACAAATTATTTGAATATGTATGCTCTTTAGTAGATGCATACTTGTGAATCTTTTGTATAAAGTATAATGCAAGTCTAATCAGATGGTGAGAACAAGAGGTGATGAGATAGAAGAGTCCTTTACTGCCAGAATGGATAGAATGGAAAGATTGATTTAGGAAATGGCAGAAACATTGAGGCAACAACAGAAGTGCCAACAAAAGCGGCAGCAACCACATCCTTCACCTCCGCCTCTGGCACCACCCATACTAGATAATCAGAATGATGACAGAATAATAGCTCTCACCAAAGAATTTAAGAAAATGAAACCACCATAGTTCCATGGGGGATTAGATCCGTTGAAAGCCGAAGCGTGGGTCCTCGGCATTGAAAAGTTATTTGAGGTGTTCCCTTGTTCGAAGACACAAAAAGTGCTTCTAACCACTTTTATGCTAGAAGACGAAGCAAGAAGATGGTAGATGTTAATGCGTGAAAATCATAAAGATGTTAACTGGGCAAAATTTTTGGAAATTTTCTATGATAAGTACTTCCCGCAATGTGTCCGGGACAAGAAAGTATCAGAGTTCATGGAACTAAAGCAAGATAGTATGACTGTAGCTGAGTATGAGGCCAAATTCACTGAATTGGCCAGGTTTGCACCACATGTGATTGATACTAATTATAAGAAAGCGAGGCATTTTGAAGGTGGGCTTCGAAGCAACATTTTGGAAAAGGTGAATGTCTTGAAGTTGGAAACCTCTATTGGGGTGCTAGACCGGGCCATAATATTGGAAGCTAACATAGCTAGACAGACTAAGTCAACAACTGACTAGAAAGGCAACAAAAGACAAGGCTTCTTTTCAAAGAAGAAATTTTTGAAAAAGCAAAACACTGGTTCCTCAAGTACTTCGAATTCTTCCCGAGACACATCTCCTATGTGCAACATTTGTAGTAAAAGGCACCATAGGGTTTGTTACCGTGTGTCGAGAGCCTATTTTACATGTGGGAAACAAGGGCATATGGCCCGAGATTGTAGTCAGAACAGTGGGAAGATAGCTGCTAGTTCCACTGCATCGATCCCAAAGCCGGGAAATACTATGAGATCTACTACCACCGGGGATATTGTGAGGCAAGGAAGAGTTTTCGCGCTTGTTCCGGGCGATACACGGAATGCTAATGCAGTTGTCTCAAGTACTATTTCTATATGTAATCAGGATGCTTTTGTGTTAATTGACTCCGGATCAACACACTCTTTCGTAACATGTGCATTTACATCTAGATTGAGTAGACCTCTAGAATTATTGTCATATCTGCTATGTGTATCTGCTCCATCTGGGGAATCTGTATTATGTGAATCTGTATATCGTTTTTGTGACATGTGTGTTGGGAATGCCATTCTTTATGTTGATTTGTTGCCCTTGAACTTTAGGCACTTTGATGTAATTTTGGGCATGGATTAGTTAATTAAATATTGTGCCACCATTGATTGTGTGACAAAACGGACTGTGTTTATGGGTAACGGGGTAGTGCCTCCACCCTATTTAATATCTGCAATGAAGGCATGTAAACTGATCAGGAAAGGGTGCCAGGGTTATTTGTGTTATGTGTTGTCTGAACAATCTGTAGATATTGAATTGAATAGTATCCCTACTGTTAGAGAATTTCCAGATGTCTTTCCAAATGAACTACCAGGGGAATTGGTGGACAGGGAGATAGAGTTTACAATTGAGATTATGCCAGGCACCCAGCCTATTTCCAAAACTCCCTACAGAATGGCTACTGCTGAAATGAAAGAATAGAAAGAACAGTTGCAAGACCTACTTGACAAAGGGTTTATTTGACCTAGTACTTCACCATGGGGTGCACCTGTGTTGTTTGTGAAAGAGAAGGATGGAACCCTACGTTTGTGCATTGACTATCGAGAACTGAACAAGGTAACAATAAAGAATAAATATCCCTCACCCTGTATTGATGACCTGTTTGACCAGTTGCAGGGATCACAAGTGTTTTCCAAAATTGATTTGAGGTCCGGGTACCATCAGTTGAAAGTAAAGGCAGAAGATATTGAGAAAACCGCATTTAGAACGAGGTATGGTCATTTTGAATTTCTTGTTATGCCATTTGGGGTGACTAATGCACCTGCAGCATTTATGAACCTAATGAACTGAATTTTTAAAACCTACCTTGATGAATTTGTTGTGATTTTTATTGATGACATTTTGATATACTCCAAGAATAGACTTGAACATGAATATCATTTGAGAACTGTCCTGCAAATACTTAGGGAAAGGAAATTATTTGCTAAACTAAAGAAATGTGAGTTTTGGTTGGATGAAGTTGTTTTCTTAGGGCATGTTATCAACAAAGAGGGGATTTTAGTGGACCCACGTAAAATAAAGGCAATTGTGAATTGGCCTACACCGACAAATGTAACGGAGGTCCGCAGTTTCATGGGTCTAGCCGGTTATTACAGGAGGTTTGTGAAATTTTTTTCAAAAATAGCAGTGCCTCTTACACAGTTGACACGCAAGGGGAAATCATTTGAATGGAATGATGAAAGAGAATCTGCCTTTCATGAACTGAAAACGAGACTGACCACTGCACCAGTATTGACATTGCCCACAGGTACGGAAAATTTTGTAATCTTCAGTGATGCGTCTTATAAAGGTTTGGGTTGTGTATTAATGCAGAACGGAAAGGTTATTGCTTACGCCTCCCGGCAGTTGAGACCACACGAGAAGAACTACCCAACACATGATCTAGAATTGGCCACAGTTGTTTTTGCTCTAAAAATCTGGCGGCATTATTTGTATAGGGCAAAATGTGAAGTCTACACGGATCACAAAAGTCTGAAATACTTCTTTACGCAGAAGGAGTTGAACATGCGACAAAGGAGATGGCTCGAACTGATAAAAGACTATGATCTTAAGATTCAGTATCACCCCCGAAAAGCTAATACAGTTGCTAATGCCTTGAGCAGAAAATCAACGAGGAGTATGGCTTGTTTGCTTACTGAACAGAAAGAGATCTTGCAAGATTTTGAGAAGTCTGAAATTGAAGTGGTATTGTGTGAACAGGGCAGATTGATAGCGCTATTTCAGCCGAACCGGCAATCATTGATGAAATTAAATAGAAACAGAAAGAGGATGAATTCCTCAAGAAAATGATTGATGAATTTGAGACAAGTCCGAAAGCAGAGTTCAGCATTGAAGGCAAAGTGTTGAGATTTTGAAACCGAATGTGCATCCCAGATATTCCGAAACTAAAGAAAAGGGTTTTAGACGAAGCCCATAAACAGTGTTTGCTATGCATCCAGGTAACAATAAAATGTATTGGGCTTTGAAACAAAGCTATTGGTGGCCTAAAATGAAGAAAGAAATTGCAGAATATGTGTCCAAGTGTCTTCAATGTCAGCAAGTTAAAGTTGAACATCAGAAACTGTGCGATCTACTTCAACCTCTCCATATTCCCGAATGGAAGTGGGAGCATGTGACCATGGATTTTGTTGTTGGCCTACCTTGGACTCCTCGAGGTATGGATTCTATTTGGGTTGTAGTTTATAGACTGACTAAACCTACGCATTTTCTACCAGTTAGAACTACATTTAATGCTTATAGACTGGCTACAATATATGTTGATGAGATTGTCCGTTTACACGGAGTTCCGATGTCTATTGTGTCGAATAGAGATCCGAAATTTGTATCTAGATTGTGGAAGAGTTTGCAGGAAGCTATGGGAACAGAACTGAGATTTAGTACTGCATTCCATCCGTAGACAGATGGGCAATCAGAACGGACCATACAGACATTAGAAGATATGCTAAGGATGTGTGCCTTGGATTTTCAGGGGAGTTGGGAAGACTATTTTCCACTTGCAGAGTTTGCGTACAATAACAGCTTCCACTCCAGCATCAGTATGGCACCGTACAAGGCTTTATAAGGTAGAAAGTGCAGATCACCGATTTGTTAGACAGAAGTCGGGGATAGAGCTTTACTTGGGCCTGAAATTGTGCAAGACACTTCTGAGAAGATCAAAACTATTCAGCAAAGACTCAAAACAGCTCAGGACCGACAAAAGAATTATGCAGATGTTCGAAGAAGACCTCTTGAGTATGAGGTTGGTGACCATGTGTTTATCCGGGTGACTCCGATGAAAGGCCAAGTCAGATTTGGAAAGAAGGGTAAGTTGTCGCCCCGTTACATTGGGCCGTTTCAAATTCTAGAAAGGCTTGGCCCAGTTGCTTATCGAGTCGCTTTGCCGCTGGGATTTGAGCAAATCCATAATGTGTTTCATGTGTTGATGTTGAAGGGTTATCTTCGAGACCCCTTTCATGTGATTGATTATCACCAGGTAGCTCTTGACGAAAATATAGAGTACGCCGAATGGCCGGAACGAATCATTGACGGGCAAGTGAAAAACTTAAGAAGCAAGTCCATCCCAATGGTGAAAGTGGAATGGAAAGAACACTATAGGACGGATGCCACGTGGGAAAAAGATGATGAAATGTGCCTACGCTATCCACATTTGTTTCCTAACGAAGGTAAAATAAGTTTTAAGGACCAAACTTCCTAAAGGGGGGGAAGATTGTGATAACCCTGTTCCGTATTATGCTAATTGGTCCTTATTATGAATGTGATTATGTGTTTGATATGATTCTGTGTGCCATTTATGTGAAAATATGTGGTTTTGAATTTCTATCTGTTCATCGTAGGAAAATCTGTTTGACTTTCTGCTTTGGAAATTAAATTGAAGGCCTTATTGGCCATAAAACTCGAAATTGATTATGCCATTGTGATTGGCATAATTTTTAGAGCCTACGGTGAAATTTAAATGAAAATTGATTCAGATCAAAATAATTAGATTCAGAAGGATTAATTAAGTGCTCAATTATTTAATATTAAAATAATTTGATTAAGAGGGGCTATATAAGGGCCATTATATGTTCAACCCTTCTCTTTTATTCATTTTTGGCTGATGTTAACTCAATAGAGAGAGAGGGTTGGCTAGAATGAGAGAGAGAGTGAAGGAAATTGAAGTTTGATCTTGAAGCTTGAATAATTTGAAGCCACACTCAAGAATTGAGCATAAATTGGAAGATTTGAGCCTTTAGGTGAGTAATCAACCCCTAATTCATGAGTTTGAAGTGTGATTTTGTGAATTAAAGATTAAATGGTGAGTTAGATCATGAATTGAGTTGATAGTCGAGATTGAAGTCCATGTGTGCATGCATGTAGAGAATTCCAATGAAATTACATAATCTAGCATGTAATATGTGAATTATGAAAAATTGTGGGTTGAATCATACATGCAAGCATGGTTTTAGTTGAGCTTCATGAGAATGAACACCATTTGCACCATATTATTGACATGCATGTTTGATTATTGGAGATACGGAGCTCATATGAGATTTAAGTGCATGAGTCTTGGTTATACCAAGAAATGTTGATTTATTTTGAAGAATTGGACCATGATTTTGAGCAATTGACCTCATGTTGTTTGTGTACTCATGATATATAATGTTTTTGTCTATTTTGGTACCTTAATTCGAGCTTTGGAGCCTTTGGATATCAAGTTTGAGCTCAAGAACAAGTTTTGGAAAACCCAGAATTTTTTACATCCGCTCGAGCGGGGGAACCGCTGCTCGAGCAAAAATTACGAGCTCCCAGTATATTTTACAGACATGATGTCCGCTCGAGCGGGGAAGTTTACGCTCGAGCGGGGAGCTATGTAGACTGACCTTCAGCTCGAGCATCCGAGTTCGGGCTCGAGCATGAAAATGATGTAACCAGTACTTTTGCAGACCTCTTGGGTCCGCTCGAGCGGGGACCCCTGTTTCAGAAATTTTGTAAAGACGCTCTGTGTTTCGTTTGCCGTTCTCTTTCACTTCTAAGTAGTCTTAGGCATGCATTGAGCATTGTACATGACTTAAAAGGATAAGAATGACGCCTAAAGAGGAATATGTGAATTAAGAATGGATTGGATTGTTTGTGACCCATTGTGTTCATGGAATGTGTAGGGTCGAGCTCTAGGGCAAATCATCCAGCCGATCACTGTGAGTAATATCTTAATAAAGATATCAGAAATATGCTATTTGTCCAATTACTCATCTTCCTATAAGTCTGTTAAATTGAATTGCGGACAAATGTTTGCTATGCCGAAAGAACGAATAGGCCAAAGGCCAGTTTGACATGAAAGTATGAATGGGCCAAAGGCCAGTTGGACATGAAAGTATGAATGGGCCAAAGGCCAGTTCGACAAGGAAGAATGAATGGGCCAGAGGCCAGTTTGACATGAATGAAAAAATGAATGGGCCAGAGGCCAGTTTGGCATGAATGAAAGAATGAATGGGCCAGAGTCCAGTTTGGCATGAATGAAAGAATGAATGGGCCAAAGGCCAGTCTGACATGAATGGAAGAATGAATGGGCCAAAGGCCAGTTTGACATGAATGATACAAATGAATGGGCCGAAGGCCGTATGGCATGTATGACACGAATGAATTGGGCCCGAGGCCGTATGATGTGTTTGAAACCACAGTCACTTGACCTATATTTACATATATGCTAGATAGAAATATGAATTGGGCCCAAGGCCATTTGAAGCACGCTGTTCTAAACATCGTTTGAGTATCTTCCTTATTTGATATTATTCACTGGGTTTTCGCTTACGCTCATTCATGTGTTTGTAGGTTAGCCAAGAGAGGTCCAAACCCAGCCTCAATGAAGTTTGTGTGGAACAACCAAGGATTTGAAGAGTCAACCATCGCGTCTCACACACGAGACTCGTCTTCGCCCTTTTGCTATCTCGTTTTATTTTGTCATGTTGGCGAGGACTATGGATACGTTTGTATATAGTTTTGATTGGCTGACCTTGACTTGAATGATCCTGTCTGTACAAAACTTTATATTACTGTATTTTCTGATGTGAGTTATTAATATGTATATGTGTGGTTGGTTATGATGTGCCATGTAAGCACAGCTTTATGGACAAAGTTTTAAATTTTGCTTTCGTTTGGCCCCTTTTACTCTAATGAGTTATGTCTGGTTTGGTTTGAGGCCATAGGTAATCTTAGGATTACTGGCCGGTTATGTCTTTAACCCATAGAGGCAGGTTCGGGTCATGACAATACACATGTATGAAGATGCAGCTCAGTGAGCAACAGCTGGCAAACGAATATCTGAAAAAGGAGACCAATGGCCGTCGGCCACCACCACTAGTGGCCGACAGGCACAACTTATAGCCGACAAGGTCTAAGGCTGGCCGACCGGTCACCCTTTCTTCTAGGCAAGAGGCAAGAAGCTCTTGGTCCAAAAACATGCACAAAACAGAAAGGTTTAGAGGCTTAAAGACAAGGCGTTCCGCTGAGGTCTTTGGGCGCTCAAAACGAACACAAACAAGAGCAATCATCGAGTGCACAAACGATGACGTCCAAGTCTTGAGGACGGTTAAAAATAGGGTGTCTACCGAACTAGGAAAGGCCTTACCGAATCATCTCAGTCGTCGGGAATGGTGCTTACCGACTGGAAGACACTGATGTCAAGAAGCTGCCAAGACTATGGCACACTAGCAATTTAAAGTTTTTTTAGACTCAGTGTGTTTGGTTTGAGTTTTTTGGATTACATTTTTTGAAAACTGAGTTTTTTGATTTTCGTGTTTTTTTGTGTTTAGTGAATATTCTTAAAATTTTAAACATTTATTTTACTTTTTTAGATGCACATTACTTAGATATATCTAAAAAGTAAAAAAATTGTGAAAAAATATTTTAAAAAATAAATAAATACATGAAAATACAAAAAATGTGCTGAATTCTCTTTTTTTTTTCTTTTTTCTTTTTCTTTTTTTGTATTTTTGGTATTTAGTGAACTTTTAAAAGGTTTTTTTTCACAAATTTTTTACTTTTTAGGTATATTTATGTTAGGTATGTCTAAAAAGTGAAAAAAAAATGCTTAAAATATTTAAAAAATTCAGTAAAAACAAAAAAACACGTAAAACAAGAAAGTAGAATTTTCTGAAAAGTGTTTTTTGAAAATTGTAACCAAGTAAAGTTTTTTTTTTTTTTTTTTTTAAAGATTTATGTAATGATTTTATTAGCCGAAGTCTTAATAAACTGCTAGCTTGATTCTGTTTTTATTATTGTTGACACTAGTGTGATAGGACTGAACAGTCTTATGATGATGTTTCCGAATGAAACATGACAAATAACTTAGAGTTACCATATGGTAGAGTTGCACTCAACTTGCTTAGAGTTGAACTAAGTTTACGATGTTTCGGAATGAAACGTGATGAATGACTTAGACTTTCCATATAGTAGAGTTGAACTCAACTTGCCTATGGTAGAGTTGAACTAAGTTTGGTATAGATAGATTAATAGAGACACCAAGGTAGAAAACCTCAACTAAGATTTGTTTGTGTCAAACTTCAGCAAAAATTTGAGACACAAGCTTAATGTGAACACAAGTGGTACTTAGGTTCACATTAGGGGGCAAGAAACAGGAATAGGCATGACACTTGTTCAAATTTTTGAACAATTTACAAGTTAGAGTTAGCTGGGGTAACTAGATGCTATCTTGATAAAAGACAACAAGTACAAGTAAGGAAGCAATACTTGTTGAATGTTATTCAAAGAGTTTTTGTAAAGTGCCCATTGGCCGAGATCATAGTAAAAGGTGAACTCCGAGGTAAGTTGGTCCAAGGTAACCAACTAAGGGTGCATCCGAGATGAAGTCGATACAAGGTAATACATGTCAGATGTGTTCTAACCCGAAGTGATTACACAGTTAAGGTGTACTTGGAAGAATTGCAATAATATTCTAAGTATGGAAACATGCAAGGCATAGAAGAAAAGTAGTAAGCATACATGAAGAGTGCATTCAACACTCAGAAGGAAAAGTGAAACATACATTCAAAAGAGAAAAATTGTACAGAGCAAAAGGCACTTCAGCATGGTATAGGAGACTGCTTGCTCAATTACAAACGGAGGCTCTTTGGCCCGACAAAAAGAGAAAAGATTACAGTTACTAAGGCAAACAAGTTCAGAAAAAGAAAAGAAAAAAATTCTAAGTGCTATGATCTTGGGGATTTTCAGCAGACTGTCTTGCTTCAGAGGTTGACGATGTTTCAGCCTCAGCAGACAGTTGGTTAGTTTTCTCGACACTCCTCGGCCGCCTTGATTTCAGCCTCTTTGCTCTCCAAGGCCTTCTTCAGTTTTTCCTCGGCTTGGGAAGCCTTGACTTCAGCGGCTTTACCCACAGCCTTGGCTTCTTCGATAACCGCCACAACTTCCTTGGCTTTGGTCTCGGCCTCTGTTTGCACAGCCCTTGAAGCCTTGGTTTTATCCATCAAATGGCGCTTATTGGCCTCGACTTGGTTAAGAGAAGAGAGGAGATTGGCTACTTCTTGAGTCTTCTTCACCAACTCCTTCCTTGTCATCTCGGTCTTGACCGCATATGAATGTGCATACTGGATGGCCTGCAAGGGATGAAATAGATTAGTAAAAATTTGGCTAAGTGTTGGAAAATGTTAAAAGATAAAGTAGGAAATTTACCAAGACAGAGTGCTGCATCATAAGGCCGAAATTCTCATACTCGTGGAGATCGGCCATATGATTCATGTCAACTGGAAGGAGCACGGCCATTGACAGAGTAGCACCGACCTCCACATTCTCGATCACACTGTTACCGACTATCAAAAGTCGGTCTCTGATCATGACCTTGGGTGCCCAGATCTGATTGCGGGGGAAGCTGCTGCTACCCTCTAGGTGATCAGACCTTGGCTTTTTCGGTGGTGGGGCATCAGGTGTTGCGGCCTCGACTGGCCTCTTCTCAGCTGCAGTTGAACTCTTCTCGATCTCGACCAGCTTGGAGATCGGCACAGTGTCCTCAGAGTCAACTTGCGTTACTGAGGCCTTTGTCTTAGCCCTCTTCACCCTTTTAGCTTTAGGCTTGGGTTGGGTTTGGGAAGGAGATGAGTGAACAGTCACAACCCCTAAGAGGTCGGCAAGAAGATCCTCAGCGATAGCTGGCTTATGACCCATTTCTTCAGCAGTCACAGCAACTGTAACTCTTGTGCCAAAGTTAATGGCAGGAAGAGCGACTAGAGGGTTAGTTGGATCGTATGCCAATGACTCTAAAACTCGGCCTTTTTTGCTGCGCGTTCTGCCTGCAGGAGCATTTGAAGGAATTCAGCATCGGTGTTGACATTAAAACAGAGTGATCAGTTGGGGGGCAAAAGTAGATGGTTGGTCCACTAGTTCTGATGAAGAGGCTTGATCTGGCCTTGGTGAGGAGGTGGAAGGTTGGGTAGCTACTAAAGTCTTGCTCCTTCTAGGAGTGTCAGAGAAAGGACTCAGGTATGTCGATACGTAATTGAACAACAGTGAGGCTTTGCGTTTTTCAACAGGCAAACCCAATAGCCAGAAGGTCTAGCAGAAGTCCTTTGATGGTTGGGGAAGAACTGCAAGAAAACAAGAAGCGAACATTAGTATAGATAGATAAGTTGACAAGTCTTAACAGAGATAAAGTTATGGGAGGACTCAGTTCTTACCCTCATCCTCTCTAAATACTGCTCGGCATAGAGGAAAGAGATGAAGATCGTCATCACGCGCAAACTCCTAGTTGCCTGAGATGATCAAGTAGTCATCTCCAGCGCCCTTGTTAGAGTCTGGGAGGTCGGCTGTAAGTTTGAAAGCGGTAGATCTGGGCTTGAGGTAATATGTGTAACCTGTTAAACTTAAGGCCACACATGGTGTAACAAAATTGGATGTCGACTAGTGTAATCCTAGCTTTTTCTCGGTGTACCAGTTCGATTATGCCGTTGATAACCCTATGTGAGTTGATGGCTAGTTGCATGGCGTTAAGTTTGTAATAGTGAAGGATTTCTCGGAAAAGGATGTCTAGGGGAAACTGAAGTCCACACTCAATGAATGCAACTACGATGAATGGCATGGAGTCTCCATCAGGCATGATAAAGTCCTCACTCACAGCCAACCTAATTTGAACATTGGTTGGGATAGAGAACTCTTGACGGAAGTACTCTAGTTTGGCCGGGGTATCTACCCCGCACCTGAACATTCCCATGATGTCAGCTTAAAGTGTTTTGTGTTAGATTTTAGAAAAAAGACAATGGTAGGGGTTTGAGAACCTCGACTAGACCCTAAACAGGCACTAGGAAAATGATTTTGAAGATCTGTGGGGAAATTTATTTTAGTTTTTCCTAAGTATATGGTTTATAGGAAAATCCCAAGCCTAAAACTAAGCACACAAACAAAGATGCAGGGTCAAGAATCTAGAAAGTACACTAAGAAAAAAGAAAAGAGATGATTCAGAATCAAGAAAGCAACAGAGAATCAATAGCATGGAAAGTAACAAATTTTGAAACATTGAGTAGGTGTGTGCAAATGTGCAACAATCAGGAGCAATGACAAATTGGTAAGCAACAATTCATGGCATTTAACAAATGAATCCAAGGCAATGTTCAAAAACAATAAAGGAAAACAGAATACGAACACAGGAGTACAGATTTAAATGGAAACACATGGACATCTAACAGATACAGTATAAGGCTAGTATGACACATAACAGTAAAATAGATTCAAGAAAAAGAACTGATTTGCAAATGTCTAAACATGACAATCAGAATCAGGGAATGAATAAGGAATTCGAGTAGCAAGAAACATACAAATAGATTCATAACAATATCATGCTCCAGAACAATGAAAAATTGAAAAACAGAAAAAAAAAATGAGAAGGAAGAAATCAGGGACTTACCAACTGGAGCTGAAGAAGCGGACGTCGGGATGAGGTTCGCCGGAGTCAAACGACAGTAATGACTGGAAACAAACAACGAGGAACTCGCCAAAGGAGGTAAATGGAGCAGTTACAAAGCTTCGAAGGGCTTGAAAATGGAAGTTTAGGAACTTTAGAGAGAAAAAGTCTGTGTATGGAGAGAGTGCGAGAAATGAGAAGTGAAGAGGGCAAATAGAGAGAGAGGGAATTTTGTCAAAAATACGAAAAGGCAACAAACCATAATGAATTTGCTTTGGACGACGTGCTTGTCAGGCAGCATGGGCATAAGCGACGTGACCTGATAGCGCGTGTCAAGTACGAACCAATGAGGAATGGACATGTGGACGAAATAGTTGAAAAAACTATACGTGATAGCTCATACGCAGTTAGAACTCTTGAAATTCTTGAAATGATGAGGCAATAACCTCGGCAATAGGAGTGATCTCGGTTGAGATCCTCAAAGAATTTGATTATTGGCTCTTGATCCTTGATAAAGTGAACAACCGAGTCCTGGTCACGTGAAACCGATGAGTCATGATCTCGGTCGCAGAAAAGAATGAATTTTTAGCTGACATGAAATGTGGAAAAACGATGTAAGTTCCATCACCTCAGGTAGCCGAGGTAATAGAACCTAGGGGACAGTTGTGAGGAAGTATTTTGTAAATGACAGGATGTGGCTAAGGTGAGGCTGAAGTATCAGCCGAGGTGGCACGTGGCCTGGTCATACCGCTGAGGTGATCTCGGCTAAGCTGAGGCTATCTACGGAGATACCAGAATATAAGATAAGCGGATAAGGGACAATAGTCCTAGAACGAGAGAAGATCTCAGTTTGGATAAAGATGAAGCACAAAGAGGGTTTATCTGTATCCAGCTAAGGCTCCATGATAAGCATTGAGCCTGAGTCCACTGAAGTGAGGCTTCTAAAGGGATTAGGTCACTGCCAGTTATAAAGGCAGGGCACCCCCATGGATCTTAGGTATGTGTGATATATGCTGAGCAATGAATTGTGAGTTAAATACTTGAATTGATATCTTTGAGAGATTACTGACTTGATTGTCGGAGTGGCCTTGGGTGGACGAACCACCGCCAGATTCTTATCTTCTTGTGCAAGTTGTTGGGCTTAATCTATTCTGTCGGTGCTCTCTAGCAAAGTTTCCCGTTTGGTTGTGTGGTCAAAAATCAACACCCACAGCGGCTATTCCTTATTCAAATTCTAAAAAAGCTAAAAATAAGCTATGATTCTTTAAAAGATGAACATGACCAAAATCTATTCCTTCATATTTCTTGTTTCTTTATTGGAAAGGGCAAAGATTTCACTATTAGAATCCTAGATGAATGTGGTGTTTACCCAACAGGTGGGATTCAAAATCTCATTGACAGATGTCTCTTAACGATTAATGAACAAAACAAATTGATGATGCACCAATTGCTTCGAGACATGGGAAGAGAAATTGTTTGCCAAGAATCACCCAAGGAGCCGGGTAAACGCAACAGATCATGGCACAACAATGATTCCTTTAATGTTTTGAGAGATAAAACTGTGAGAAACATACTACTATTTTACCTATTTAATTTTTTTTGGGTTCATGGATGTTCTTTTCTTATTCAAGATGTTTTATCTTATTAGGGAACAGATTCAATTGAAGGTCTTTTCCTTGACATGCATGTGTTAGGGGAAGATAATTGTTCCATGACAAGCTTTGGTGTAAATAATGCAAAATGACCCCGCTTTGAAGAACTTAGTAACAAATCATTGCTTGCAGACCAAGGCAACTCACTGAAACGACATTGTTTTGGTTTCTTCTCCTGGCACCCAATAAACATTGGTGTAAGAAATTCAAATCAGGTTGAGTTGGAAACTGATGCATTTGCAAGGATGCACAAACTTAGATTGTTGCAGCTCAATTATGTAGAAACCACGAGAGGGTACAAGGACTTCCCTAAAAGATTAAGATGGTTGTGTTAGCATGGATTTCCTCTAAAATCCATACCGAGTGATTTTTCTATAGAGAGCCTAATTGCTCTTGACTTGCGCAATAGTAGCTTGGAACAAGTTTGGAAGGGGACCAAGGTATGATTAATTATTATTTATTTATTTCTATATTTTTTTCTTTTACTGATCTTTTATTTTCAGGACCAGCATTTGAATTCTGTAAACTGCTTTCGTATTTTCAAGGAGAGTTCGTTTTCAACCCTCAATTATTCCATTGTTTAGTGGATTATGAAGTTGTATACATCCAATCTCTTTCGGCTGTGTTTGATTGGAAGATTTGATGAAAAAAAAAAATTAAAAAAAATGAAATGCAATCTTAATTTTTTTTTTTTTTTTTTTTTTGAGAGCGGAGTGGGTGCCCACAGCAGGGTGCTTGTGACAGCCAAAACGGCCCTGTTTTGTTTATAAAAATAAAAAATAAAAAAATTGAAACAAAACCCTATTGAGCCACCGTTTTACCGTTGTGTAACTTTTAGGCTTTGGTTGATTTTAGGAAAAAATGAGAAGTACAAAAAGAAAAACATATATATATATCAATTTGTAAAATATTTTTTGGATAAATTACGACAATAGTCTTTATACTTTGGTTTTTATGTGATTTTAATCCTTATAATTTTAATTGGCTCAATTTTAACACTGAATTTATAATTTTGTCTCAATTTGGTTTAATTGATTATAATTTTTAGTATTTTTTTATGAAAAATATGCATATAAGTATCATGTGTTATATTTTTAAAGATAAAATTATAATTTTATTCAATTCAGTTAGTTAACCTCAACCAACTTAGTGATAATTTTTTTTTAAAAAACCACTAACCTTATTGTCAATTGGACCAAATTAAAGCAAAATCTAAAATTAAGGATCAAAGTTGAACCAATTGAAAGCGTAAGGTTCCTGGTCCAATAGTGCATTAGGTTTGGAAGCAGTGTAATCTGAACTATGTCTAGCTGGCTGAGGGTGGGCTGAGTATGGTTGCAGCTGAGATGGCCTCTGGTGTGCTCTGCTGTGATGGTCTCTACTATGTTTTTCTTTTGGATGCATTGCTTCTTTGCTGTTCAGTTATATTCAGGCTACAAATCCTGCTAGTTGATGCTGGTCTGTTATGCTTTTGTTGTGGTCTGTTATGTTGGTTTGCTTAGTTCTGCCTGTGTGAATGAATCTTGCTAATCTGTTCGGTTATCTGCTGATGTTGGCCCACAACTGGCTGATTTCTATTATTTGTTTCACTGTGAGTATCTGGATTGAATGGTGTGCTGAATTCTGATCCGCTCTGATCTGTTCTGTTTTGTTTTCTACTTGTGTGTATATCTGGACTACAAATGGATTGAGGATTGTTGGCTTGGCTGATCTGTTATTGTTTACTCTGGTTGGAGCCTTAATGACTTGGAGATGCTTTTTGCACTAGTTTGATGTGTGGGTGAAGAAGTGGGGAGTGTTGTGTTTCTGGCTGCTTTAGTTGCTTGTTCCCTCTTTTGTTGGTTTCTCACCAACCTCTTGGCTTGAGCTAGTAGATGATTTTGCATTCTTCTTCGTACCAACCTAGTTAGGATTAGGGAGATATGTGATGATGCTTTCTGCTCTTGTCTTCCCTCTTTATTGATGTATTCCAAGTTGTACTAGTTGCTTTGTTTTTATCAATAAAGTTTTTTTGGTGATCAAAAACATAAATAAAAAAAATAAAAAAAAAAATTTGAAAGTATAAGAGCCAAAATGACATGAGGGATTAAATATAAAGATTACCGGTGTAATTTGGCCAAAAAATTTTAGGGTAAATTGCACCAATAGTTCTTATATTTTGTCTATGTGCTTTTTGTTCATGTTATTTTAATTGACTCAATTTGACTATATATTTTTTACTTTGTCTCAACTTGATTCAATTTATTATAATTGTTAAATATAAATACATATATATATATATATATATATATTTATAAAAATGTGTATATAAGTAACATGTGTCACATTTAAGAGCAAATTTATAAACTTTATCAATTTATTGAGTCAACATCAACTAACTTAGTAATTCTTTTTCATCAAAAATCGTAACATCATTATCAATTAGACCAAATTGACACAAAAAAACTAAAATTAATGATTAAAATTATTTTTTTTAAAATTTTAAATTTAGGGTAAATTATATCGACAATCCTTCAATATACCTAAATTTTATCCAATGTATTGTATTTATCCCTACACTTTCAATTGACTCAATTTTGATATTTAATTTTAGTTTTTTATGCTAATTTGTTCCAATTAATAATGACATTAGGATTTTTGATGAAAAATAATTACCAAGTTGGTTGATGTTAACTCAGTAAATTGATAAAGTTTATAAATTTGTTCTTAAAATGTGACACATATCACTTATATGTGTATTTTTCATTAAAAAAAATAACAATTATAATGATTGAATAAAATTGGTACAAAGTCCAAAATACAACCAAATCGAGTCAATTAAAATTACATGAACCAAAAACATAAAAGTAAAATATAAGAATTATCGGTGCAATTTATCCTAGATAAAAATTTAACAAAAAATTGATTTTGAGACAAATAAAAATATTATAGATTTTTTTTTACTTCCCATTTTTTCCCAAAATCAACCTAAGCCTAAAAGTTACATTACAGTAAAACGGTGGCTCAAAAGCTGTTTGTTTCAAAACTTATTTATTTTATTTTATTTTATTTATTTATTTATTTATTTTTGTAATAAAAAAAAACTGTCTCGTTTTGGTTGTGACCGCACCCTCCCATTTCCTTTTTGTTTGGTTATAATAGAAAATAAAAGAGAAAAAAAAAAGTGTGAGGGAAATACAATCCTGCTTTTTATCTTTTGGGTTTAATTAGGCTATTTTCTTTCTTCATTTCTCAACTCAACTAAACATCACTTGTAATTCAAATCCTATCAATTCTTTCTCATTTTCTTTCCCTTTTCATTTCTCGCTTCAAACCTTTCAAACAAACACAACCTAATGGAAAGGAAAAAGAAAATGCAATCCTATTTTTGGTTTGGTTATAATGGAGAACATAGGGGAAAAGAAAGTGAGAGGGAAATGCAATCTCACTTTTTGTCTTTTGAGTTTACTTAGCTATTTTCTTTCTCCAATTCCCAACTCAACTAAACATAGTTTGGAATTCAAATTCTATCAATCAATTCTCATTTTCTTTCTATTTCCCTTTCTTTTTCTATTTCTCTCACCAAATCATCCAACTAAACGCAATCTAAATGAGTCAAGAGATCAATTGAGTTGAGGATTCAACATGGGTGCTCCAATTCCAATGATAAAAATGGTAAAAGAAACAATACAAAGAATCCAAAGCAATAAGGTGTGAATTTGCTAGGTATTGTGAGAGGTTTTGATTAATATTGTATTTTATTCTTCAAAGTGAATCGGTACTTGACCTTTGGGCTCGTGATATTTTCAATCATTATTGGAAGTGTTCTAATAGTGATTGTTTTCCACGTTAAAATTGATTGCGTTTGATTGATTCAATTGTTAGATAGGTGAAATTCACCTTTGTAAATATTAGATTGGATCTATCCTTGTTCTATTGAGAATAAGTAAACGATATTCGTTAAGGATTAGCTTGTTTGCAGTCTACTTTGTGAATTAGATCATGTTGTTTGGGTCTAAGGGGCCTATAATGGGTCCCGACTCGATGATTTGAATCGTTAATTTTTTTTACCACAATGTGTTGTTCATCCATAAAAAAAATCAAGTTAATCCAATAATTGTACCTATGTCATTTTATGGCATTTATTTGGGAAAAAAAAAATAAATAAATATTATTTGAAAACTAGACAGATCGTTTTTAACGAAACAAATGTAATAAACTAACGAGGTTATGATTATCGGATCGACTTAATTTTTGTAATGGATGATTTACACTGTAACGCCCTCAAAATAAACCCATAAATCCTATATTCAAGACATCCATAAACTTAAGAGAATGAAGCATAATTCTATTTATCAGAGTATTCATTACGAAAGTATTATATGTTGACATCAAAAGTAAATGTCCTACGGGCTTACAACTTTTCAAGCCAACACTTGGTTACAAAAAGAGAGTACTAACTCAAAACACAAAATAAGCCCTTGGCCTGATTTACATGTAATACACAAAATAATCACAAAATGGAAGCCTTCAGCTTCTACAACCTCCCAAGCTACATTCTTGGAGACGGCATATCACTTGTACCTGAAAATGATGTCCCATATAGGGTGAGCCAACGCCCAGTAGAGATATGCTAAACATAATATGAGCAATAGCTAAAATATTAGCATTTAATAAATGTTTAACTCATACAAACCAATGTACAACACAATCCAATTCCATGACAGATATGTCCATATTTCATTCCACTTTCCTTTATTATCAAATTTTCAATTCATAACATGGCTCAGAACCTGGCCAATAATTTAATGAGACTATGACTCATATTAAAGCACTTCCTTTCTAAATGAGATAACAACTCATATCAAAATACTTCCATACTTCACAACAGATACACGTATTTGCTGTATCAGTGTCATATTAAAACACTTCCATACTTCACAATAGATACACATATTTGTTGTATCTATGGAGTCCATCCCCTATCTCCTCCCAAATAATATCCGGTTTAGGAGTCCATCCCCTATCTCCTCCCAAACCGTGGAGTACATCTCATATCTCCTCCCACACAATACAATGTATATAAACACTTATCATATACAATGATCATTCAATACACGTATTCGATGTATTATTCCAACCGTCATATTCAATGACATATTCAATGTGTTTAGTTTCAGTTTTCCCTAATCAACATACAGTGTCTACAACAATCAAGACTATCTTCCACCGATAGCCCAAAACAATTATTTCTAAACAGATAATAAATGTATCAACAGATAAATTATCAATATTTCCAAAGGTGAGTGATTAACTTATCCAACTCCACCATTCATTCTCATAACTCCTCAATTTCATTATTTCTAACTCAATTTCATATTTTCATAACTTTTCAAATTAATTTTACAAATTAATTCATAACAACAAATTAGGGCTTTCCTCCCCCTTTTCTCAACATTGACCCAAAGGCTCAAATATTTTCATTAAACATCAATAACCTCATTTTAAGACCCAAAATATACATGTATGAGTCAAAAGAACAAAACCCCTCTTTATATATTTTGAAACCCTAACCCCCAAAATCACCCAACTTCAACATTACGTCAAAATGACTACAAGTTTATGTCAAAGACCATAAATATGAGCAGTTATCCCTACCTCAAATGGAGAGACCCAAAGGTGATGATGAAGAAATTCGAAATGCTCCAAAACCAAAGATTTTCGGATTGAAATGTAGCCCAAGCCAGGCTCTACACTTTTTGCAAAAGAACTAAGGGAGAAGATCACTCAAGCTAGATGATTTCTTAGAGAGAAGTTGTATTCTAGATAGAGGAGCTCTCAAATGAGGGTTTTGAAAAGGTAGAGAGAGAGAGAATACCGAAAAAGTGATCCAGAAAGCTATTTTTCGGACTGATATACTGCACTCCCCGCTCGAGCATCAGACACAGACTCACGCTCGAGCGTCAAAAGTGCCGCTCAAGCGCAGGATGCACACTTCCAGAAGTTTTGCAGTCAATGGTCCCCGCTCGAGCGTGAAAGTGGACGCTCGAGCGTCCGAAGACCTACAGAACAAAATGCTGGGAGATGAATAATCACGCTCGAGCGTCAAAATGCCCGCTCGAGTGGAGAAGCAAAAACAAAGGGCCCGCTCAAGCTTCAAAAGCCCTGCTCGATCGGGAAGGCCAAAATCTGGGCATCAACTTTTGGTTTCCAAACGCAACCAACCTGTTTCAAACCTGCCCAACACAACCCAAGACTCAAATACAAAGAGGAAATGATGGAAACAGGAATAAGACAACAACACATCCACAGAACCAAGTCCGGAATACAATAAACACTGAAGGGAAAACCGGGATCGCCATATACACATTGTCTAAAAAATGAACAATTTGAATCATTGAGATAGGACCTGTAATGGGCTACATGGGCTTGAAAAAAATGGTCTAATCCAAGACAACCTAATGCTTATTCATTAACAGTTAATGATGTCTTAATGTAATATATTTTTAAAATAATAATAAGAAAAATAATATATAAGTCTATTTTTTATACTCATTTTCTAAATTTAATGATGTGTAAGTGAGATGATTAGTTGATGATTATAGAAGATAGGAGAGAGAGTATTACCTTAGATATTTTAATTAATTGTCACATTATCTATTACTATTATAAAAGTGTGAAGAGCCTGCCATGTTTTCTACAATTTTTTTAAAAATTTCAATTTTACCTTCTCAAATCTATTATATTTTCTAAAAGTAATGAAGAACCCCATATAAACTAATTATCTCTTTATTTTTGGAGTTGAACACTCAAAAACGATATATCTATTTCCAAGAGTCCTATATAAATAAAATAAATAAAAAAATCATCTCCCTTCTTATAAAAAAAAAAAAGGCGTTTCCTTATTTTTTACATTGATGATGATTGAAGAACAAAAAACAATTACTCTTTCTTATTTCTTGTGCCTGTTTCTATACTGATATATATAATATTTATAATTTTCTATCATGGATCAAATCACTGTGAATAATTTTGGTTGAATCTTAAATTTGTATACATTCGTTCGAATCTAGGTAGAGAAAAGCACATGCGTTTTTAAAATAGAGATTTGTGCTGCATCACAAAAATTTGCAGGTTATTTTCGTACACTTTCTTTTTGTTTAAATTATATTTTATGAATTGTAATATTTTACATGGTACTTTAATAACTAAGATATGATGTCAAAATTCTAAACAATAATCACTTTCATTGGTTTTATTTTTAAATCTATTTTTTTAGTTTTTGGTTTTTCATATTTTCTCAATTTTGGTGATTAAAGATACTGAAATTTCTTCATATTTTATATTGAAATTATACTTTTACATGAAAAAAAAAATTCTAATATCTAATAATTTAAATATAATTAAAAAGAAAAATATTGGTAAAAATTTTATAAATTCAAACATGTACTAATTTTTAATTATTATTATTTTGTTGTTGTTGTTATTATTATTATTATTATTATTATTATTTAATATTTATAATTTTTTTTTCTAAAAAGAATACACAACATTTGTAACTTTATTTAGATTAAGTGAATCTAAATCTAAAAGTAAAATTAAAAAGTAAAAGAATATTAAATTAAGTGAATCTAAAATGAAAATAAAAGGGTTATTAAAAAAATAGTGTCAAAGACAAAAAAATGAAAATACAAAAATTCAAAATAAAAGTTTGAAAAAACAAACCAAACCAAACCAAATCAAGCCAAACATTATAAACTTCTCTCTGTTTGAAATCTTTCTTCACTAATCTTCAATTTTACACAAATTATTCACAAATTTCTTTCAATTTTTAGGTGAATTTAATAATCTAATTAAAAAATGGTGCGTACACAACATATTGTAATACTAAACATCTATATTATGACCAACTCTTTAATTGTGAATAATTAATTTCTCATTGTTACCTGTATTATATTATTGCAAAATATTTCACATATTATTTTTGTGATATCTTATATATGTCAATGTCTATATATATAAATATAAATTTACCTATGTTACTTTATTCATAATTGTCAATCTGTAATGCTATATTACTATCGGATATTTTAGTTTTCTAACATGTATCTCTTTAGTAATATAGTTATATTTGTTAGGAAAAAATAGCAGAATTGTGTATTGTTCTCTTATAAACTTATGTTGAATACATATATATATACATGTCATAGAAATAAGTGTCCACAACACACACTTTCAATAACAAATCAAAACTTTGCAAAACACCTATATCACAGTAATAATTGTACTTTTTTATATATTTTTTTTTTTCACAACAATTGTATAGTAATTATATACTAATGACTAATATTGTATTTTTCATCATGCAAATACTCATGGCACAAGAAATGAGACTCAACAACTCTTGATATATAAAAATTTATTACATATTGATATTAATGCATTTTTACATCCACTACAAGAAGTTTCACTTTTGGCGACTAAATTTTTAGTCGCCGAAAGGCTTTCGCGACTAAATTTTTTGGTCGCAGAATTAGTAGCTGAAGAGTTGTCGTGTAACGCCCTAAAAAATAAGACTTAAAACAATCATGCACAAGATCTATAAATAATAAAAGAAACGTTATATTTACGTTCATCAGAGTGTTCTTTACAAAAGATGCTACATGTTAACAAACAAAATAAATACCCTAAGGGCTTACACCTTTCCAAGTGGACACTTGGTTACAACAAAAGAGGGTCAGAAGCCCTTTACATTTAAAGCCATCAACTTGGAAATAAAAAAAAAAAAACATATAAACATAAAGTGAAACAACAAAACGGAGACTTCAGCCCCCTAAACCTCACAAGCTATGTCCTTGGAGGTAGCATGTCACCTGTACCCGAAAATGGCATCTCAAGTAGGGTGAGCCAAAGCCCAGTAGAGATATGCTAAGCAGTATATGAGAATCAACTAAAACGTTAACATTCGATAAATGTTTAGCACTTATATACCAACTCGCATTCCTTTCATAACCAAACAACATTTACATCCATGCCTTATTGCAATCCCATTTATTTACCCATGTTCAATTCATTGTTCTATAAATAACATAAAATGAGACTACAACTCATTTAACAACACTTCAATAACAACATCATTCATGCACTTCCAACTCTTGCCATTTTACGGAACTACGTCCGAGGGAACTAGCACCCATAAATAAATAAAGTTTCGGGACTTTCACCCTGGATACTCCGCTTAACTTAGTCATCAATGGAGTCCATCCCTTATCTCCTCCCACACAATGAAGTACATCCCCTATCTCCTCCCACACAAAGACACATATACAATGTATTAAACATGTTGGCATATACAACTGTTAGGTTTTTATTCTTGGCAATCCCGTTTGACAAAACTCCTTTAAGCTGTATTTGTTTTCGCACTTTTATTTCAGTGAGACTATGAGTGTTTAGCTACAAATCCAACCCGAATCGAGCCTTGCAGAGAAGTTTGTGATGTTAATGCTTTCAAGATTGCCACTTCGCTGATTATGACAGGGGTCGAGCTGCCCGGTTAGCTCACGGGCCGAAGCAAAATGCAAAATTGCATTCAAAATTGCATGTCTACCATTGCTCGCTCGAGCCAAGTAGTGCTCGCTCGAGCTAAGGCTTGCTCGCTCGAGCTAAGGAGTTCTCGCTCGAGCGAAGGATTGCGTCCGTACAAAAACCTGAAAGAGTTCATTGCTCGCTCGAGCCAATAAGTCCTCGCTTGAGCCAAGGCACTAGTAAAAATCACGCGAGTTAAGGATCTCGTTCGAGCGAGGGAAGCTTCGCTCGAGCGAGCTTCAAAATCCGGATTTCTATAAGGAATTGGTTTTCTTCCAAAACTAGGATTACTTTGGATTTCTATACGTAGTTGGTTTTCTCCCAAAACTTTACTGACCCCTTCAGATCTTCTTTTTGGATATTAAGGTTTATATCTGGGGATATTTTGCTAGTTTTCTTTGATGTTTTGAATGAGTATTCAACTCATGGTTTAAGAAACATACATCAAAGGTTTGTTTGTTTATTCTACACAAAAGAGAGAGTTGTTCTTTGGTGGATTCTGACGAATTTGAGCCTGAAGCTTTGGTGGATTCTGGAGTGGCTCATCGTCAAGACAATTCTGAGGTGAAGACGGGGTTGGAAGAGACATATAGAGGTTGGTTCAATTCGGGCGTGGATTCGCTAGGTAATTGAGAGTATACCTGTGTAATTCCTTTATATCTTCTTAGTGGATTGTTTTGTGGCTGTTGCCCGTGGTTTTTTTTTATCACAATTGAAGGTGTCCAATTGTGGTTTTTCCACGTAAAATCGTTGTGTCAATTTGTCATGATTATTTGATTGGGATTGTTATATATTGCTTAAAATTGTTACATAATCACAAATCAACGTCTAGGGGATTTCTAGATTTTTCAACAATGACCCAACAATTCACATATTCAACATTTTAATCCAACCGTCATATCCACTGACATAATTCAATTGATTAGTTTTAATTTACCAAATCATCATGCAGGGTCTACAACAATCAAGACTATCCTCCACCGATAGCCCAAAACAGTTATTTCTAAACAGATAATAAATTTACCAAACAGATAAATTATCAACTTTTCCATAGGTGGGTGATTATTCAATCCAACCACACCATTTAATCACAATTCTCCCCAATTCCATAATTTCACAATGAATTCACTATTTATACAAAGTAGTTATTTAATTCCAAACTTGGGCATTTTCCCCAAAATTCCACAACATTGACCCAGAGGTCCAAACCTCACCGTTTCAACAATTATACACCAATAACCTCATTTTAAGACCCACACGCACATATGGAGTTTAAAATAGAAAACCTCTCTTTCAAACATTTCAAGCTTCAAGCCCTAACTTGCAAAAATTTCCAAATTTCACCATTTATACAAAATGACTAACATTTATGTTAAAGCTCATAAGGTGAGTAGATTATCCCTACCTCAAAGTTAGGAGCCCAAAGGAGAAGAAGAAGGAAACTCAAGATGCTCCAAATCCACACTTTTTTTTATCAAAATGTAGCCCACGCGAAGCTCAAGCCTTAATACAAAGGGAGTAGGGTAGAAGAACCCAATATCAAGAGTATTTGTAGAGACAAAGGGTACTTTGGAGAGAGAGGCAGCCGAATTAGGGTTTTTGGATGAAAAAGTGATAAATATCACACTGCTGCCAATTGATATAATCGAGGCTCGCTCGAGCGAAGGAGTTGTCGCTCGAGCGACCAGAAACAACAAATACCTCGTTCGAGCACAAGAAGTGTCGCTCGAGCGCATAATGAGAAGCTTCAGGTCTACTACACAAATGCACGCTCGAGTGCAAGAGTGCTCGCTCGAGCGAAGGAATACAAAACATAGGGTTCACTCGCTCAAGCGCAAGATGCGTCGCTCGAGCAAAGAATACCAACCTTTAGGTTTTACAAAGACAGACGCACGCTCGAGCGCAAGAGTTCTTGCTCGAGCGAAGAGACAACACCCAAGGCTCGCTCGAGCGACAAAAGCCTCGCTCGAGCGAAGAAGCCAAAAATCTGGACAGCAACCATTTGTTTCAACTAACAACCAACTTGTTTCAAACTTATTCAACACATCCCACAACTCAAATAAAAGGAATTAAAGGATGGAAACAAGATATAGACAACAACAACCAACCACGGAACCCAAGTTCGGAATACAATAAATGAAGGGGAAAAACCGGGATCACTATATGTCAGGAAAGCTAATTGGCGACTAAAATTATTTTAGTCACCAAATGTATTCATTTGCCAACTAAATATTTTGTCACCAAAAGGTTGGAAAAAAAATTAAATAATACATATTCAGTGACCAATTTTTTTGTCACCAAAAGCCTCAATTATTGTTAACAACCAAAGATTTAGTCGCGTAAAAAGTTTTTAGCTACTAAATATATTAGTCGCCTAAAGTAAATACTAGTGTTTTGGCTACTAAAGTTTTTGTCACCTAAAGTCAAATTTTTTTTGCTACTAAAATTTTAGTTGGCAAATAATTTTTGTTTTGGCTACTAAAAATTTAGTCGCCTAAACTCCCACATTTTTTGCTACTAAAATTTTAGTCGGCAAATAGTTTTTGCTTTGGCTACTAAAAATTTAGTCGCCTAAACTCCCACATTTTTTGCTACTAAATTTTTAGATGGCAAAAGTGTTTTAATTCAGCTTTTGTTTTTAGCTACAAAATATCTCAGTCGTCAAATGTTTGATTTTCTTTTGGCTACAAAACTTTTAGTCGCCAAATGTTTGATTTTCTTTTGGCTACAAAACGTTTACTCACCAAATGTTTGATTTTTTTTTTTTTTTTTTTTTGCTACAAAACTTTTAGTCGCCAAAAACATGATATTATGTTTTATTGCAAATATTATAATTTCTTCATAACCTGTCTGTATTCCATGCAACCTGTAATACGTATATAAATAAAATGATACATATACTATCAATCATTCCACAATCTGTATCCGTATGCAAAAAATAAATAACTTTAACTGTCAAACCAACTATTGTCCAAACTAAAATAATAATTCCATACAAAATATAGAATCATACAAAAATCAAAGCCCTCCACATGCAAAAATTACATTTACTACCCTGTGAAATGATCATTTGGCATGGTACAAATTACCATCGTAATCTGTACCATGACAAAAGGTGATGTATGTACCAAGACAAAAGTACATCTATGTACCACGACAAAAAATCATATATATGTACGGCGACAAAAGGTGATCTATGTACCATGCCAGTAATTATCTGCTGGCTGCCAAAAGTTTGCTGTATTAGCAATAGTGAACTGCACAAAAGCCGGGGATGACAAAAGTATTATATTAGTTCTATACAAAAGTGAAATTTCTTCTCCATAAACCAAAATATTACTCTGAAAGTCCACACAATAAAGTCATCTACAAAAAACAAAAAACAAAAAAAAAACATTAGAATTAGACCAAAAATGCCCAACTTCATGAACGAATTTGGCAACAAGTGACAAATAACATATCAAAGAAGCAACCTTCCATGATGAATCAATTATCAGTCTTTCTAAAGTCTTTTTTTATAAGGAACATTGTTAAATGCAGAACAATCATTACTAAATCTGTCATTACTAACATAAAGCTAATGTAACAATCTTCTATTTGTATGCAACATGTATCCAAATTTTGTGGCTAAACCAATATCAAAGCCCAATTTCTTTTTACCAACTTCCTCATTAATTGTTTGCAAAAGGCACTTGAATCATTAGATTGGGTATAAAACTATTCCTACTTATTAATTTCTGTCAGTGCCAATTCATTCAGGATATTAGAACATGTGAGAAAAATAATAACAAAAATAAAGCTCAATCACAAAAGGAAATATGTAGAAATGTTTGTTGAGACACCTATAAGTGGCTCATCAAAGAAAGAATACTTGATATCTCATGAAGCACATGGCCTCAGACACACCATTCAGAGTTTGATACTTGTATGAAAGCTTAAATATAATATAACACACTTGTGTACATTCAAGAAATTCATATAATATAACAAGGCATAAAATGAGTTAATATTGGTTTCTGAATATTTTTCCCATATTTTTCCATTACTCTACATCTCCAATAAATAATTGTATTCACTATACACTTCCAACCACAAAAAATCTCAAAACAGATGCTTAGAAAAACTTAACGAACAATACTTGCATCTAGTGTCATTCCAGTTTGAGAAAAGACAATTAAAGTGGAAAAGAATAACAATCGTTGGATGATCTATCATGGCAACAACAATAACTAACAAAATGCAGAACCAATCATGTGTTGATCTATCATGGCAATAACAAATACTAACAAAATGCAGAACTCACATACCAAGCTCCTACAAGTTCACATCCGGAGCAAGAAAAGAATTTTCCTTCATCTTATTTGTATGAATCAGAAGAACAATGTGCACTTCAAAAAAATCTCTTTTTTCTTTCGGGGGCTGTTTTGAATTTTCGCCACCGAAACACCGTTTTTCGAGTAAGTTTAAGGTGTATTCAGCTCTAACTCCCAACCTAAGGGTCCGAATTACATTTTGTCAGTTGTCACAAGTCCTATTTGTCATGGGGAAGCTACCCCGTGAGAGTCACACGGTGGTTCGGGAGCTGTTTTGAATTTTTGCCCCCGAACCGCCCTTTTTCGAGTAAATTTTGGGTGTATTCGGCTCTAACTCCCAACCTACGGGTCTAGATTACATTCCGTCAGTTGTCAGAAGTCCTATTTGTCATGGGGAAGCTGCCCATGAGAGACACACGGTGGATCGGGGGCTGTTTTGAATTTTTGCCCTCGAAACGCCCTTTTTCGAGTAAGTTTTGGGCGTATTCGGCTCTAACTCCCAACCTACGGGTCCGAATTACACTCCCCAGTTGTCACAAGTCCTATTTGTCATAGAGAAGCTGCCCGTGAGAGTCACACGGTGGATCGGGGGCTGTTTTGAATTTTTGCCCCGAAACGCCCTTTTTTTAGTAAGTTTTGGGCGTATTCGGCTCTAACTCCCAACCTACGGGTCCGAATTACATTCCGCCAGTTGTCACAAGTCCTATTTGTCATAGGGAAGCTGCCCATGAGAGTCACACAGTGGTTAGGGGGCTATTTTGAATTTTCGCCCACGAAACGCCCTTTTTCGAGTAAGTTTTGGGCGTATTCGGCTCTAACTCCCAACCTACGGGTCTGAATTACTTTCCGTCAGTTGTCACAAGTCCTATTTGTCATGGGAAAGCAGCCTGTGAGAGTCACATTGTGGTTCGGGGGCTGTTTTGAATTTTCGCCCCTGAAACGCCCTTTTCCGAGTAAGTTTTGGGCGTATTCGGCTCTAACACCCAACCTATGAGTCCGAATTACATTCCGTCAATTGTCACAAGTTCTATTTGTCATAGGGAAGCTTTCCATGAGAGTCACAAGGTGGTTCAGGGGCTGTGTCGAATTTTCGCCCCCGAAACACCCTTTTTCGAGTAAGTTTTGGGCGTATTCAACTCTAACTCCCAACCTATGGGTCTGACTTACATTTTGTCGGTTGTCACAAGTCCTATTTATCATGGGAAAGCTACCCGTGAGAGTCACATGGTGGTTCGGGGGATATTTTGAATTTTCGCCCACGAAACGCCCTTTTTCAAGTAAGTTTTGGGCGTATTCGGCTCTAACTCCCAACCTACGGGTCCGAATTACATTCCGTCATTCGTCACAAGTCCTATTTGTAATGGAGAAGCTTCCCGTGAGAGTCACACAATGGTTCAGGAGCTGTTTTGAGTTTTCGCCCTCGAAACGCCCTTTTTTGAGTAAGTTTTGGGCGTATTCAACTCTAACTCCCAACCTACGGGTCCGAAAAACGTTTCGTTAGTTGTCACAAGTCATATTTGTCATAGGGAAACTGTCTGTGAGAACCACACAGTGGTTCGGTGGCTGTTTTGAATTTTCTCCCCCGAAGCGCCCTTTTTCAACTAAGTTTTTGGCATATTCGGCTCTAGCTCCCAGCCTACGGGTCTGGATTACATTCCGTCAGTTGTCACAAGTCTTATTTATCATGGGGAAGCTTTTCTTGAGAGCCACATGGCCCTTTCGGTCCTGTTTTGTGTTTTCGCCCTCGAAACGCCCTCTGTCGACTAAGTTTAGGGCGTATTTGACTCTAACTCCCAACCTACGGGTCCGAATTACATTCCGTCGGCTGTCACAAGTCCTATTTGTCATAGGGAGCTACCCGTGAGAGTCACATGGTAGTTCAGGGGCTATTTTGAATTTTCGGCCCCAAAACGCCCTTTTTCGAGTAAGTTTTTGTCATATTTGGCTCTAACTCCCAACCTGCGGGTCTGAATTACATTCCGTCAGTTGTCACAAGTCCTATTTTTCATGGGGAAGTGGTCTGTGAGAGTCACACAGTGGTTCAGGGGCTATTTTGAATTTTTTTCCTTGGAAACGCCCTTTTTCAAGTAAGTTTTGGCCATATTCAGCACTAACTCCCAACCTACGGGTCTGAATTACATTCCGTCAGTTGTCACAAGTCCTATTTGTCACGGGAAAGCTGCCCATGAGCGTCATATGGTGGTTCGGGGCCTATTTTGAATTTTCGTCCCAAAAACGCCATTTTTCGAGTAAATTTTGGGAGTATTTGGCTCTAACTCCCAACCTACGTGTCTGAATTACGTTTCATCAGTTGTCGTAAGTCCTATTTGTCATGGGGAAGCTGTCTGTTAGAGTTGCACGGTGGTTCGGGGGCCGTTTTGAATTTTCACCCCCGAAATGTCCTTTTTCGAGTAAGTTTTGGGCGTATTCGGCGCAAACTTCCTGCCTACGGGTCTGAATTACATTCCGTTTGTTGTCACAAGTCCTATTTGTCATAGGAAAGCTGTCCATGAGAGTCACACAATGCTTCGGAGGCTATTTTGAATTTTCGCCACCGAAACGCCTTTTTTCGAGTAAGTTTTGGGCGTATTCGGCTCTAACTCCCAACCTACGGGTCCGAATTACATTCTGTCCAATGTGACAAGTCCTATTTGTCATGGGGAAGCTGCCCATGAGAGTCACATGATAGGGCTGTTTTGAATTTTTGCCCCCGAAACGTCCTTTTTTGAGTAAGTTTTGAGCATATTCAGCTCTAACTCCCAACCTACGGCTCCGAATTACATTCCATCAGTTGTCACAAGTCCTATTTGTCATGGGGAAGCTGCCCGTAAGAGTCACACGGTGGTTCAGAGGGTGTGTTGAATTTTCGCCCTCGAAACACCCTTTTTTGAGTAAGTTTTGGACGTATTCGGTTCTAACTCCCAACCTACGGGTCCGAAAAACATTCCATCAGTTGTCATAAGTCATATTTATCATGGGGAAACTGTTTATGAGAGCCACATGGTGGTTCGGGGGCTGTTCTGAATTTTCTCCCCCGAAACGCACTTTTTCAACTAAGTTTTGGGCGTATTCAGGTCTAACTCCCAACCTACAGGTCCAGATTACATTCTATCAGTTGTCACAAGTCCTATGTGCCACAGGGAAACTATTCGTAAGAGCCACATGGCCGTTCGGGGCCTGTTTTGTGTTTTCAACCCCGAAACGCCCTTTGTCGACTATGTTTAGGGCGTATTCGACTCTAACTCCCAACCAAGGGGTCCAAATTACATTCTGTCAATTATCACAAGTCCTATTTTCTATGAGGAAGCTGCCTGTGAGAGTCACATGGTAGTTTGGGGGCTGTTTTGAATTTTTGCCCTTGAAATGCCCTTTTTTGAGTAAGTTTTGGTCATACTCGGCTCTAACTCCCAACCTGCAGGTCCGAATTACATTCCGTCAGTTGTCACAAGTCCTATTTGTCAAGGGAAAGCTGCCTGTGAGAGTCACACGGTGTTTCGGGGGCTGTTTTCAATTTTTGCCCCCGAAACGCCATTTTTCGAGTAAATTTTGGGCGTATTCGGCTCTAACTACCAACGACGGGTCCGAATTACATTCCGTCAGTTGTCACAAGTCCTATTTGTCATGGTGAAGCTGCTTATGAGAGTCACGTGGTGGTTCGGGAGCTGTTTTGAATTTTTGCCCCAAAAATGACCTTTTTCGAGTAAGTTTTGGGCGTATTTAGCTCTAACTTCCAACCTATGGGTCCGAATTACTTTCCGTCAGTTGTCACAAGTCCTATTTGTCATGGGGAAGTTTCCTGTGAGAGTCACATAGTGGTTTAGGGGCTGTTTTGAATTTTCACCGCGAAACACCCTTTTTCGAGTAAGTTTTGGGCGTATTCGGCTCTAACTCCCAACTTACGGGTTCGAATAACATTCCGTCAATTGTCACAAGTCATATTTGTCATGGGGAAACTGTCCGTGAAAGCCACATGGTGGTTCGGGGGCTATTTTGAATTTTCTCCCCCGAAACGTACTTTTTCGACTAAGTTTTGGCCGTATTCGGCTCTAACTTCCAACCTACGGGTCCGGATTACATTCCGTCAGTTGTCACAAGTCCTATTTGTCATGAGAAAACTGTTCATGAGAGCCACACTGCCGTTCGGGGCCTGGTTTGTGTTTTCGCCCCCGAAACACACTTTGTCGACTAAATTTTGGGCGTATTCGGCTCTAACTCCCAACCTACGGGTCCCAATTACATTCCGTCAGTTGTCACAAGTCCTATTTGTCATGGGGAAGCTGCTTGTGAGAGTCACATGGTGGTTGAGGGGCTGTTTTGAATTTTCACCCCCGAAACGCCCTGTTTCGAGTAAGTTTTGGGCGTATTCGGCTCTAACTCTCAACCTACGGGTCTGAATTACATTATGTCTGTTGTCATAAGTCCAATTTGTCATGGTGAAGCTGCCCGTGAGAGTCACAAAGTGGTTCAGGGGTTGTTTTGAATTTTCACCCCTGAAACGCCTTTTTTCGAGTAAGTTTTGGGCGTATTTGGCTCTAACTCCCAACCTACGGGTCCGAATAACATTCTGTCAGTTGTCACAAGTCATATTTGTCATGGGGAAGCTATGCGAGAGAGCCACATGGTGGTTCGGGAGCTGTTCTGAATTTTCTCTCCCGAAACGCACTTTTTTGAGTAAGTTTTGGGCGTATTCGGCTCTAACTCCCAACCTATGGGTCCGGGTTACATTCCATCAGTTGTCACAAGTCCTATTTGTCATAGGGAAACTGTCTGTGAGAGCCACGCGGTGGTTTAGGGCCTGTTTTGTTTTTTCGCCCCCGAAACGCCCTTTGTCGACTAAGTTTTGGGCCTGTTCGGCTTGTTATCAAAATGGTGGTGTAGTTGTGGAAATAAAGAGAAGGCTTTATGGAAAGAAGTTGTTTGCTCTAAATATGAATCTATTGGTGGGTGATGGATGCCGTTCTTGGAAGATATTAGCAGAGTTTCAAGACTAATAGTAATCCCCAATTGGGAAAATTTTATCTGTCAAAATGTAGGGTAGTTGCTAGAAATGGTTCTGGAATCAGATTTTGGATTGATAGTTGGGTTGGTGAAGAAAATTTGAAAGTTCTGCTTCCAAGACTCTACTTGCTGTCAGTTGAGAAGGATAACTCTCTTGGGATGGTTGTGGAAAGGAAAGGTAACTCAGAAGAGTGGGTGATGGCATTCAATAGACCATTAAGAGCATGGGAGGTGGCTGAGGTTGGTAGGCTTAGCACTATGTTAAATGTAGTCAGAACATCAGTGGCAGATTCAACTTGCATTGCTTAAGATGGATTGCATCCCCCTCAAGTGAGTTTAATGTTGCTTCTACTTACAATAGAAATGAGGTTGGTGTTTACTTGATGTTTCTTCTATGAGATAAGAGTAAATAGAGGCCAAAAACCATTTATGCAACTCAGAGCAGTGATGCCTATGAAAATAAATAAATAACAACTAGTACTTGAGTTTCTTTGCAGAATTATTTGTTTGCTCAGCTTTTTTCGTTTTCTGTTGTATTAGCTAATGTCTGGTGATGTATGGTTGTATTAACTACTTCTTTGTTAGATTTGACCAGCTGTGATCTTCTACCCTCTTTATTTAATTATTTATTTAATTTATTTGTACTGTTGGTTTTTTCTGACAAGTATTTTTCTTTTTCCTTGGGATTTTTATTTTCTAGAAGATCAATGGAAGAAGTTATTTGGCTATAGCATTAGCTTTAGAATCATCTGAGCATAAGTTTAAATGCTTACAAGATTCCCTGAGGCCGTGGGAGGCACAAGAAGTTTCAAGAAGCTTCCAAAGTGAGTGCTCAAGTAAATTTTCTACCTGAAAGACTTAGATTCTCCTCCTCCTTATTCAAATAATTGGCTATAAAACTCCATGCTCTTTCTTTTCTCCGAAACCTTGTTCTTTTAATGAATGCTACTCTAGGGTGATTATGGTGTATAAAATCACAGGGCTTCCACACTCATCAAATACTAGGAAACAATTTCAAATTCACAGGGCTTCCAAACAACTAAAGTAAATTTCAAATTTCTTCTATAAGTTTGTAGAGGTAGACATAACTATTGGACAATAAACACACAAATCTTAAACACACAATTCATAACTTCAGGGACTGTTATGAATTTTCACCTGCGGAAAGCTCTTTTTCGAGTAAGTTTAAGGCGTATTCGGCTCTAACTCTCTACATACGGGTCCGAATGACGTTCCGTCAATTGTCACAAGTCCTATTTGTCATGGGCACACTGTCCGTGTGAGGCACACGGTCGTTCGAGGGCTGTTTTGAATTTTCGCCCCCGAAATGCCCTTTTTTGACTAAGTTTTGGGCATATTCGGCTCTACCTCTTTACCTACGGGTCCGAATTACGTTCCGTCAGTTGTCACAAGTCCTATTTGTCATGGGGAAGCTGCCCGTGTTAGCCACATGGTCGTTCAAGGGCTGTTTTCAATTTCCGCCCTCGAAACGCCTTTGTAATGGAATTTTCTATGACTTATCCTGACAGTGAGGTCAATGGATATGCATATAACAGATAGTATAACAACAATATAATAGCACAACATTGGTGTTATTGGTGCCAAACAAAAGAATATCCATTTGTCTATTGTTCCAACTAGAAAGTGGCCATACTCAAGCGATGCCTTTGATTAATGGACCCCACATAATCAGAAATGAACCGGTTCTAAAGCGATAAAAAAAGACCATTCTATCTACATCATCAAAAAAGAAGCATTGCAAAAGAGACTTGAGCCATGTGCTACTATTCATCTTATTTATTTATAATTTTATTATTGTATGGGACCGATTAATCCTACTCTTAATTTATAATTTTATTATTGATTAGTATTATCTGACCAAAGAGTAATTCAAGGACTCGAAGCATTCAATCACTTTCAATTTTAAGTCAATGAACCCAATTTTTGTCCATGATGGTAAGTCAATTCCATTGACTACATAAACCCAACAATAATATCAATTTTAAGTCAATGAACCCAATTTTTGTCCATGATGCTAAGTCAATTCCATTGACTATATAAACCCAAGAATAACATAACAACATCCAAAAACCCATCCTCAATAAATAATAAATAATAAATAAAAAATTGACAATATGGGCATTTTAGAAGAACATTTTATTATCCCTCACTCACAAAGAAATTTATAACCAAAACCATGAAACCTACAAAAATGAAAAATGGGTCTTACAAGGTTAGTTTGTTCCATTCATACACTAGCTATTTTAGTGGACAAATGAAATCCTTCACAAGGAAAACATACTATAATCTTTCACATGATGATCAAACTAAATCTTCATATTGATTATCATAGGGCCTACTATCAACTGGAAAGGAAATAGTTGTCAAACGGCTCTCGACTATCGCAAAACAAGGTCTTAGTGAATTCAGAACTTAAGTGACTTTGATCGCTAAACTTCAACACTATAAGCTGGTTAGGCTTTTGGGATGTTGCATCCATGAAGACGAAATAATGTTAATTTACGAGTAAATGCCAAATGGAAGCTTGGATTCTCTCATTTTTGGTTTGCCCTCTGGATACATTTTAGCACATATTTCATACTTATTGTTAATTTGGACAGAAAATGCCTAACAGTGAAATTTTTAGATATAGCATATGTATATGTCAAAAGGTTTGAAATTTTTCCTCACAGTGGTGTTTGGTTCTGTGCCCTGTGAGAGAAGAGAACTAATATTAATGATAATTGGGGTTGATGCCCAATTTAATTCACTCTCTGTGTTCACATATTTTTATATATTATAAGAAAAGAATAAGCACATTGAAATCATCGATCTCTCACATTTTGTTGCTATATGATCATTCATCAACTTCAGTTCATCACTCCTTGCAAATAACTTTAGCAAAAAATAAAATAATAATAATAATGATAAATCCATTCATTATGGAGTTTAGGTTTCCCTTTCATCTTTTTCAAGGAAATAGATGATTCTGATTCACTAACTTGTGCAATTAATCATGGCTAAGAATATCAACGGAACATGTTGATATAGTGATCTTGAATAGAATTGACTTAACCTATATGAAATCTCCCCTCTAGCACGACTTTAAGGGCACTATGTGCATATTTCATCGTAAAATTTATAATTATATGCAGGTTTATGTCGATACTTCCAGCTATATCAGAACAAAATAAAAGGTGAGTTAGTTATAGCATATATGATTCTCTATAGTTAAATCTCTATATCTTATAGTATCTATATGGTTGAAAATTAGTAAAATTTTTAATACTCTAATGGTCGTGAGTATAAGGACAGCAAATAAAAATATTCTTAGTCTAATTCTATTTATTTGAGGACAAAGCCACCACCATTGTGTTTGAGTCTGTTTAATACAATTTATTATAAGTTAAAAGTTAATAATTAAACAATAGAAATGAAAAGTATCATTCCTTAAACATTTAGAGATAATCAATTATTTTTTAATTATTTAAATTATTTTTACTTAATAAATATGTTATCATAATTAATAATAACAAGAAACAATTCAAATAAACTACATTAACCTCTTCTATATCTTGTTTGCTTGAAATTCATATTTGAACAACCAAAGAGAAAAAATACTATGATAATGGGAGCCATGGCATAAGTCACTGTTTAATGTCATCGGGTACTCTTGTTCACTAGTTTCTTAATAATTATTCATCAAACAATGGCATAAGTCATTTTTCAAGTATATCCAAGTAGGTGGTGAAACAAGCCGGTAAAAGAAAAATCAATGACATAAGTCATTTTTGAAAAAGATATAAATTTGAAAATCCTATAAATCAATGCAAACCTTAAGCGCCTTTATTCAAAATAGGTGCAGAAAACACAAGAAGTAAATCACTCAAAAGGGGGAAATAGAGAAAGGGGGGAGAGACAGAGAGAGCAACAGATACAAAGACTGTGAGTGAGAGAGGTCGAGCAAGTGAGAGGGAGAGAGAAGCCTGCAATACGTGTGCAAAGCATTATCTATACACAAACACACACATATTAAACATTATGCTCGAAATTTTTAATCAATTACAGCCATATATTTGAATGAACCCTACAACAACAATGTCAGAAATTAGGGAAACATAGAAAATGGGAGACAGAGAGAGAGAGAAAGAGATAGAAAGAGACAGAGACAGACAGATAGACTGTATAAGAGAGCTCAAGCGAGAGAGTGAGAGACGGACGCACAGACAGACTGAGAAGTAGAGCGCAAAAGCAAGAGAGAGAGAGAGAGAGAGAACCTGTGATGTACGGCTGCAATGGTGGTGATTTGCGCCGGTGACGGTGGCGGTAGCGGTGGTCGTCACACTGTCGCCCGTACAGTAGGCTACGGTAAGGGGGGCTGATTTTTGTGAGATTTGGTGAGGTGTGTGTGGGATACACTGTTGTGAAGTTGTGTGTGATACACTACTGCCTGGTAGATCAACGCGCACGCAGCAATAAAAGAAGTGGCGCGCATTGAAATTTCAACCTTTTAGCAACTAATTTTATTCTTAGTCACGAAAGGAATAATTATGCCGACTATAATGCTTTGGTAGCCAAATATCACTCAACAACGACGAAAATATTGGTCGTGAAACGTCATCTTTCGCGACTAAGTTATATCTTAGTCGGCAAAAGCAATATTACATATTAAATTTATTTTTTTTTAGCCTAAAATGTACACTAACGACAACAAATATCCTATTTAGTTGCTAAAAAATTAAATTTTGCCGACTAAATTGAATTTTAATCGCCAATTATAAATATTTATCGACTAAAATATTTTAGTAGCTACATATTGAACCAATGCTGACAAAATTAATTTTTAGTCGCCAAAAATTGTATTTTTGGAAACTAAAAATGTTTTAGTCGCCAAAATTAGTCGGCAAAGATGCATTTTCTTGTAGTGATCAATAGTATGGAAATAATATGCAATAGTTATTTCAATAAATTTATATTATGAGATGAACTATTAAACAAAATTGTGTAATTGTACAATTAATTTCGTACCTTCAATTGTATTACAGATACGGATTATGAAAAATTAAAATAGGAAGTTAATAGAAATTTTTTTGTATCATATTATATATTTAAAGGATCTGTTTATTTTTTATTGTTTAAGATAAGATTGTGATCTCAACAACCTAACTATAAATTAATGTTTATGTTTATAAAATTTCTCATTTATTATTTCAATTCTTCAGCCGAGTATGTATTCATTTCTTACTTAGTTGTATTTTGGATACAGATCAATTTATCCATTCAGGTCTCCATACTTTGTATACACATCACATATCAATTTAAGAGATACACATAATTATAATACTAACACTTGATCACATGCCATGCGCGACGCACGTGCCCAACCACTAGTTAAATAACAATGTTTTAAGGATAAATTACACTTACCTCCCCTGAGATTTATGACAATTACAGGGACCTCCCCTGTAATTTTAATAATTATACTAACCTCCCTTACTTTGGAAATTATTATTAAGATTCACCCACTGTTACCCTCCGTTAGACTATTTAATAAAATTTGCTAATGTCACATTGATGTCATACCAATAATGACGAAATTACTTCCCAGATGCCTTATCTATTCAAATAAGTAATTTCACTCACCTCTCCCGGGTTTACATATATATAATCAAAGATCCATATATATTTTAACATTATTTAATTAAATTCTTAAAATTCATGCAATATTAAATAAAACTTTTAAATTGTTAAAATATTATTAATGAAAAAAAACCTTAATTTTTATTGATAAAATACTTAGAAATAAATAATCTCTCTAAAATTAATGTTAATATAGCGATCCCAGTTTTGACCCAACTCTTGTGGTATTCCGGACTCGGGTTTAATGCTTTCATGTTGTTATCTACCTCTTCCTTCCCTTGTATCTCTTTGAAATTGGCCCTTGGGTTGTTGGGGTTGCGTTTGGAACAGGTTGGTTGATTATTTTTCCCAAACCTTATTGTCCAGATTTTTACTCCTCCACTTGAGCGGCCATTCTTGCGCTCGAGCGGGCTGTGTATATTTTGGTCCTCCATTCGAGTGGCCTTTCTTGCGCTCAAGCAGGATGTGCAAACTCTTAGCACTCTGCACGTCTGCAAAAGTGCTGGAGGGATGTTTTTCACGCTTGAGCGGCGTTTCCTACGCTCGAGCGGGTGGACGCTCGAGCAGCCTTCCTTGCGCTCGAGCGGGTTATTTGTTGTCTACATAAATACTAGATGTTTGTATTCTACGCTCGAGCAGAACCAAACTTTGTGTCTGACGCTCGAGCGTTAACTTCTCCGCTCAAGCGGACTGCGCGTATATCAGATCGTGAAAACATCATTTTATATCACTTTTTCAGATCTATTCTTCAAAAAAGCCCTAAAGTGAGACCCTCTCTCTCTAAAACTTACCTTCTCTCTAGATTTTCACCTTGATCTATTGATCTATCCACCCTACTTCCTTTGATAAAAAGGTAAAGCTTCTCAAGATCTTCATTTTGAACTGATTGAAGTTGGATTTTGACATTTTTTAAGTTCCATCCTTGCTTGGCTCATCTTCTCTCTTTGAGGTATGGATTTTCTACACCTTGTTATGGTTTTTAACTTAGTTATTTGTGGTTGTATAACAATGGTGGGTTTTGGGAGTATTTGAAACAAACCCAGGGTTTGGCTAAAATGTAAAAGAGGGGTTTTTGGTGGAAATGAAATAAATGAACTTTGGGCTTGAGAATGAAGTTTTGTTGTGTCAAAATGGATTTTTTGGTACTTGGATTGATCTTTTAAAAAGGGGGATTTTTGCCTTAAAATGACTATCATATCTATTTTGCATAAATAGTTGAAATTGGTGTTGTAAACATGGAATTGAGCGAGTATTGGAATGGATGGTGGAATTGAATATGAAATGCTTCATATCCTTGGAAATTTTGATTGAATTATCTATCTTGAGATTGTATATCTGTTTAGAAATATCTGCATTGGACTATCGGTGAAGGATAGTTTTGATTGTTGTAGAAATTACATGTAGTCCATGGTTGATTATCATTGAATATGATCATGTTATGAATACATTAAATATGTATGATTATTTGGGAGGAGAAATGGGATGTACTCCATTTGTGTAATTATGTGTTTAAATACATTGCATATGTATGACTGTTTGGGAGGAGAAAGTGGATGGACTCCATTTTAATTAAGTTGGCCGGAGTATCCTGGGTGAAAGTCTTGAAATTTATACATGGGTGCTGATCCCGCGGAAAAAATATCCATAAAATGGCAAGTTGAAATTATATATGGGTGCCGATCTCGCGGATGAAATATCCGTAAAATGGCAGTTAGAAGTGTTTGTGTGTTAATTGTGAAATTGATGAACCTTTGAGTTGTAGTCTCATTTGGATTATTGAGAAATAACGAAATTGGCTCATGTATTAAAATGGATTGAAGGAAAACGAAATGGAATATGGATTTGATGTTTTTTAATGAATATATATATATATATATATATAAGAGTGTAAATGCTTTACCCCTAGCATTGTATATGCATATTGCACTTATATCTTTGTTAAATCTCATATATTGTGTTAGATTACTCCTACTGGGCTGTGGCTCACCCTATTTGGGAAAAACATTTTCAGGTAATGATGGCATGCCTCTACCAAGGCAATAGCACTGGAGGAATCTTTGATAAGCAAGAGCTTCTTGTTTTGTTCTATTTTTGTATAGCCTAGGGATAAAATTTTATGAGCTAGTCTCCTTTTGATGTAACCAAACCAAGATTTGGAAAGGTGTAAGCCTGAAGGGCATTTATTTATGTTAAACTCTTTTATATCATTATCTTCATGTAGTGAAAGGACTTTACACTCTGATTGCTGTAATTATTAATTATGCTTTGGATCATATTTATTATATTATTTTGAGGGCGTTACAGACAACATTCTAATAATTTAATATAAGACTTATTTCACACTATATATACAACATAAAATTTATCATTTTAAATAATGCATTTATTATTTGAAAATTTTTTAAAAGTTGAAATATAACGATTCTGATTTAGATCCGACCTGTTTATTGTTTTGGATCTAAGATTCTTTGTCTTGATGGTTGTTCATGTTCTTGTTCATTTTATTCCTTGTTGGATTGGGTTGTGTGGGTAGTATGATTGCATTTGAACCAGGTTGGGAGTTCATTTTTCAAAGGAGTCTTGGCCTAGAATTTTGCTTGTTCACTCAGCGAAACTTCTAGCTCTCGAGCAATCTTTTACAATCTGCAAAACTACTAAGAGTTTGATATCTGCACTCGAGCGATGTTTCTTGCGCTTGAGCGAACTTTTACAAGTCTAAACTATAGGGAGGGATGCATTGTGTGCTCAAGCGACCATTCATGCGCTCGAGTGGTGTCTTCGTTTGTGTCTGTGCACTCGAGCGGTAACTTTGTTCACTCAAGTGGTCTCATTTATTGTGTTTGGTCACTCGAGCAGTCTACACGTATATCAGTTCGTAAAAGTTACGTTTTGAGTCATTTTCTCACCTTTCTCTCTATAAACACTCCAAAAACCTATATTTACTCTCTCTCTCTCTCTCTAGAACTCATCTTCTACCTTCAAATACACTATCATCCATAGATCTCTACACCCTGGTCCCTTTGATAAAAAGGTAGGGCTCACTTAGAGCTTCATTCTAATCGGAGCAAAGTTGATTTTTGGTTTCATCAAGGTTTCTTCACACTCTCTCTCTTTCCTTCTAGCTTCGAGGTGGGGATTTCTCTACCCTTTTGTATGATTTTTAACTCGGTTATTTGCTTTTCTAAATAATATTGTGATTTGGAAATTTTTGGATAAACCTAGGGTTTTGGCTTTGAAATTAAAAGAGGGGTTTTCAAAACGGTTTCTTGAATATGATTGTGGGTCTGTAAATGTGGTTCAGTTGTGATAAAATAGTGGATTTTTATCCTTGGAATTGATTTATAATGAAAATGAGATTTTGCCCTAAAATGTGAATATTTAATTTTGTAAAGAGGAAATGGAAATGATGTTGGATTTTATGAAATTGGAATGATGAGGATGATGATGGTGGAGTTGGATATGCATTATCACTTCCATCTTGAAATTTTAAAAAGTTTATCTTTATTGGAAATTATCTATCTGTTAAGAGATATCTATTTTAGGCTATCGGTGGAGGATAGCTATAATTGTTGTAGAAATTGCATGAGAATTAGGAGAATTGAAACTAATTTGTCATCCATTTGCATTGAACATTGTTGCAAACATAATACATTGAAAATGTAAATTGTTTTGAGAAAAAAGAGTGAATATTGTGGTGAATTTAGGTAGAGTGTGTGGTTGTGGCATAATTGTTGGCATGTGTGTCCTTGCTGAAAGTCCAGAAACCCATACGGATAAGTGTCGAGCTTTCCAGTTAATACCGGTAAAAATGGCCATTGGTAGTGCTTGTATAACCTACTGGTAAGCACGTATCTAGAGATTCCCAGTGCTTGTATCCACTGCCCTGTTTTTTATTGGAAATGAAATGTTTTTTATTAATTGTGATATAAACCTGGCATTGCATAGTTTTGAAAAAAGATGTAAAAAGTTTTGGCATGAGCATTGCATATGCATTTACCTTATATCTTTGTTAAGATTCATACACTGTGTTAGAGTATCTCTATTGGGCTTTAGCTCACCCTATGTGGAAAACCATTTTCAAGTGCTGATGATATGCCTCCGCCAAAGCTGTAACTTGGAAGGGAGCCAAGAGCTTCTTTTTATTATGGTTGTAATTATTTTGTACAAGCTTAGGGCTTAATCTATATTGAGTTAAAACTCACTTTTGTTGTAACCAAGTATCGCCTTAGAAAGTTGTAGCCAGTAGGGCATTTATATATTTGTTTAACTTTTATTTCATACCATTAACTTGTAACACATGCTATAGATTCAGGGTTATGACTCATGAATGTATAATTGCGTGTGTTATTTTATTTATTTATTTATTTTTTTTGTACAATTGAATTATATGAAATGAGAAGGATACTATATTCAGAAATGTATTATTATTTAATAATTGTTGTGGGATGATTTTATTGTTATATTTTTAGGGTGGTACAACTTGGTATCAGAGTTACCATAATGGGTTTATCTCTCTAGTTTGTATTAGAAATAACCTAGTATACTATGTGATAACATGCTTATGTGACTAAGTAGGTATGAGATTTAATTTCTAAGATATTGATTGGGCCTACGAGTTTCTAGAAGTCCTATTAGAAGAGCACTTGATCACTGCTATTTCTAACTGGAACTCTGGTAATGTCGTGGGACAATCATTATCTAGAAAGAAAATTCATATGCGTTTATATGACTACATGCTTATGTGGAGTGGATTAGTTATTGTCTACCACATTAGAATGCGAATGAGTTAGCTTCGGCACATTTGTAAATGTGCTAATCTCTTGTGTTACCTTCATTAGGATGTCATGTGGACGTGGTGGTGGTAGGCATGGCAGGCCTAGACTACAGGAAGTGTCATTACTGCAAGATATTCTAGCACAAGAGAAAAGGGTTAGTTAGGCCAATGTGGCCGAACTAGTTGGTTAGCAGGCTATGGGCGCTTTGGCCCATGAAATAACCGGAGCTTTGCAGGAATTCATAGACATTCTCAAAGCTGAAAATCAAGTCCATGCCCATGTTGTTGAGATAGGGCCATTGTTTTTGAAGAGGGAGTTCTTCTGGCCTGATCCGGATGAGTTTTTGGGGGATCCAAAGGAGTCACTAAAGGCTGATGAGTGGCTACAGCAGATAGTGAAGGCTGATGATGGACTGAAAGTGACCTTGGCATCCTTCCAGCTATAGGAAAATGCGGGTCAGTGGTAGAAGTATGCGCCTGGGTGCATTAGGGTGACTTGACAGGCCTTTGTCAATGCCTTCTAGGACAAGTTTTTGCCTTCCACTGCTAGGGAGAAGTTGAGAGAGCAGTTTCTGAAACTCAAGAAGCTTAACACACCGGTGGCCGAGTTTGAGGCTGCCTTTACTAGTTTGTAGGGGTTTGCACCGGAACTTGTGGTGGCGGAGGAACACCGTTGCATTGAGTTTGAGAAGAGATTGAGGACCGGGTTTCTTTAAAGTGGCAAGGTCCATGATTAGGGACTATAGATTCCTTCTGGAGGCGGCGACTCATCTTGAGACCGTGGTTCGGTCGGAGAAGGAGCAAATAAGGGGCTTCAAGTAGAGGAGTTAGAACATTCAAGAGAGACTCAAGACAACAAGAGGTGGTGGGATCACTTGTTTCAAGTGTGGTCAGCTAGGCTACAAGTCTTTAGTTTGCCCATAGAAAGGAGGACGACAACAGTCTGCATCGCTTGCGGCTCGTCCTCAAAGCCAAAGTTAGGGGAGAGGGTAGCCGCCTACCTATTATAAGTGTGGGCCGTCAAGGCATGTGAGGAGGTATTGTCCTTAGTCAGGTGGCATATCTGGTGCGTCTGGTTCGAGGCAAACACAGAGCCATCACCCTACACCATCAGCATAGTCCTCGAGGACCAATCAGGGAGCCTCTTCGGCTTAATCCATGTTCTATACTTATGCTCTGAGGGGTGAGCAGGTAGAGTAGAGACCTACAGGGCTTGTGTATGCTGTCACCAAGCCTGATTTGTTGCTAGCACCTTCGATAGTGAGAGATAACTTGTTGTTGTGTAATTCTATTGCTAATGTGTTGATTGATACTGGTGCATCGCATTCTTTCATTTCATTTGCTTTTGCATCAACATTGGGATTAGAAGTGGCTCAGTTAGCATCTCCCCTCAAGGTAAATTCACCTGTTGGTAGTGAGGTTGTGTTGGATCAGGGGTGTCGGGGTTGCGAGATAGAGGTTGCCAGTTGCCGACTTCCTTTTGATTTTGTGTTGATTAATATGTTGAGTTTTGATGTCATTTTGGGCATAGATTGGTTGTCATCCTATCGGGCCATTATATATTGTTATCGTTAGAGGGTTATGATGTGCACCTCAAGTGGTGATTATTTTTATTTCTTGGGGGACCGAGTTGATAGAGCCTTGTTGCTAGTGTATGATTCACATGGTCGAGGCGAGCTTAGTCTCATTCTTGCCACATTCTTGGGTGTTGAGAGTGATTTGGTCCGAGTTGAGTTATCAAGGATAGTTTGTGATTACCCAGATGTCCTTTCCGAGGATCACACTAGTTTGCCACCTCACCATGTGTGACAACCCTACTCTGTGTTATGCTAATTAATCCTAATTGTGCTTATAATTATATGCTTGATATGATTTTGAGTGCTAAATTATATGATTATAGGTGTTTCTCAATTTGTATCTGTTCACCGTAGGAAAATTAATTCATTTTTCTGTTATAAAATTTAAATTAAAGGCTAGTGTGATTTTTAGAGCCTATGGTGAAATTTAATTAAAAATTGATTTGGATCAAAATAATTAGATTTAGTTTATTAAATTAAGCACAATGACGTAGCCTTAATCAAATTTGATTAGACAAGCCTATATATATGGGCCTATTTACGCTTAAGCTCATTTTTGTTGAGCTCAAGATCTAAAACACACTTTAGAGGGAGAGAAAAATCTGGATTTAGAGAGAGAGAGGGCTTATCCTTGAAGGTTTTGAAAGAAAATTCAAGAGCTAGGTGGATTAGCATAGGATCTAACTAGAATTTGGAAGATTAGAGCCTCTAGGTGAGTAGTTGAACTCAAATTGAAGAGTTTAAATTCATAATTGAATGAATTCAAAGACAATATGAAGAATTTGAGGTCCATATGTTCATGCATGTCTAGAATTGCCATGAATTGCCATGAATTTGCATAATCTAGCATAAGGCATGCTAAACATGAAGACTTGTGCACCAAAGTTTACATGCATGCATAATTTTGTTGAGCTTCATGATTTTGAGCATCATTTGTGCCATTTGAAGTGGAATTAGAGTCAATAGTTAACATGCATGCATGATTCATGAAAGTATGAAGCTTGAATGCATAAGTTTTGAAATTGGCAAAGAAGAATTTGGAATGATTTTGGAAATGGACCATGATTTTGGATAATTGATTTCAAATTAGCTAAGTTTTTATGTTACTCAATGTTTTTCTATGTTTTGGCATCAATTTGCAAACTTTGGAGCCTTTGGGGTTGTGTTTTGAAGCTCAAATAGCTTGTTGGGAAACCTAGAATTCGACCTGTTCGCTCGAGCGATGAAAGTGTCGCTCGAGCATGAAAGTCAAGCTCCCAGAAGTTTTACAAAGAATTGCACGGTAGCTCGAGCGGCAAACCTTGCGCACGATCAAGCCCTGTTTTGCAAGCCTCCTCTCACGAGCATCAAAAATCTCACTCGAGCGTAAAATTCATGCAACTAGTACTTTATTGAATTTGGCAGGCCGCTTGAGCAACCAAAGCTGCGCTCGAGCAGAGAGCCCTGTTTCAGAAAATTTGAAAAGTTATTTTATGTTTCGTTTTCCGTTCTCTTTCATTTCTAAGCACTCTTAGGCATGCATTGAACATTGTAAATGAACTAAAGGGATAAGACAGCGACCGAAGAGAAATAAACAAATTCAGAGTGGATTGAATCGCTTGTGACCCAATATGTTATGAAATGTGTAGGGTCAAGCGCAAGGGAAAATCCATCGGCAGAACACTGTGAGTAATATCTTAGTAAGATATTTTCAAGTATGCTACTTTCCAAATGTTTACTTCTAAATAAGTTTCATGGATTTGCTAATTTGAATTGTGAATGAGTATTCGTTATGCCGGTGATTGAATAAGGCCGTTGGAATACAATTATGGTTATGATCTCAAGTATAGTATGAAATGCACATAAAAATGAATGAATTGGGCCTGAGGCCGTTTGACATGAATGAATTGGGCCCGAGGCCATTTGACATGAATGAATTAGGCCTAAGGTAGTTTGACATGAACAAATTGGGCCCAAGGCTGTCTGACATGAATGAATTGGGCCTGAGGCCGTTTGATAAGAATAAATTGGGCCCGAGGCCGTTTGATATGTTTGGGCCTAAGGTCGTTTGATGTATTGGATAGAAATATGAATGGGCCAAAGGTCGTTTGATATGTTTCCTAAGAATTTCATTCATGTAACTTCTTTATTTTGATATTATTCACTGGGCTTTTGGTCACCCTCATTTATATGTATGCAGGTGAGCAAAGAGATGTCCAAACCCAGCCTCAGTGAAGAGTGTGAGAGGAAGTCAAGTTTTGTGGAGTCAGCCTGAACGTCTCACGCACAAGACTTTGTTCCTTGTTCTTGTCCTCCTATTTTGCACCTTACTACCTTGGTGGTTCCGTTGGGTCACTTATGCATATAAACTTTTGGTTTGGTTAACTATAAGTTTGACTGATCCTATATGTACAAGATTCTAAGTTTGTTTCGGTGTGAGTTATTAATGAATATATGTGAGATGTTTTGATATGTCATGTAAGCATAGCTCTTTGGATAAAATTTTTAAGTCTGCTTCTGTTTTGGCCCCATTATTGTTATAGGTATATGTTTGAAATTGTTTGAGGCCGTAGGTAATCTCATGATTACGGGCCGGTTATGATGTTAACCTACAGGGGCGGGTCCAGGTCATGACAGAGTGGTATCAGAGCACGAGTTAATAACTCACACACTGTAGACGCGCCCGAACGTCCCGGGGAAAATCTCGTTTTGTTCATTGGGCTTACTACAGTTCGGACTCAAATGTCACGGTTCTGAATCTAATCCCGCAAAGTGCAATGCGAGGCCGATAAATCACCAAAGAGTCCAAATCTGGCAAATCGTTTTGAAAAACTGATTTTTAGAAAGAAGTGCCAAACATGGACTGCTTTGCCAGATACAGAGTCGCCACCTAAATATTTTATTTTAGGGGAATTTAGGAAACCCTGACTCGTGCCTAAGGCCACGCATCCATCATCACCAAAGTTGTCTCGGCTCGGGAACTTGGGTACGATTGAGGAAGGTCATGCAATGAGGACCCCCGCTCGCCCGATCAAAGATCGGCCACTACTAAACATGATATCGAGTTTTTGAAAACACATAAGTTCTTATTCCGGTTTATTAGCCTAGGATTACTGTGTGATGCACACAGCATACATGTATAGACTAGATCGTTTGAGTTGGAACAAAACATTTCATGTTTGTTTATTTGAAAATGGTTTGATGGTGCTACTCACAAGTAGGCTAAGACGTGGATTTGCCACCCTCAAGTGGGCCTAGAAAACAGGGTGATTTGCCACTCTTAAGTGGGCTTAAAACTCGCAATCAATGGATTGTTCCAATTCAAACAATCTAACCTTCACCCAGAGGCATTCAAGCAGTTATATCACATAAGCAAACAACCTCATGGCAAGCATGCTATCATGGCAGTCACTCACACGCATGCAAGGATGCTAAAGCATAAACACTCACCGAGTACTCTGAGCCAAAATAGAAACTAGTTAGTAATCAATGCATGATCCTAGTTCATGTTAAGATGGCTAATGCAACACATGCAGGAATGTGACTAAGGTAGGCTCGGCTATTCTAAGATGGCATATGAAATGCTACAGATAACATGTATTCACACTTGGAATTGAAGTACAATGCTGTTAGTATGATGCGCCGAGCCCGGTGCATGCAAGACAGATGAATGGATGCAAACATGCGAGCATAAGGATGCTAATTGAAACATGCCCTAAAACTAACCATCATAAGCTGATAAATAAAAGGGAGAAAGACGTGGGGTTGGAAGACATGCATCACACACACGCACACTTATTACAACATTGCCCTCCTCGGAGGGTCCAAATGAATAATACACAAACAACTAGGTAATCTAAGCTAATTAAACTAATTATTACACAACCCAAATGAATAACGAATTACAGCTAATTATTACACAACACTAGCTAATTAACAAATTAACTAAGGAAGCAAATAAACTAGCATGTAAGCTACATGAAATGGATTGCCTCAGCTTCGCCATTGAATGATAAAGGATGCATGCATGCCCGAGTCGCCTTGTCGAGAATCCATTGCGATGCCTCGACTCACCTTTGTTTGCAAATAATTTTATAAAGTTGCACGAGGCTCCAGAGAGATGAAACTCCACCTAGGGAACCTGTGGGAAGGCTGCCGACCAGCTATAGGCAAGGGAGACCACTTGCCAACCACCCTTGGTGGTGAAGACCAGAAAAGGTGGTCGGCCTGCCAGAAAACCTGGTCGGCCGACCAGTTCATTCTCCTAGTTTCTGTTTTTTCTGCAACAAAGGCAAGAGAGAGAGAAGGCAAGGTATTTTCAACATATGTGTGCCCGACCATTCTCCCCATCATTGCATAAGCTCTAGGGAGTGTAGTCCTCGATCCTCGGGCCACCAAGCACGCATCCCGATGCATGATGGCCGAGAAGTCGAATTGCACGACTCAATGGGACATGAATGCACATATAAGCAACTAAAACCAACAACTCCATCATGGATGGTCAAGAGTGTCGGCGACCGGAAATCGAGGCACGTTTCATCACTTGGAGTATGAAACGTTCCTCGTTTCCCGTGTTTGGACTAACTCCTATTGCAAACACAATGCAACAAGTAGAATGTCATGGCATGTACAAACGCAACTCTAGTATGCAATCCTAAATGTAATGCGACTAATTGATGCAAACATGTAGAGGATGGCATGCAAGCATGCAACTAGCATACACAATGCTATGAACTAATCAAGGGCATGCTTAATGCACGTGGATTATATGGCATGCATACACAATGCACTAACATACGCAATGTTATGAACGAGGCATACGCAATGCAATGATCGAACATGCGATAACATGGACTATATGGCATACACAATGCAAGATGGACTTAAACCAAGATGGATGGACCTATACCACACCCAAATCAGTGGCCAAACATGATGAAATCAAGGCAATGACACACACACAAGCATGTACAATGCAAGGGATCAAAGCCGAAGGTACAAGATACAACTCCACAAAAGCATTGGAAGGATGAAATATGCATACAATGGCACAAGTTCCAGCTCTGAAATGACATACAACATGGTCCCGAATCATGCAAACAACTGATGCAATGCATTTTGAAAGACTCAAGCACCGAAACTAGTGAAGTGCATTACACTAGAGGTATGCAAAATGATGCTCAAATGACCAAACCAACCCCAAACAGTCCCTATGCAGGCCCAAAACAGTAGCAAAATGGACTAAAATGATGCCTTGAAAGGCACAAAAATGAAGCTCATGCAATGGCCCGTAAATGAGGTATACAAGCATAACTCTCAAACACATTTAAAGAGTGGAAAACATGGGAACATGGCACAAGTATAAGCTCTGAAATAACATGCTCAATGATGCCAAAACATGAAAGCAGCTCAAGTTAAGCATGTAAGGGGCTCCAAAACTCGAAGCTAGGCAAGGACATTACCCTACAAGCATGCATGGAAAGCATCATTCGACCAAGAGGCCTCAAATCAGAGCCAAGGCAGCCCAAAATATGAAAAAAATCAGTTTAGAGCATGGCCAAAATGTGCTAGAATCAAGGGCCAAAACCACATGCAATGTAAGCTAGTGAGCATGGTTTACACTACAAGCATGTGAAGCATTCAAGACGACACTAAACCAGCAAAAGACAGAGGTATGACATCCCAAATAATGACCAAAAACCCACTGAAACATGACCAATGCATGCAAGAATGACATGCTCCTTTGATAAGCTATGAAGGGGGTTATTCTACACATGCAAGAGGCGAACCCTAGATTATAGAACCAACTCTGGACAGAGCCTAGGAAGGCCCTAAAAGTCACCATGAGGGGCCTGAACCAAGGCTTGGAAGTATGAAAACAAAGGCTCTTTTGTAAGGCCAAAAATGCTAGTAGACAAGACAAGGAGAGAGAGGGTCACCCCTCTCTGATTTTGGCCCTCAAAACCACATGCCAACCACTGAAAATCTGCTGGATTTCAATGGCTAAAGGGCCAAGCAAAGGTCAACACAAAGGTCAACACAAAGGTCTCATGGCATGGCACAAAACAAGGCTAAATAGAGCATGCAAGAGGGTAGATGACCCTCAACACCAAAAGAGCCTTAAACAAACATGAATAGCACTCAAATATAAAGCTTTTTTCTGTTGACAAGAAAGCCCAAATATGCATGCAAATGAGGCTAAGATAAGGATCAAAATAATGCTTGAAAAGGGAGAAAATAGGTTACCCTTGAAGCTCAGCAAAACCAGCAACTTCTCCAGCCCAAAACCAACTCTTTAACCTCTGAAAATGGCCTTCAAGAACCTTAGGTTGATGGTGGAAGTATTAGGCTATGAGGTGGTGTGCAATAGGCCAAGAACAAAGCACTTTCTAAGCCTAAAATATAGAGACAAAGAGAGAGAGATATGCTTTGCCTTAGCAAAATTTCAGAACCAGGTATAAGGAGAAGGAAGGCCTCTCTTATAAAGGTTTCAGGCCAAAGCTTCTCAAAGAAGCTAAAAACCAAGGCTCAAGATCCTCCATGTACGTGTATGGAGGATGCAATCTGTGTCTTCCGGCTGGCAAGCACTCACAGAGACAAAACTGGAGGGAGCAGGCCAACCAGTTAAGGTGGTCAGCCGACCACTTCCCCTGGTCGGCCGACCAGGGTGAGTGGTCTCCCTCAAAGAAAACTGGTCGACAAGCCCCATTTGGTGATCTCCCAACTGAATGCAAGCTAGTGGTTTGGTGGGAGACCGGTAAATGTGGCTCAAAGACCAAGGAGACCAGCTTCCTGACAAGAAAATTGGCTGGCGGGGAGAAAAGTGGTCTCCAAGGAGAAAAGGTGGTCTCCCACCCTTGTACCACCTCCTAAACAAAGAAAACAAGGTTCATGCCAAAAATGAACCAACACCGATACAAAACGAGGGTTTGGGGGGCAAAACGCGTGGCCGGGTGCCCCGAAAACTGGCTGTTGAGCACAAAAAGTGGCGTACGACCACAAAAGTGGTCTCCCGGGCCACAGTGTTCCTCTAGGCAGAGGAAACGAGGTGTGTTCCAAAAACCGTGCCAAACGGAGAATGTTAAGCGGTCCCGAACTGAGGCGCACGGCCGACGGCTCCGAAAACCGGAAACTGGTCTCCAAAGGGGAACAGTGGCCTATGACCACGAAAAGTAGCCTACGGCCATTGAGAGATGGTCTACGAGACCTCTCCCTCCCTTCGAGAAGAGAAAACAAGACTTGGTCTGCGGATCGAGTCAAAGTACAAAGAGTCCCGAGGCCCGGAGGCAAAGCACTCAGCCAAAACTCCGAAACCTCAGAACGAGCACAACATGCACTATCACCGAGAACTCAATCGATGACGCCTGAGTCTTAAGGTCGATCAAAAATGGGGTGTCTACAGTTGCCCCTCTTTGACAGAACTCGAAAGTCATAAGTGACGGAAGTGAATGTCAAAGCCCAGAGACGACCCATTTTTGACAAGGCCGAAGACTTAGACAAACAGGCAAGATAACAAAGAGATGCGCTCGCAGGCAGGGGCAAAATGGAAAGGACATGCAACATGCCGAACATAACTTATGATCATGCAAAAAATGTTGTAATGAAGCAAATGTACACAATAAATGCAACAGTTTAAGCAGGCGAATTCAAACCAAACTTCATTACATGCAGAAAGGATGTAAGAAAATTATGCAATTCTCACGAACATGTGCGATAGATACATAAAGTTGAACGAACGAAGTGTGATAGATACACAGAGTGAGTAAGCATGTGCGATAGATACACAAAGTGAGTGTAGTGATAGATACACTAAAGTGAACATGTGATGGATACACGAAGCGAGCGTGTGATAGATACACAAAGTAAACGTGTGATGGATACACAATGTGAGTGTGTGATAGATACACAAAGTGTGATAGATGCACTTAGTGAACAAAGTGTGATGGATACACAAAAGGTGAACACAAAGTGTGATAGATGCACTTAGTGAACAAAGTCTGATAGATACACTAAAGGTGAACACGAAGTGTGATAGATGCACTAAGTGAACAAGTGTGATGGATACACAAAAGGTGAACACAAAGTGTGATAGATGCACTTAGTGAACAAAGTATGATAGATACACCAAAGGTGAACACGAAGTGTGATAGATGCACTAAGTGAACAAGTATGATGGATACACAAAAGGTGAACACAAAGTGTGATAGATGCACTTAGTGAACAAAGTATGATAGATACACTAAAGGTGAACACGAAGTGTGATAGATGCACTAAGTGAACAAGTGTGATGGATACACAAAAGGTGAACACAAAGTGTGATAGATGCACTTAGTGAACAAGTGTGATGGATACACAAAAGGTGAACACAAAGTGTGATAGATGCACTTAGTGAACGAGTGTGATGGATACACAAAAGGTGAACACGAAGTGTGATAGATGCACTAAGTGAACAACTGTGATGGATACACAAAAGGTGAACACAAAGTGTGATAGATGGATACACAAAAGGTGAACACAAAGTGTGATAGATGCACTTAGCGAACGAGTGTGATGGATACATAAAAGGTGAACACAAAGTGTGATAGATGCACTTAGTGAACAAAGTGTGATAGATACACAAAAGTAAATGAAGTGTGATGGATACACAAAAGGTGAACACAAAGCGTGATAGATGCACTTAGTGAACGAGTGTGATGGATACACAAAAGGTGAACACGAAATATGATAGATGCACTAAGTGAACAACTGTGATGGATACACAAAAGGTGAACGCAAAGTGTGATAGATGCACTTAGCGAACGAGTGTGATGGATACATAAAAGGTGAACACAAAGTGTGATAGATGCACTTAGTGAACAAAGTATGATAGATACACAAAAGTAAATGTAGTGTGACGGATACACAAAAGGTGAACACAAAGTGTGATAGATGCACTTAGTGAACAAAGTATGATAGATACACAAAAGTAAATGAAGTGTGATGGATACACTAAGGTGAATGACCTTAAACGGAACTTCTTTGAATGAACCGTACATACAATATCGCTTGGTTGCGCCAGTTTCAAATGAACCATACATACAATATCGTGCATGAATGAGAAAGAAACTTGATAGGTACAATGCAATACAATGCATGATGTTTAAGGAATGCAATAAACAAACCTAGCGGCACTTTAGAAAGCACCTCATGGGGTGAGTGGCGATGAACCGCTCTACTCTGACGGGGGTCTCCCCTCGTGCTCTTCGAACACTTAACTTCAACTTACAATATAAAGGCTCTGAAATACTGACAAGGGTTCTTCACGTAGAACACTTTGGATGCTGCCTTTCTTTCTGATCATATTCACAACTCTCCCTATTCTCCAACGGGGTGACAGACTAGGTTAGTTTAGTATCCAGAATTGAGGTGCATACACGCTATCTCAACCTATGGGGCTTCCATATAGATTTCAAGCCGAGGACACGCCTCTGGGTATTTGAACTAGAATTTAGTCTCGAAAATCCCGAACCTTTGCGTTCTAGGCAACAGCCATTCGAACTCTAATTTCCACCGTCACAGTTCGTCTCCTAGGAACTCATTGCGAACACAGCCAAGATGCCTCTGGCAGGGAATGGTACCTAGGGAGAGCACTTTTTGATCGCCATTCTGGCTTGAAGCAGACTTGATCTTGAGCTTGAGGTAGAGGCACACTCATACTTCGGAGCATTGGCAAGACCTAAAAAGGTACACACGGAATGCAATCTCGGAACTTACTGAAGTTGAAACAAACTCAGATGCTCGACATTTCCTCTTTTCTTTTGCTTTGCAGTCTGGAACCTATATAGCTTCAGATAGGTCCTTCTTCAACTGTTCTCATATGACCTGGGTTAAACCCTGCAGTTTTATGAAAGAACAAATCCTGTTTTGCACAAATATGGGGAATGGCACAGCACTCTGAGCACAAAACAATTCATTTTGAAATTGAGAGATGAGTTTTTAACTGGGTATTGAGCCTACAACTGACCACAGCCAAAATGACTCAAAAAAAGGAAAACGAAGGTAAAACAACCTAAACACATCTATTGACACTCGAAACGACTCAAAACAAGAATTGAGACAGACAAAACAAAACACAAGACTCAAATGTGCACAGGGAGCCTGTTTCTCCAGATATTGTTTCCCACCCATTCTCATTTGTGATTCTCACATCACTCTGGCACTCAATCTCTATTTTTCTGAAAAAGTCATTTCCTCACTTTTTCTCTCAGCGCACATCTCTCTATTCTTCAATCTCTCATTTTTTATCCCTCCCCTAGGTAGTTGGTGGATAAACAAGAAGTTGCGGGCTCTTGCCCCTAGCATTCCGCTAGATTCTTCCTCTTCTGCTCAAAACGGTGAACTTCTCCCACAGAGGGATTCCGATGCGACCAGATGTGCAGTAGATCTACAATTGACATCAGTTGACGATGCACTTGGGGAGTTTGGACGTGATTAGATCTGTCCAGATGAGGGAATGGAATATCCTACTCCATTTCAGTTCGTGCTTCGCACTTAGCTTGATATCTCGCTGCTTGGAGGATGAGAGAACTTTCGGCATTTTGCTGTTAGTTTCTGTTGTGCCTTTTTCTGGCGGATACGACGCCCTTTCTAGCAAGTATGTTGACAATAGGGAAAAGACAAAACACCTGACTTAACTGTGCCCCTAGTTCATTATTTTGACCATTTTTTGTTTTTGACGTTCTGCTAAAACAATTTTGACCAACATAAGAGTTAGATTAACATGCTTGTTCGATTTTTCGATTTAAAATCATGCAAGTTAGGTTATGAGCACTGAAAATTTTCCTTTTCGGGTCCAAGAAAATGGTCCAGTTTTGGAAAAATGGAATAATTTTCGAGAGAATTAGTCAATCTCAGTAAAAATTCTCAAAAACTATTTTTGCAAATGGCCACTGCTTGACCAACGTGGAATTGACTCTTGAGATGCACAACCTCAGATCCAAAAACAATGAAAAATTGCCCCTTGTCTGAAGAACACTGCACGGCAACAGAAAGTTGCCCCTTGTTTGAATAGCACCGCAGTACACTGTATGGCAACGGAAAGTTGCCCCTTGTTTGAATAGTACCGCAGCGCACTGTAACCAGTTCTCATGGTGAAGGTCACAACCGAACTCTTGGATACAAAAATGACAAAGATGACCCATTCAATCTCATAGACAGGACAGTTGAATTTGAAGTGTTTTATGGCTAAACTTCAGAATGAAGTTGCCTACGTATCCCAAACATGGGAATCAAGCCTTACGTAGTTCGGGGGTAAGGTACACTCGGGTATTAACCTCTCCTTTTGCGCTTTAACATTTGCCAAGGCCGCCCTTTTCTAGGTTTTCAACCTTGCGAGCTTTCTTTTTCATTTTTTTTTCTTTGTTTTTCTTCTTTTTCTTGTTTTTTTTTTTCATTCTTTGCATTTTTTTTTTTGGGTTCTTTTCTTCTTTTTCTTGCTCTAACTTTTGCCTGGGTCGCCCTTCCGGGTTTTCGGCCTAGCGAGCCTCTCAAGGGTAAAAGTGTAGCTTGGTCCATGTCAAATGGTTTTGAGATCCTGAAGTCATCTGAATCCAGGAGAATGGCTGCTGTTCACTGACGATGCGGAGTCCATCCAATGGGGGGCTAAATTTGCCCCTAGTGTTGTGGATAGGAACTCAGTTATCCTTCAGTAATACTTTCTTCTTTCCTCCCTTCTGGGATTTGGCATTCTGGCTGATCTTTGTTAGCTTGAGAAACACCCCAATTTTTTTGACTCTTCGAGCACCTTTGACATTTTTGCCCCTAGTTCAAGGGGTGCTTCTGATCTAGCTTTGCAAGCTTCTTTTGACGACATCTGATCTTCTTGATCTGGCTTCCCTGCCCCTAGTTCGAGGGCTGCTTTGAATCTGGCCACACAGGCCTCACATCGTAGTTGACCGTTGAACATTCTGAATTCAATTTCAAGGTTTTCAAGTGAGAGGTCAAGTCTCGGGGCTGAGAGCGATCCTAAGTTGCATAATCTCAAGAACGATTCCACACAGGTCTTCGCAGGACCGTGCAAAACATTTTTTGAAATCTTTTAAGAAAGCAACTAGTCGCTCGCGCAAAAGACAGTGTAGAACCAATCTGGATCAAGCCAGGATCCTTCTCAGTACTCACATTAACAAGCATGATCTCAATCATTAAGGGCTTAGCACGCCTCTCTTTCTCTCAGTTTGATCAAAGTTTTGCAAATCCTGAGGAATTCCTTCCTCTTGTTTTCCTCACAATGTTCAAAAAGTTTTGTAAAACTTAGGTCAATGCAATGATTTCAAGGCACAAAAAAAAGTAAGCGAAAATGCACTGCCGTTCCATTCAAATTTGCTGGCACAACTGGCTCAAGGTAGAAACAAACTCAAAAGCGTGGAAATCATTGCTGTTTCATTCAAATCTTCTGGCGTAACTGGCACCCCGGTAGAAACAGACTCAAAAGAAAGCGAAAAGACAAACACAAAACAAAATAGTGATATCTAAGGTAACGCCCCCGGGATCACCCGACTCTAACAAAACAGGACTGACTCGATACAACAAGACAGACCCAACTGACTCAGTATGAAAAGACTGACTCTATACAACGGGACAGACTCTAAACGACATAACAAAACTGACTCAATACCCGAGTCAGAAAGTACAAAAAAAATAGCATTCACAAATGCTCAAAACAGTTCGTGCCATACGCCACATCTGGAGTCAACTGAGTGCCGCCCACAGGTGGTTCATCCCCTGATCACATATTCGTACTATCCCCCAAGTTCACTGATCCAGTGGCGATAGACTTTGCTGAGCTGGTGCGACGATGACCTTGTTGTCAAACAAATCTTGTACATCATGGCGAAGACGAAAGCAACTGTCAGTGTCATGACCGGTTTGTTGATGGTAGGCACAGTATTTAGTTTGGTCATGCTTTGGAGGGATAGGATCAAGTAGAGGCTGTTGTTCCAACGGTTTCAGATATCCTTTCCAGAGTAAGACCTCTAGAGCCTTTGACAAAGGCATATAAAGTGGGGTAAAAACCCTCTTGACTCGAGGTGGATATTTGGCTTTTTGTGAGCTACCTCTGGACGCATTGGTGAATGGGGTAGCTATTTTTGATGCAGTGGTGGTGACCATGCCCACTTCAAAAGATCTCGCAGCTGCATCACCACTGATGGTCGCATTCGAACTACGGGAAAACGCCCTCCTGGGCTACTCCTTCTCCTGGTCAATGAGGCCCTGCTTCATAGCGTCCTCGATTTGCACGCCTATCTCGTGTAGATCTGCAAAGGTAGGGAGGGGAAGGACGATCATCTTCTGCATGAGCTTGGGTTGGAGGTTGCGCACAACCATCCGAATATGATCTTTGTCGACAGTCCTGACGGTCATCATTGAGGCCTTGGCCCTCCACCGGGTTACAAAATCGGAGAAGCTCTCCTTCGGCTCTTGTCTAGTTGTCTCAAGATCACGTGTTCTGACCTCGATCTGTGTATTGTAGGAGTATTGAGCTACAAAGGCCTCAGTCATCTCCTCCCAGTTCCTCTTAACAGAGTCCTCCAGTTTCGCATACCAAATAGCCGCTACACCCGACAGAGTACGGCCAAACAGGGAAAGCTTCTGCAATCTGGAGAGGCCCATTGGCTGTAAGATATCTGAAAACAGCCGCAGGTGCACCATAGGATCTCCAGACCCATCAAAGCGGTCGATGTGCGGCATTTTAAACTTGTCTGGCAGCGTCACGGCCGAGTCGATGTACCCATCCTCAATATCCGAAATGGACTTCATGCCCTGGGACTTCTTGATCAGCTTTTCTAGCTTGCTTACTTTTAGCGCTGTGGGGTCCACCTCAAACTCAGAGAGAATCCAGTAGATTGGTGGGTGTGGGTGCCTTAGACAGCTGAGGTAAGATTGGGGGCGGAGCCGGCCCCGTTGGGATGTCCGTATCTTCCTGGACATTTGCTGTCTCCCCGAGTATTGGAACTCTAGGTGGGAGAGGAGGTGGGTGCGAAGTAGATGCTCCGGTTTGCTGCTATAGCCTAGCTATTAACTCTGTCTGTTGGGCCACTACTTCTGCTTGACGTGCAGCCACTTCTGCCTGGCGGGCAGCATCCTGCTACATGGCTTGCATAGTTTCCTGGAGCTGACGCATCATCTTTTCCATGCCTGCCATAAGGTGCTGATCTAGCCGAATAACAGGTGTATCTCCCTGAGGTAAAAGCAGATATCTGAACCCAATTGCGCACAGGTGAGATGGATAGTGACCGCTGATCCGAAGACTGTTGAACTGATGATCTGTGCTTGACTGGTCTTTTTACCCTGCCTCTGGCAAAGAAACATTGATTTGCCCTTGAACTGAATCTCTGACCTGACAAAGTCTATCAACACAAGTCCAATGTACCCGGGGGATGTTGGAGCCTTCTGAAGCCATAGTTCCAGAACTACCCCCTGCAAAAGAGAAAACAGACAGCACCTCAGCCTGATTTCACCAGAACAGATATAAGCATAGCTGAATAACTGTATTCGACCACTGATCACTGTTCCCCAAATTACCGTCCCAAAACTGAATCTGATTCCCGCAGATATAACTGATTCTCAAAATACTGATGCCCGCAGGCCTGATACCCAGACTTGGAAACTGCTATGTGTATTCCTTGTAGAGGCGCACTCTAAAAGCACATAGCAAGCAAATGAGAACCAGTACACCCCTATCTTTGGGTAAGGTTTTCTTGTCCTAGTTTCGTCAAGAACTAGGGCTTCACTACGCACACAGTGGCTTTCAAACAACCTACAATCGAGTAAGCAACCTGTCCTAGTTTGGAATAATCACTATGGATTCCGAATATGCACTAGGTCGAATTGTCAAAAGGGTGCCTCGGTAAGAACCGAGGTTTGTGTTCCCATCGTGGCAGAGCCCATAACCGGTCAGCCTTATGGCACGCTTTTCCAAGCAAGCCTCCAGCAAACCGTTCAGGAATAGCAGATGGCAAACACAGTGTCCTAGGTGCACCGATGCAAATGCAATGCAAAGAAACACATAAGTGTGAACAAAACAACATATCATGAGTTCGAGTCAAGTTCTCTAAATCCCCAGCAGAGTCGCCAGAAACTGTAGATGCGCCCGAACGTCCCGGGGAAAATCCCCTTTTTGTTCATTGGGCTTACTACAGTTCGGACTCAAATGTCATGGTTCTGAATCTAATCCCGCAAAGTGCAATGCGAGGCCGATAAATCACCAAAGAGTCCAAATCTGGCAAATCATTTTGAAAAACTGATTTTTAGAAAGAAGTGCCAAATATGGACTGCTTTACCAGATACAGAGTTGCCACCTAAATATTTTATTTTAGAGGAATTTAGGAAACCCTGACTCGTGCCTAAGGCCACGTATCCGTCATCACCAAAGTTGCCTCGGCTCGGGAGCTTGGGTACGATTGGGGAAGGTCATGCAATGAGTACCGCGGCTCGCCCGATCAAAGATCAACCACTACTAAACATGATATCGAGTTTTTGAAAACACATGCGTTCTTATTCCGGTTTATTAGCCTATGATTACTATGTGATGCACACAGCATACAAGTATAGACTAAATCGCCTGAGTTGGAACAAAACATTTCATGTTTGTTTATTTGAAAATGGTTTGATGGTGCTACTCGCAAGTAGGCTAAGACGTGGATTTGCCACCCTCAAGTAGGCCTAGAAAACAGGGTGATTTGCCACTCTCAAGTGGGCTTAAAACTCGCAATCAATGGATTGTTCCAATTCAAACAATCTAACCTTCACCCACGGGCATTCAAGCAGTTATATCACATAAGCAAACAACCTCATGGCAAGCATGCTATCATGGCAGTCACTCACACACATGCAAGGATGCTAAAGCATAAACGCTCACCGATTACTCCGAGCCAAAACAGAAACTAGTTAGTAATCAATGCATGATCCAAGTTCATGTTAAGATGGCTAATGCAACACATGCAACAATGCAACTAAGGTAGGCTCGCGCTATTCTAAGATGGCATATGAGATGCTATAGATAACATGTATTCAACTTGGAATTGAAATACAATGCAGTTAGTATGATGCGCCAAGCCCGATGCATGCAAGACAGATGAACGGATGCAAACATGAAAGCATAAGGATGCTAATTGAAACGTGCCCTAAAACTAACCATCATAAGCTGATAAATAAAAGGGAGAAAGACGTGGGGTTGGAAGACATGCATCACACACATGCACACTTATTACAACAGTGCCCTCCTCAGAGGGTCCGAATGAATAATACACAACCAACTAGCTAATCTAAGCTAATTAAACTAATTATTACACAACCTAAATGAATAACGAATTACAGCTAATTATTACACAACACTAGCTAATTAACAAATTAACCAAGGAAGCAAATAAACTAGCAAGTAGGCTACATGAAATGGATTGCCTCAGCTCTGCCTTGAATGCTAAAGGATGCATGCATGCCCGAGTCACCTTGTCGGGAAATCCATCGCGATGCCTCGACTCGCCTTTGTTTGCAATTAATTTCAGAAAGTTGCACGAGGCTCCAGAGAGATGAAACTTCACCCAAGGAAGCTGTGGGAAGGCTGCCGACCAGCTATAGGCAAGGGAGACCACCTGCCCACCACCCTTGGTGGTGAAGACTAGAAAAGGTGGTCGGCCTGCCAGAAAACCTGGTCGGCCGACCAGTTCATTCTCCTGGTTTCTGCTTTTTCTGCAACAAAGGCAAGAGAGAGAGAAGGCAAGGTATTTTCAACATATGTGTGCCCGACCATTCTCCCCATCATTGCATAAGCTCTAGGGAGTGTAGTCCTTGATCCTCGGGCCACCAATCACGTATCCCGATGCATGATGGCCGAGGAGTCAAATTGCACGACTCAATGGGACATGAATGCACATGTAAGCAACTAAAACCAACAACTCCATCATGGATGGTCAAGAGTGTCGGCGACCGGGAATCGAGGCACGTTTCATCACTTGGAGTATGAAACGTTCCTCGTTTTCCGTGTTTGGACTAACTCCTATTCCAAACACAATGCAACAAGTAGAATGGCATGGCATGTACAAATGCAACTCTAGTATGCAATCCTAAATGTAATGTGACTAAGTGATGCAAACATGCAAAGGCTGACATGCAAGCATGGAACTAGCATACACAATGCTATGAACTAATCAAGGGCATACTCAATGTACGTGGATTATATGGCATGCATACACAATGCACTAACATACGCAATGTTATGAACGAGGCATACGCAATGCAATGATCGAACATGTGATAACATGGACTATATGGCATACACAATGCAAGATGGACTTAAACTAAGATGGATAGACCTCAACCACACCCAAATCAGTGGCCAAACATGATGAAATCAAGGCAATGACACACACACAAGCATGCACAATGCAAGGGATCAAAGCTGAAGGTACAAGATACAACTCCACGAAAGCATTGGAAGGATGAAATATGGCATACAATGGCACAAGTTCCATCTTTGAAATGACAGATAACATGGTCCCGAATCATGCAAAAAACTCATGCAATGCATTTTGAAAGACTCAAGCACCGAAACTAGTGAAGTGCATTACACTAGAGGTATGCAAAATGATGCTCAAATGACCAAACCAACCCCAAATAGTCCCTATGCAGGCCCAAAATAGTAGCAAAACGGACTAAAATGATGCCTTGAAAGGCACAAAAATGAAGCTCATGCAATGGCCCGTAAATGAGGTATACAAGCACAACTCTCAAACACATTTAAAGAGTGGAAAACATGGAAACATGGCACAAGTATAAGCTCTGAAATAACATGCTCAATGATGCCAAAACATGAAAACACCTCAAGTTAAGTATGTAAGGGGCTCCAAAACTCGAAGCTAGGCAAGGATATTACCCTACAAGCATGCATGGCAAGCATCATTCGACCAAGAGGCCTCAAATCAGAGCTAAGGCAGCCCAAAATATGAACAAAATTAGTTTAGAGCATGGCCAAAATGTGCTAGAATCAAGGGCCAAAACCACATGCAATGTAAGCTAGTGAGCATAGTTTACACTATAAGCATGTGAAGCATTCAAGAGGCCACTAAACCTGCAAAACGAAGACGTATGACATCCCAAATAATGACCAAAAACCCACTGAAACATGACCAATGCATGCAAGAATGACATGCGCCTTTGATAAGCTATGAAAGGGGTTATTCTACACATGCAAGAGGCGAACCCTAGATTACAGAACCAACTCTGGACAGAGCCTAGGCAGGCCCTAAAAGTCACCAAGAGGGGGCTGAACTAAGGCTTGGAAGTGTGAAAACAAAGGCTCCTTTGTAAGGCCGAAAATGCTAGTAGACAAGACAAGGAGAGAGAGGGTCACCCCTCTATGATTTTGGCCCTCAAAACCACATGCCACCACTGAAAATCCGCTAGATTTCAATGGTTAAAGGGCCAAGAAAAGGTCAATACAAAGGTCTCATGGCATGGCACAAAACAAGGCTAAATAGAGCATGCAAGAGGGTAGATGACCCTCAACACCAGAAGAGCCTTAAACAAACATGAATAGCACTCAAATATAAAACCTTTTTTCAGTTGACAACAAAGCCCAAATATGCATGCAAATGAGACTAAGATAAGGATCAAAATAATGCTTGAAAAGGAAGAAAATGGGTTACCCTTGAAGCTTAGCAAAACCAGCAACTTCTCCGGCACAAAACCAACTCTTTAACCTCTGAAAATGGCCTTCAAGAACCTTAGGTTGATGGTGGAAGTATTAGGCTATGAGGTGGTGTGCAATAGGCCAAGAACAAAGCACTTTCTAAGCCTAAAATATAGAGACAAAGAGAGAGATATATGCTTTGCCTTAGCAAAATTTCAGAACCAGGTATAAGGAGAGGGAGGGCCTCTCTTATAGAGGTTTCAAGCCAAAGCTTCTCAAAGAAGCTAAAAACCAAGGCTCAAGATCCTCCATACACGTGTATTGAGGATGCAGTCTGTGCCTTCCAGCTGGCACACCTGGCAAGCACTCACAGAGACAAAACTGGAGAGAGCAGGCCGACCACTTCCCCTAGTCGGCTGACCAGGGTGAGTGGTCTTCCTTAAAGAAAACTAGTCAGCAGCCCCATTTGGTGGTCTCCCACATGAATGCAAGCTAGTGTTATGGTGGGAGACCAGTAAATGTGGCTTAAAGACCAAGGAGACCAGCTTCTTGATAAGAAAACCAGCTGGCGGGGAGAAAAGTGGTCTCCAAGGAGAAAAGGTGGTCTCCCACCCTTGTACCACCTCCCAAACCAAGAAAACAAGGTTCATGCCAAAAATGAACCAACACCGATGCAAAACGAGGGTTTGGGGGGCAAAACGCGCTGCCGGGTGCCCCAAAAACTGGCTGTTGAGCACAAAAAGTGGCATGCGACCACAAAAATGGTCTCCCGGGCCACAGTGTCCCTCTAGATAGAGGAAACGAGGTGTGTTCCAAAAATTGTGCCAAACAGAGAATGTTAAGCAGTCCCGAACTGAGGCGCACGGCCGACGGCTCCGAAAACCAGAAACTGGTCTCCAAACAGGAACAGTGGCCTACGACCACAAAAAGTAGCCTACGGCCACTGAGAGATGGTCTACGAGACCTCTCCCTCCCTTCGAGAAGAGAAAACAAGACTTGGTCTATGAATCAAGTCAAAGTACAAAGAGTCCCGATGCCCGGAGGCAAGGCTCTCAGCCAAAACTCCGAAACCTCAGAACGAGCACAACATGCACTATCACCGAGCACTCAATCGATGACGCCTGAGTCTTAAGGTCGGTCAAAAATGGGGTGTCTACACACACTTGTCCAAATGAGCAATAAGCATCTAGAAAAGATCTAGGATGCATTCATGTGATAGGTATGCACTTGAAGACATTGAAAATATGCTTACATGTTTCGAAATGAATGACTACGTGCTTTATGCTTTGTGATTTGCGTGCATTGCGATTTACTTGAATATGTATGCTCTTTTGTATATGCATACTTGTGAACATTTTTGTGTAAAGAATCATGCAAGTTTAATTAGATAATGGTGAGAATAAGAGGTAATGAATTAGAGAAGTCATCTACTGCCAAAATGGATTGGATGGAAAGATTAGTACAAGAAATGGTAGAGACATTGAGACAATAACAATAGTGACAGCAACAGTCGCACCTTCCACCTCCGATACCACCTATACCAGACTTGCAAAATGATGACCAAACAATAGCTCTCACCAAAGAGTTTAAGAAAATAAAACCACCACAGTTTCATGGAGGATTGGATCCATTGAAAGCTGAGGCATGGGTCCTTGGAATAGAGAAATTGTTTGAGGTGTTTCCATGTCTGGAAACACAGAAGGTGTTACTAGCCACCTTTACACTGGAAGATGAAGCAAGAAGGTGGTGGATGTTAATGCAAGAGAATCATAAAGAAATTGGCTGGGCACGGTTTTTGGAAATCTTCTCCGATAAATACTTTTCACAATGTGTCCATAACAGAAAAGTGTCAGAGTTCATGGAACTTAAGCAAAACAGCATGACAGTAGCCGACTACGAGGCCAATTTTACTGAATTGGCCAGATTTGCACCACACATGGTCGATACCGACTACAAGAAAGCAAGACACTTTGAGGGAGGTCCTCGGGATGATATTTTGGAGAAAGTGAATGTACTAAAGCTCGAAACCTACGTTGATGTGCTAGATCGAGTCGTAATATCGGAAGCTAACATAGCTAGGCAAAGTAAACCATCAACCGAGTAAAAAAGCAAAAGGCAGGGCTTCTTTTTAAAGAAAATACTTTCAAAGAAGCAGAATACAGGGTCCTCAAGTACTTCAAATTCTTTCAGAGATACGTCTCCAATGTGTAGTCAATGTGGTAAAAGACATCATGGGCTTTGCTACCGTCTTTTAAGGGCCTGCTTTAAGTGTGGAAAAATGGGGCACATGGCAGGAGATTGTAACCAAGCCAGCAGAAAAGTGGCTGCTAGTTCAACGGAATCAGTCCCAAAACCAGGAAATACCACGAAGCCTACTATGACTAGAGACACCATAAGGTAGGGGAAAGTCTTTGTGCTTGTTTCGGGAGATACACGGAACACAGAAGCCGTCGTCTCAGGTACTATCTCTATATGTAATCGGGTTGCTTTTGTGTTAATAGACTTCGGATCAACACACTGCTTTGTAACTTATGCATTTGCATCTAGATTGGGCAGACCTCTAGAATTATTGTCATATTTGTTATGTGTATTTGCTCCATCTGGGGAATCTGTGTTGTGTACATCTATGTGTCGATTTTGTGATGTGCCTACTGGGGATGCTACCTTGTATGGGGATTTGTTACCCTTGGACTTTAGACATTTTGATGTAATTCTAGGTATGGACTGATTATCTAAATACTGTGTCACCATTGATTGTGTAACGAAACAAGTTGTATTTAGACCACTAGGGCAGGAAGAGATTGTGTTTGTGGGTAATGGGGTAGTGCCTCCACTTTATTTGATATCTGCAATAAAAGCATGTAAATTGATCAAGAAAGGGTGTCAGGGCAACTTGTGTTGTGTATTGTCTGAACAATCGATGAATGTTGAATTGAACAGTATCCCTGTTGTTAGAGAGTTTCCAAATGTATTCCCAGATGAATTACCAAGGGAATTGGTTGATAGGGAATAGAGTTTACTGATGTTTTGTCAAGCACTCAGCCGATTTTAAAAACCCCCTACAAGATGTCTACTACTGAAATGAAAGAACTGAAAGAACAATTACAAGACTTACTTGACAAAGGGTTTATCCGATCGAGTACCTCACCATGGGGTGCGCCGGTGTCATTTCTGAAGAAGAAAGATGGAACCTTGCGCTTGTGTATCGACTATCGGGAACTAAACAAGGTGACAATAAAGAATAAATACCCTTTACCTCGTATTGATGACTTGGTTAACCAGTTGCAAGGATCACAAGTATTTTCCAAAATTGATTTGAGGTCCGAGTACCACCAATTGAAGGTAAAAGCAGAGGATGTTGAGAAAACTGCGTTCTGAACAAGGTACGGTCACTATGAATTCCTTGTTATGCCATTTGGAGTGAGTAATGCTCTTGCAGCATTTATGGATCTGGTGAACCGAATTTTCAAGACTTACCTTGATGACTTTGTCGTAGTTTTGATTGATGATATTTTGATAAATTCAAGAAGTAGACTCGAACATGAACACTATTTGAGAATTGTCTTGCAAACACTTAGAGAAAAGAAATTGTTTACTAAACTAAAGAAGTGTGAATGTTGGCTGGATGAGGTTGGTTTCTCGGGACATGTTATCAACAAAGAGGGGATTTCAGTAGACCCACAGAAGATAGAGGCAATTGTGAACTAGCCTACTCTAACAAATATAACAGAAGTCCACAGTTTTATGGGATTAGTCAGGTACTACAGACGATTTGTAAAAGAGTTTTCAAAAATAGTCGTACCACTTACTCAACTCACACGAAAGGGACAATCGTTTGGATGGACAGATGAATGGGAGTCTGCTTTCCAAGAATTGAAGACAAGATTGACTACTGCACCAATGTTGGCATTGCCCACAAGTACAGAAAACTTCGTAATATATAGTGATGCATCTTATCAGGGTTTGGGTTGTGTGTTAATGTAGGAAGGACGAGTGATTGCTTATGCTTCCCGATAATTGCGCTCACATGAAAAGAATTACCCAACACACAACTTGGAATTAGCAGCAGTTATGTTTGCTTTGAAAATTTGGAGGCATTACTTGTATGGGGCGAAATGCGAAGTCTACACGGATCACAAAAGTTTGAAGTACTTCTTTACTTAGAAAGAGTTGAATATGCAGCAGAAAAGATGGCTTGAACTAATAAAAGATTATGATCTTTAGATTCAATACCACTCGGGAAAAGCCAATACAGTTGCCGATGAATTGAGCAGGAAGTGTATGGGGAACATAGCTTGTCTACTCACAGAACAAAAAGAAATTTTGCTAGATTTTGAGAAAGCTGAGATTGAAGTTGTGTTACATGAACAAGCTGGGTTGATAGCTGTCATTTTTGTTGAACCAGCAATAATTACTGAAGTCAAACAAAGACAAAGAGATAATGAGGCCCTTAAGACAATAATTAATGAGTTTGAAGCGAAACCAAAACCAGAATTCAGTGTTGATGGTGAAGTGTTGAGATTTCAAAGCTGAATGTGTGTCCCGGACATTCCCAAATTGAAGAAAAGAATCCTAGACGAAGCTCACAAGTCGATGTTTGCTTGTATCCGGGTAACAACAAAATGTATCGAGATTTAAAGCAAAGCTATTTGTGGCCCAAAATAAAGAAGGAAATTGCAGAATATGTGTCTAAGTGCCTTCAATGTCAACAAGTTAACGCTGAACGCCAAAAACCAAGCGGTTTACTTCAACCTCTCCCTATTCCGGAATGGAAGTAGGAGCACGTAACCATGGACTTTGTTGTTGGCCTACCTCAAACTCCTAGAGGTATGGATTCCATTTGGGTTATAGTTGATAGACTGACTAAATCTGTGCATTTTTTGCCAGTGAAGACTACTTTTAATGCTTATCGATTAGCCACTATATATGTTGATGAGATTGTTCGTTTACATGGAGTTCCAGTATCTATTGTCTCAAATAGAGATCTGAAATTTGTATCTAGATTATGGAAAAGCTTACAAAGGGCAATGGGAATAGAACTAAGATTTAGTACCGCATTCTATCCACAGACAGATCGACAATCAAAACGGACCATATAGACTTTGGAAGACATACTCAGAATGTGTGCTTTAGATTTTCAAGGGAGTTGGGAGGACTATTTGCCATTAGTAGAATTTGCATAAAATAACAGCTTCCACTCCAGCATCGGTATGGCACCATACGAAGCTTTATATGGGAGAAAGTGTAGACTGCCAATTTGTTGGATGGAAGTTGGAGATAGAGCTTTACCTAGGCCCGAAATTGTGCAAGACATTTCTGAGAAGATTAAAATCATCCAACAAAGGCTCAAGACAGCACAGAGGCGGCAAAAGAATTATGCGGATATACGAAGAAGGCCTCTTGAGTATGAGGTTGGCGACCATGTATTTATTCGTGTGATTTCGATGAAGGGCCAGTTGAGATTTGGTAAGAAAGGCAAATTATCACCCCGTTACATTAGGCTGTTTCAAATTCTGGAAAGGCTTGGTCCAATTGCTTATAGAGTTGTTTTGCCACCGAGATTTGAGCAAATGCACAATGTGTTCCACGTGTCGATGTTGAGGGGTTATCTTCGAGATCCATTTCATTTGATTGATTACCACCGGATAGCTCTTAATGAAAATATGGAATACAAAGAATAGCCAGAACGAATCATTGACCGGCAAGTGAAACAGTTGAGAAATAAGTCCATCACAATGGTAAAGGTAGAATGGGAAGGATGCTACATGGCAAAAAGAGGATGAGATGCGACTACGCTATCCACATTTGTTTCGAGACAAAGGTAAAATAAGTCTGAAGGACCATACTTCTTAAAGGGGGGAAGAATGTGACAACCCTACTCTGTGTTATGCTAATTAATCTTAATTGTGCTTATAATTATATGCTTAATATGATTTTCAGTGCTAAATTATATGATTATATGTGTTTCTCAATTTGTTTCTATTCACCATAGGAAAATATGTTCATTTTTCTGTTATAAAATTTAAATTAAAGGTTATAGAGGCGTTAGAAAATGAAATTGTCTGTACCATTGTGATTAGCGTGATTTTTAGAGCCTATGGTGAAATTTAATTAAAAATTGATTTGGATCAAAATAATTAGATTGAGTTGATTAAATTAAGCACAATTACTTAGCCTTAATCAAATTTGATTAGGCAAGCCTATATATATGGGCCTATTTACACTAAAGTTCATTTTTTTTAAGCTCAAGGTCTGAAATACACTTTAGAGAGAGAGAGAGAGAGAGAGAGAGAGAGAGAGAGGGCTCATCCTTGAAGGTTTTGAAAGGAAATTCAAGAGCTAGGTGGCTTAGCACAAGATCTAGCCAGAATTTGGAAGATTGGAGCTTCTAGGTGAGTAGTTGAACTCAAATTGAAGAGTTTAAATTCATAATTGAATGAATTCAAAGACAATATGAAGAATTTGAGGTCCACATGTTAATGCATGTCTAGAATTGCCATGAATTGACATGAATTTTCATAATCTAGCATAAGGCATGCTAAACATGAAGACTTGTGCACCAAAGTTTACATGCATGCATAATTTTGTTAAGATTCATGATTTTGAGAGTCATTTGTGCCATTTGAAGTGGAATTGGAGTCAATAATTAACATGCATGCATGATTCATGAAGGTATGAAGCTTGAATGCATAAGTTTTGAAATTGGCAAAGAAGAATTTGGAATGATTTTGGAAATGGACCATGATTTTGGATAATTGATTTCAAATTACCTAGGTTTTTATGTTACTCAATGTTTTTCTATGTTTTGGCATCAATTTGCAAACTTTGGAGCCTTTGGGTTTGTGTTTTGAAGCTCAAATAGCTTGCTGGATAATCCAAAATTTGACATGTCTGCTCGAGCAAGGAAAGTGTCACTCGAGCATGAAAGTCAATCTCCCAGAAGTTTTACAGAGAATTGCACAGTAGCTCGAGGGGCAAACCTTGCGCTCGAGCATCAAAAATCTTGTGCGAGCGTAAAATTCATGCAACCAGTACTTTTACAGAGTTTTGCAGGCTGCTCGAGTGATGAAAGCTGCGCTCAAGCAGAGAGCCTTGTTTCAGAAACTTTGAAAAGTTATTTTATGTTTCGTTTTCCATTCTCTTTCACTTCTAAGCACTCTTAGGCATGCATTGAACATTGTAAATGAACTAAAGCGATAAGAAAGAGGCCTAAGACAAATAAACAAATTAAGAACAAATTGAATCGCTTGTGACCCAATATGTTAAAATGTGTAGGGTCAAGCGCAAGGGCAAATGTATCGGCAAACACTGTGAGTAATATCTTAGTAAAGATATTTTCAAGTATGGTACTTTCTAAATGCTTACTTCTAAATAAGTTTCATGGATTTGTTAATTTGAATTGTGAACGAGTATTCGTTATACCGATGATTGAATAAGGCCGTCAGAATACGATTATGATCATGATCTCAAGTATAGTATGAAATGTGCATAAACATGAATGAATTGGGCCCGAGGCCATTTGACATGTTAATGAATTGGGCCTAAGGCCGTTTGACATGAATAAATTGGGCCCGGGGCCGTCTGGCATAAATGAATTGGGCCCAGGGTCGTTTGATGTATTAGATAGTAATATCAATGGGCCTAAGTCTATTTGATATGTTTGCTAAGAATTTCATTCATGCAACTTCATTATTTTGATATTATTGACTGGGCTTTCGCTCCCTCTCATTTATATGTATGTAGGTGAGCAAAGAGATGTCCAAACCCAGCCTTAGTGGACGGTGTGAGAGGAAGTCAAGTTTTGTGGAGTCAGCCTGAATGTCTCACGCACGAGACCTTGTTTCTTGTTCTTGTCCTCCCGTTTTGCACCTTGCTACCTTGGTGGTTCCGTTGGGTCACTTATGCATACAAACTTTTGGTTTGGCTGACTATAAGTTTTAATGATCCTGTATGTATAAGATTCTAAGTTTGTTTTTCGGTATGGGAGATGTTTTGATATGCCATGTAAGCACAGCTCTTTGGACAAAATTTTTAAGCCTACTTCCGTTTTGGCCCCATTATTATTATAGTTATATGTTTGAAATTGTTTGAGGCCGTAGGTAACCTCATGATTATTGGCCGGTTATGATCTTAACCTACAGGAGCAGGTCCGGGTCATGACCCCATGAGATAGAGTTCTCTATTGATTTAGTGCCTAGCACGACATCGATTTTCATGACACTGTATAGATTTGCACCCGCCAAGTTGAGTGAGTTGAAGATTCAACTCCAAGAATTGCTAGATAAGGGCTTTATCCGCCCTAATACTTTGCCTTGGGGAGCACCAACTCTCTTTGCCAACAAAAAAGATGGCACATTGCGGTTTTGTATTGATTACCAGAAATTGAACCAGGTAACTGTTAAGAACAAGTACCCACTACCTCGTATAGGCCACTTGTTTGACCAGTTGAAAGGGTCTTGCTACTTTTCTAAGATAGACTTGAGATTGAGTTATCACCAGTTGAGAGTGAAGGAGAAGGATATCCAGAAAATGGCATTTTGTACGTAGTATGGCCATTATGAGTTCTTAGTGATGCCTTTTGGGTTAACCAACGCACCAGCCTTGTTTATGAATTTAATGAACCGAATCACCCATGTGTTCTTTGACCGTTTTGTGGTTGTCTTTGTTGATGACATCTTGATTTACTCACCCTTTGAGGAGGAATGTGAGAAACACTTGCGGATTGTACTTGAGTTGCTTAGAGCCCACAAATTGTATGCTAAGTTCAAGAAGCGTGAGTTTTGGTTGAAGGAGGTGAAATTCTTAAGCCATGTGGTATCCAAGGAAGGGGTGACTGTAGTCTCTTCTAAGATAGAGGTAGTGCAAGATTGGGAACAACCTAAGAATGCCTTTGAGATCTAGAGTTTCTTGGGGTTAGCTGGGTATTACCATCGTTTTGTGAAAGATTTCTCCAGATTGGCCTCACCTTTGACTAGATTGACGAAGAAGGGAATTAAGTTTATGTGGAGTGAGACTTGTGAGAAATCATTTCAAGAGCTTAATGTTAGACTTACCACTACTCTAATGTTGATTATTTCGGAGAGGGGTTTGGGCTATTCATTGTATTGTGAAGTATTTCGGGAAGGTTTAGGTTCTGTCTTGATGCAAGAAGGGAAGGTAGTCACATATGGCTCACCACAGTTGAAAATACACAAGATAAACTATCCTACCCACGACATAGAATTAGCAGCTGTGATATTTTCTTTAAAAATCTGGAGACATTATCTTTATGGTGAGAGATTTGAGGTCTTTTCTGATCACAAGAGTCTGAAGTATCTGTTTTCACAGAAAGATTTGAATCTGAGGCAGAGAATGTGGATGAAGTTTATAGTGGATTACGACTTTGAGTTGCATTATCATCCGAGGAAAGCCAATGTAGTGGCCGATGTCTTGAGTAGAAAGCACATTAGTAGTGCAACTAGTATTACAATCTGGGAATGGGAGATATTGGGCACTATTGGAGAGTTTGACTTGTATCTTGGCAAGTTTGTTGAGTTGGCAGCTTTGTTTACCATAGTTGCACAACCTATACTTGTGAGCCAAGTTATAAAAGTACAGCGGGGTGATCATGAGGTAGAGACCATCCAAGAGAAGATATCTAGTGGAAAGGTAGAGAAGGGCTTGAACGTGTATTTTGACTCGAGTGTTAGATATGTTGACCGTATTTTCGTGCCGAAGTCTTGTAGAGAGGAGGTACTCTAAGAGTTTCACCATTCACGCCTTGCGGTACACCCGGGAGGCACAAAGTTGTACCATAACCTTAGTCGCCAGTTTGGTAGAGGTGGATGAAGAGAGACGTAACCTTATTTGTATCGAGGTGCCTTACTTGTCTACAAGTGAAGGCCGAGCATCAGAGGCCAGTAGATTTGTTGCACTCTTTGCCTATTGCCGAGTGGAAGTGGAGCATGTCATGATGGAATTTTTTTTTGGCCTTCCGAGGACTCAACGGGGTAATGATGCCAAGTGGGTGATAGTTGATCTGTTAACTAGGTCAGCACACTTTGTACCTATGCACATGAGTGACTTAATAGATTACCTTACCGACCTTTATGTTAGGAACATAGTTCGACTTCATGGGGGTCCCTGTGACTATTGTTTCGGATAGAGATCTGCGTTTCACGGCTCGGTTGTGGCAGAGCCTACAGAATGTCTTGGGCACTAGGTTGATATTTAGAACCGCCTATCATCCTCAAACTGACGGACAGTCAGAGCGTACCACTCAGATCCTAAAGGATATGCTTCGGGGTTGTGTTCTTGACTTTAAAGGGTCATAGGAGAGGCACTTACCTTCAGTGGAATTTGCCTACAACAATAGTTTTCAGACGAGTATTGGCATGGCACTGTTTGAAGCCTTCTATGGTTGACCATGTAGATCTCCAGTTTATTGGGCCGAGGTGGGTAACGCACCTATGTTAGGTCCTGAGTTAGTCTAGGAAACAACGGAGAAGGTTGCACTTATCCATAAGAGGTTGGTTTTGGCTTAGAGTCGTCAAAAGAGTTATACTGACCGTAGGAGGAGACCATTATCATTTTAGGGAAAAGATCATGTCTTCTTGAAGATATCACCGAGACGGGGTTTAATGAGATTTTGGAAGAGCGAGAAGTTGTCTCCTAGATTTATTGGGCCTTTTGAGATCTTAGAACGCATTAGGGAGGTAGTTTATCGTTTGGCCTTGCCGCCATAGCTTTCTGGAATTCATGACATGTTTTCTATCTGTATGCTCCAAAAGTATGAGCCTGATCCATCACATTTGTTGGATTAGACCGAGTTAGAGGTAAATGAGGATGCTTCGTATGAGGAGAGGCTGGTTAGAGTCTTAGATACACGGGACCAAGTCTTGCGAGGTAAGACAATTCCATTGGTAAAGTTGTTGTGGTGACACCACGGGGTTGAAGAGGCGACTTGGGAGTGCGAGGCAGAAGTCTGTGAGAAATATTCGTATCTTTTTGTTAATGTCCGAAAACTTATGTTGAAAATCTTGTTATGTTGATTAAATGCAAACATTGTATATGTTTTGGGAAAAGTGAATTGCATATTCAGTATTGAAAACTTTGTTTATCATTGTCATGAGAATGAATGACCGGTGGATGGGTCATGGTTATGAGTTTGACCTGCTATCATTGTAATGGTTGGTTTAAATACGTTTTGTTGTGTTGATTTTAAAATTTCGGGAACGAAATTCCTTAAAAGGGGAAGATTATAACTATTCTAGTTTAGACCTGATCACCTGTTTATTGTTTCAGATCTAGGATTCTTTGTCTTGATGGTTGTTCATGTCCTTGTTCATCTTATTCTTTGTTGGATTGGGCTGTGTGGGTAGTGTAATTGCATTTGAAACAAGTTGGGAGTTCAATTTTCAAAGGAGTCTTGGCCCAGGATTTTGCTTGTTCACTCAAGCGAAATTTCTTGTGCTCGAGCAGTCTTATACAATCTACAAAATTACTAATAGTTTGATATCTGCACTTAAGCGACACTTCTTGCGCTCGAGCGAACTTTTATAGGTCTAAACTACTGCGAGGGGTGCATTGTGTGCTCGAACGACCATTCTTATGCTCGAGTGGGGTCTTGGTTTGTATCTGTACACTCGAGCAGTAACTTTGTTCGCTCAAGCGGTCTCACTTATTCTGTCTGGTCGCTCGAGAGGTCTGCGCATATATCAGTTCGTAAAAAACACTTTTTGAGTCATTTTCTCACCTCTCTCTCTCTCTAAACACTCCAAAAACCTAGATCTACTCTCTCTCTCTCTCTCTCTCTCTCTCTAGAACTCATCTTTTATCTTCAAATACACTATCATCCATTGATTTCTACACCCTAGTCCCTTTGATAAAAAAAATAGGGCTCACTTAGAGTTTCATTCTAATCAGAGCAAAGTTGATTTTCAGTTTCGTTGAGGTTTCTTCACTCTCTATCTTGCCTTCTAGCTTTGAGATACGGATTTCTCCACACTTTTGTATGGTTTTTAATTCGGTTATTTGCTTTTTTTAAATAATATTGTGATTTGGGGATTTTTGAATAAACCTAGGGTTTTGACTTTGAAATTAAAAGAGGGGTTTTCAAAACAATTTCTTGAATATGATTGTGGGTTTGTAAATATGGTTGAATTGTGATAAAAATCATCTTCATCTTTTTATCTCAAAACACCATCTCCATTTCCATCATTAAAAACTCTTCTCCATTTTCCATCTCAAAAACTTCATACCAAAAGTTGAAGGGGAAAGACCCATTTTGTACTTGTAGAGGAGTTCCTAACCATGAAGGCTATCATTAACGCTTAGCATCAATGGTCATCAACTCTAGCCATTAGGGCTAAAGTTACAAAGATTACAAAACCCCCATGTGCATTATATATAAACATATATATATATATATATAATGTTATTTGAATAATTCAACCAGATGGGTCGCAAAATAGATACGGGTGTTGAGCCACAACCTGATCCAAGCCCAATCCTAAATCTATGCACATGCATAAGCACAAGCACAAGCACAAGCTCAGGCCATACCAAGACTAAGTCTAGCACATGTATATGCACAATCCTAAGACCAAAACTAAGTCAAAGTTCAAGCCCAAGACCAAGCTTTAAACTCTACTATACTCAGTCCAAGCCAAGTCCAAGCCCAAGCCCAAGCCCAAGCCCAACTTTTATTGATGCCCACTTTATGAGACAATTTCTCATTCAAAGCTCAATGGTTTTGGCTTATTCTTTTTATATTTAATTTTCTCACTTAAGAGAATACAAACTCGCTCAAACCCATCTTAGCTGGCGGTTGGATCCCACTTTAATTTAGTATTAGAGTTGTCAAAAAACCATTATTTTCCAACATATCCATTGTTTTTAGGGTTTAGGGTTGACCAAAGATTTAGGTGGAATTGAAGGAAAACATACGCATCTAATGCAAATAAAAAAGTAAAGATCGTAGAGAACACATTCCATACACCAATCGATTCACTGTAGAAACATTTTTCTTCCATCGTCACGAGAGAGACAATTGGTTTTGGAGAAAATTATTTTTTTTTATTTTTTAGGGTTTTGGGAGGTAATGGTTTTTAGGGTTGTAGGGGTGTGCATTTGAGTAAAGGTGAAATTTTTATAAGGATGATTTTGGTATTATTTAGAGGAGGAAAGTAAATTTAAGGGTTTTAAAATTTTGGATTAATTACAAAAAAAGGAAAAAAAAAATCCCAGGGTATTGCGTGTTTTTCAATTTAAGCCTTAGAGTTACAATTTCGACAAATTAAACCCTGGAGTGTCATCGGTGTTTCAATGTGAACCCTCCATCCATCTCTGTCTTCTTCCTTCTTTTAGATTTGAACTCACATGTTCAAACCATTGTATCTCCCTGGTCGTAACTCCATTTTGCCTCATTTTCGTGCCATTGGATTCATCTTATGGCCGAGTTTTCATTCCACCCCTCATATGCCATTTTCCAGCTCTTTTTGCATGCTGTTAGAACTTCGAAAGTTGGCCAAAAATCAAGCATCATCCGTTACATCTTCATTGCCAAGAATATTGGCGTGATAACCAAAAAAAAAAAAAAATCTTATTGTTGGCCAACTTTCAAAGCTCCGATGGCATGCAAAAAGAGGTGGAATAAGGCGTATGACAGGTGGAATAAAAACTAAGCCATGAGGTGAATCTAACAAAGCAAAAATGAGGCGAAACAGAGTTATGAGTGTGATACAAGGGCTTGAACATGTGCGTTTCAATTTGAAAATTTTGCCCAAACAGAGAACAAAAAAATTTTGCCCAACTTGTTGGAGCTCCGATGACACGCAAAAAGAGGTGGAATAAGGCGTATGAGGGATGGAATGAAAACTAAGCTATGAGGTGAATTCAACGACGCAAAAAATGAGGCGAAATAAAATTACGATGATAGAGATACAAGGGTTTGAACATGTGGATTTGAATCTAAAAGAAAGAAGAACATTAAGTGAGACGAAGAAAGAAGGAGATGGATGGAGGGTTCACATTGAAACATGGATGAAACTTCAAGGTTTAATTTGTTGAAATTGAAACTCTTGTGTTTAAATTGAAAAACACGCGAAACCCTAGGTTTTTTTTTTTTTTTTTGTAATTAACCCTAAAATTTATAAGTGGGGGTTCAAAGAAATGGGGGGTTCAAAATAATAAAAGAGATGCTAATAGCAACCGTCTAAAATAAACATTAATTTTTGCTAGTTCGATGGTCATCAAATAAACACAATTTTTCTTTGTCCCCTCACTAACAATCCTCTCACAACAATTCTCACACTAACTATTTCATCCAACCTAACTTAAAACAAATGGGCTCCAAAATTATTAATAACACATTTATTATGGTTGAAACCTACCTAATATTGGAGACAGTATTGTGGTGAATGAGACTTATTTTGGGATCTATTTTGATGATTTGAACCGTTTACTTTTTAGGATATATCGAGTAAAATATACTTATAAAAAATTAAATTGATTGGATATCAATAACCCTTTCATTGAATTGCATTTTTATTTAATTTATACTTCAAATTACTTTTGCGATTCATTCTTTTAGATACAATATGTAATTCGATAAAAAAGTTATCAATATTCAAATAATTTAATTTTTTACAAGTATATTATACTCAATATATATTGTAAAACGTGAATGATATAAATCATCAAAATAGATTTCGAAATGGGGGCTTTTCCCAAACTAAGCCCCTATACTAATTTATTTTCCAAACTAAGCCTACTTTGGCCGAATTTCCCAAACTAAGTTGAAGCGTGTTTACAAAACATGCTTTCAGCATGTTTCTGGCCCAGGCAGTGGAATTATAAAATCGTGGTTAAAAAACACACCTTTACTTAAGAAAGCGCGGTTACTGTTAACGCTTTCAAGTAATGATCATGCGATTTGGAAACACACTTTTAAGAAAAACCTGTTATGAAATGGTCATGCGATTAACTTCGTCGCGGATACGATGCAATGCCCTTTGCAACAATTGTGGAGTCTCAATTGGCATATGCATGGCTATTCGTCGAGGAAATTTAATATTAACTTCATGACATAGCTCAATGAGAAAGCTTGCTCAAGTTATGCGAAATTTCCACTCAGCTCTCTTGGTATTGACAGTAGCATGTGAGTAACACAAATTTGGATTTAATGGGTATTGAAATTCATCTCCATCTGCAACCCAATGGCAACCCATTGCTAAATAGAGATCAACCACCGTATATCTCATGATGATATCTCTCGATATATCTATAAAACTTTTGTTGTGGTATGATGCGATATTTATACCACATATGCACAGTTGTTGCAACATGCACAAATTCAAAATGGAGATGGATGCAAGTATTCATGTCTTATAAGCTCTAAACTCACATGCCGACAATGACTTGTCATACTTCAGGAGGTTCACATGGTAGCTGTATGTTTAAAATTATTGTAAAAGAGTTGTCACGTCCACTTTTATGACCTGAACAACTATGCATCAACTTTATAGGAGTTGTCACTTCGACATTTATTGACTACTCAGTGCATATCTGAAGGTTTTAAGCAAAGTTCAAATCCGCTTAGAAATTTAATTTTACTTTTCCGCTTACAAATTTAATTCAATTTATTTTGCCTTGACAATCTATTTAATTTCACTTTTCACCTTACATATTTAATTTAATTTAATTTAAGAAATTTAACCAATTTAATTTCAATTTAATTTCTCTATCTTTTATAAGTATTGTGAGCTTATTTAGATGTACATGATGGGGTTTAGATTCTTCGGTTCGGCAGATATCTTTTAACTTGTTCCACTTCCTTGATTTTCTCGAATTGTTGCTGTATTAACTACTCTTAAAATCTCTTTGAACTACTTTTTAATGATTTCTCTCAAATTTTTAGTTAACTATGTGTTGATTTAAGTTGGTGTTGTTCTTGTCTGGATACTAGGCTAGCTTTTATCTATAACACTTTCAAGTTCTATACATCCAAAAACCTATCTATAAGTACTCTACTACAAATTACTCTTCAATACATTCCAACTCTATAATATTTTCTCTTCAAGATTGATCAATCTATTTGAAGCTGCATAGGGTGGCTTTTTAAACACAGAAGGTCTAATTGTTTTGTTGTTTTGTTCTAACACCCCCTCATCCCGTTATGAATTGGTGAAGTTCACATGGGCACAATAGCTATGGTACAACTTCTTGCTTTTTTCATACAGTGAGTAGTCTCATCAATGTCGTCGCAGTGATTAGTCCAACATTTCTCAGTGATATAGTGATGCAGTGACTTTAGCAGACGTAATAAATTAAAGGACTCAATGAAATGGCCAAGGTCACATGGCCACAGTAAACAGCGTACAGATGATTGGTATTTTTTTGAAAAAGTGAGTAGTCACTTTCGAGTGACGATTGAAGTACTAACTGTGTGGAGCGTGTTTAGCATTGATTGTTTATTCCTTACAATGATAACTCATAAAGATGTGTTGGTATATGTGGGTTTTTAATAGCATAAGACTTTGTGCAGCGGGACTTAGATGCTTTGTTTTTTCCTCACATTTCATAACTCATCTAAGTCACATTAATATGACCACATGGCAATAGTGTTGACAAACAACTATATAAAGGACTGACAGAGTGATGGTAAACACACATCCTTTCCACTCTGTTCGCCCTAGGAAACTATTGTTCATTTATTGAGAAAAAAATCAAATGAAGTATAGATTCATGGTAGGGGGTAGGAATCGTAGAGAAGAGAGTTCACGACGAGGAAGAGGAACTGGAAGGGGACTCACAGGGGGTAGGAACTTCGAAAGAGGTGAGAGTTCACGCCGAAGAAGAGGAACGGGAAGGGAAAGTGGTGATGCTGAAGATGAAACACCATTTGGTATGTTAGATGCCTCTTGTGCTTATCATGATAGGTTTGGAAAATGACATTTTGTCATGCCCAAGTACTATCGAGATCCATGTGGTTTTGTGGAGGATCCATCTGATAATCAAACAAGATATGGTTTAGCAGATGATACACTTCTGAAGTGCCCCGCACTATTTATAGAGCGAGTGCAAATGGAAAGATTATGTCACAAAAATCGACTGAAGGTCCCGAAAGCACGTTCGGTTGAGATCTAAAAGGAAGATCCAGATAATGTTGATTATAGCAATCCAGGTTTTACCCCAGTCTTTGTTATGTTCCGAACTCGGGATCCGTGGTTGTATATTGTTGTTTATACCTTATTTCCATTCTTTAATTCCTTGTATTTGAGTTTTGGGATGTGTTGGGTGAGTTTGGAACAAATTGGTGTCGAGTTGGTGCAAGTGGTTGCTGCCCAGGTTTTGGCTTCTTCGCTCGAGCAAGGCTTTTTGCGCTCGAGCGAGCCTTGAGGGTCTTCAGGTTTCTTTTAAGACGCAGCTTTCGCTCGAGCGAGCTTTCTTGCGCTCTAGTGAGCCCTGTGTTATATGATCCTTCACTTGAGCGAGAACTCTTGTGCTCGAGCGTGCGTCTGCGTTGGTAGCAGACCTGAAGCTTCACATTGTCTGCTCGAGTGACGCTTCTTGCGCTGGAGCGAGGTATTTGTTGTGTCTAGTCGCTTGAGCGACAACACTTTCGCTCGAGCGAGCATCGCTTATATCAGTTCGTAGCAGAGTTCTTCTTCTTCACTTTTTGATCTACTTTTCATCCAAAACCCTAGATCCGGCTATCTCTCTCTCTAAAACACTCCTCTCTACAAATACACCTTGTTCTAGAGGTTTTCTACCTTAGTCCCTTTGTTAAAAAGCTTGAGCATCGCGTGGGCTACATTTTGATCCGAAAAAGTTTGGATTTGGAGCATCTTGGGTTTCTCTCTTCTTCTCCTTTAAGCTTCTCCATTTGAGGTAGGGATAATCTACTCTTTAATATGAGCTTTGACATAAATATTAGTTATCTTGTATAAATGGTGGAGTTGGGGAATTTTGGGTGAAGTTAGGGTTTGAGTTGAAATTATAAAAGAGGGATTTTCTAATTTTGGGCTCCATTGTATATGTGAGGTCATGAGATTGGACTCACTTGTGTATAATTGTTGAAATTGAGTCTTGGGGTTTGATGTTTGAAAAGGGGAAGGTTTGCCCTAATTTAAATTAAATAAATTATTTAGTTTAAATATGAAATTGATTTGAGAATCATGAAATTGGAGGAAATTGTGATTTAACGGTGTAGTTGGATCGATAAATCACTCACCTATGAAAAAGTTGATAAATTATCCGTTAGATAGATTTATTTATCTATTTAGAAATAACTGTTTGGGGCTATCGGTAGAGGATAGCCATGATTGTTGTAAAAACTGCATAATGATTAGGTAAATTGAAACTAATCAATTGAATAATGTCATTGAATATGACGGTTGGATTAATACATTGTATATATGATTTAGTTGGTCATTGCATATGACAACGTGTTTAAATACATTGTATATGTATCTTTGTTTAGGAGGAGATAGGGGATGTACTCCATTGTTTGGGAGGAGATAGGGGATGGACTCCATTGATAATTAAGTTGGCCGGAGTGTCCAGGGTGAAAGTCCCAAAATCTTATATATGTTTGGATGCCAGTTCCCTCGGACGTAGTTTCGTGAAATGGCAAGAAATAGAAGTGCTTGAATGATGTTTGAGTGAAATGTTGACATTATGAGTTGTAGTCTCATTCTGAATTGTTGGGATAAAAAAATGAATCGTGTCAATGAATTGATTTGGATTAATAAATGGAAGTGGTTTAAAATATGGATGTCTACACTAATTAGTTATGGATAGGGGTTAAGTTGATCTTTATGTAATGAACATTTACCAGATGCTAATATTTTAGTTATGTCTTATATACTGTTTAGCATATCTCCACTAGGCATTGGCTCACCCTACTTGGGACACCATCTTTTAGGTACAGGAGACATGCCGCCTCCAAGGTCTTAGCTTGGACGGTTTAGGAGTTGAAGGCTCTGTTTTGTTATTTTCCTTTGTGTTAAATGTAAATCCAAGCCAAGGGCTTTCTATGTAATAGAGTTAGGACTCTACTTTTGTGGAAACCAAGCAACAGCTTGGAGAGATGTAAGCCTGTCGGGCACTTATTCTGTTATTAACACTATGAGATTACATGTAATACCTTTTGTAAAGAGAACTCTGATGTATGTAAATATAGCGTTTCTTTTACATTTATGAATCTGTGAATGGTTGATTTTATATTGTATTTGAGGGCATTACAACTTGGTATCAGAGCATACTGAGTTTGAATACTTTAGATATGTGGGAAATGGTTAGTACCACAATAGGTTTGTCTCGCTTGTTAAAGGCTTAAGTGTGATGTTATGTGCTTATGTGATAACATGTCTATGTGACTATATGGGTATGGAATTTAGTTTCTAGGATGTTGATCGGGTCTATGGGTTTCTGGGAGTCCTGTTGGAAAGGCACTTGATCACTGCCGTTTCTAACTGGAACTCTAGCAACGCCACGGAACGGTTATTATCCGAAAATGAAATTCGTATGTGTTTATGTGATTATGTGCTTACGTGGAGTGAATTACAGTTGTCCATCACATTAGGACGTGAATGAAATAACTTTGGCACATTTGTAAATGTGCTAATCCTTTTGTTACCTTTATTAGGATGTCAGGACGAGATCGTGGTGGTAGGCGTGGTAAGCCTAGGAGGCAGGAGATGCCTATACTGGATGAGATTCCAGCGCAGGAGGAAGGAGTGGATCAGGCCAATATGGCCAAACTGGTTGGCCAACAGGCCATGGATGCCTTAGCCCGTGAAATGGCAGGAGTGTTGAGGGAATCTATGGATATTCTCAAGGCTGAGAATCAAGCCCAGGCCCATGTAGCTGAAGCAGGGCCTTCTTTTCTGAAGAGGGAGTTCTTCCGGTCAAATCTGAAAGAATTTTTGGGAGATCCTAGGGAGCCACTGAAGGCTGATGAGTGGCTTGAGCAGATGACGAAGACGTTTGAGAGGCTTGGCATCGAAGACGGAGGTTTGAAGGTGACCTTGGCGTCCTTTCAGTTGAAGAGAGACAGGGGTCAATGGTGGAAGTTTGTACGAGGGAAAATTGGAGGAACTTGGGAAGCTTTTGTTGATGCCTTCCAGGAGAAGTTTTTGCCTCCCACTGTCAGAGAGAAGTTGAGGGACCAGTTCTATCAACTCAAGCAGCTGAATACACTTGTGGCTGAGTTTGAAGCCACTTTCACTAGTCTGTCGAGGTTCGCACCTGAGTTAGTGGCGACTAAGGAACGTCGTTGTCTGGAGTTCGAGAAGAAATTGAGGACTAGACTCACGTTTCGAGTTGTAGGGTCCATGATTAGGGTATATGGGTGCCTTGTGGAGGCTGCTGCCCACCTTGAGATGATTATGCATGCGGAAGAGGAGAGGATGAGGGGCTCTAGGAGGAGTCAGGAAGGCCAAGGGGACGGTAAAAGGCAGAAGAGTTCTAACCCTCAGCAGTCCCAGGGAGTGCAGTCGAGGTCTACCTTTCCGGTACCGAGTTCGGGCTCTGGGAGAGGCGGTCAGGGAGACATCACATGTTACAAATGTGGTCAGTTGGGCCACAAGTCTCCAGCTTACCCATAAAGAGGAGGAGGGCAACGTGCAGCATCATCTTCGGCCCGTTCGGGAGGCCAAAGTCAGGGCAGAGGCCAGTCGCTTACTTGTTACCAATGTGGACAGGCGGGGTACCTAAAGAGGTTTTTCCCACAATTGGGTGGCACACCCGGTGCGTCTGGTTTGAGGCAAACACAGAGTCACCAGCCAGCACAGTCAGTTCAGGCCTCGAGGGCTAATCAGGGAGCCCCTTCGGCTCAGTCTGTGCAGCAGTCTTATGCTCCGAGAGGGGAGCAGGTTGATCAGAGACCATCAGGGCGCGTGTATGCTATTACAGCGCCAGATCTTGTACCGGCTCCGTCGGTAGTGAGAGGTACCTTTTTGTTTTGTAACTCGGTTGCTAATGTGTTGATTGATACGGGTGCATCTCATTCATTTATTTTGTCTGCATTGCATCTATTTTGGGGTTGGAGTTGGCACAATTAGCATCTCCTATTTGTGTTGTGTCACCTATTGGGGGCGAGATGATTCTGAAACAAATGTGTCGGGGCTGTGATATAGAGGTCGCCGATCGTCGACTTCCCTTTCCTTTTGTGTTGATGGATATGACTGGTTTTGATGTCATTTTGGATATGAATTGGTTATCATCATACCGGGCTATTATAGATTGTTACCGCCAAAGAGTTATTGTATGTACCTTGAGTGGCGAGTGTTTTCATTTCTTGGGAGATCGAGTTGGCAAAGTCTTGCCACCGATATATGATCTGCGAGGGCGGAGTGAACTTAGTTGTCTTCTCGCTAACTTTAAGAGTAGTGGGTGTGATAAGGCCCAGGTTGAGTTGCCAAGAGTGGTTCGTGAGTACTCGGACGTCTTTCCCGAGGATCTTATTAGTTTACCACCCCATCGAGAGATTGAGTTCTCTATTGATCTAGTACCTGGCACGACACCAATTTCCAAGTCACCATATCGTTTTGCCCCAGCCGAGTTGAGTGAGTTGAAGATTCATCTCCAGAAGTTGCTAGATAAGGGTTTTATTCGCCTTAGTACTTTGCCTTGGGGAGCACCGGCCCTCTTTGCTGAAAAGAAAGATGGGGCTTTGAGACTTTGCATTGATTACCAAAAGTTGAACCAGGTTACAGTTAAGAACAAGTACCATATGCCTCATATAGATGATCTGTTTGATCAGTTGAAAGGATCCTATTGTTTCTCTAAGATAGACTTGAGATCGGGTTACCATCAGTTGAGGGTCAGGGAGGAGGATATTCCGAAGACGGCATTCCGTACGCGGTATGGCCATTATGAGTTTCTGGTGATGCCTTTTAGGCTTACCAATGCACCAGCTATGTTTATGGACTTGCTTAACCGGATCTTCTGGGAGTTCTTAGATCGTTTTGTAGTCGTCTTTGTGGACGACATTCTGATTTATTCACCTTCCGAGGAGGAGCACGAGGAACACTTGCGAGTGGTGCTTGTGTTGCTTAGAGCCCATAAACTGTATGCTAAGTTTGAGAAATGTGAGTTCTGGCCATGTAGTATCCGGGGAAGAGGTGATTGTGGATTCATCCAAGATAAAGGCGGTGCAAGATTGGGCACAGCCTAAGAATGTTTTTTTGATTCATAGCTTCTTGGGATTGGCCGGGTATTATCGTCGGTTTGTGAAAGATTTCTCCAAGTTAGCTTCGCCTTTGACTAGATTGAGGCAGAAAGGAGTCAAATTTATATGAAGTGAGACTTGTGAAAAGTCGTTCCAAGAACTTAAAGTTAGTCTTACCACTGCTCCAGTCTTGATTATTCCAGAAAGGGGTTTGGGCTATTCAATGTATTGTGATGCCTCACGAGAGGGTTTGGGCTATGTGTTGATGCAAGAAGGGAAAGTAGTAGCCTACGACTCACGGTAGTTGAAAACACACGAAAAGAACTACCCTACTCACGACCTAGAGTTAGCAGTTGTGATATTGGCCTTGAAGATTTGGAGGCACTATCTTTATGGTGAGAGATTCGAGGTGTTCTCGGATCACAAGACTCTATAATATCTGTTTACACAGAAAGAATTGAATTTGAGGTAGAGAAGGTATATGGAGTTCATAGAAGATTATGACTTCGAGTTGCATTATCATCCGGGAAAGGCCAATGTTGTGGCCGATGCCCTAAGTAGGAAGTCCATCAATAGTGTGGCTTGTATAGTTATTCGGTAATGGGAGATGTTGGGCTCTTGGTGAGTATAACTTGCATCTAGGCGAGTCTGTTGAATTTGCAACCTTGTTCTCTGTGGTTGCACAACCTACGCTTGTGAATCAACTGTAAGAAGCGCAAAAGAGTGACTTTGAAGTAAAATCCCTCCGGGAGAAGATCTCTAGTGGAAAAGTAGAGAAGGGTTTGACTCTATATCCCGACCTGAGTGTAAGATACCGAGACCGCTTGTCTGTGCCGGAGTCTTGCCAAGAAGAAGTACTCCGAGAGTTTCACTATTCATGCCTTGCGGTGCATCTGGGAGGCACAAAGATGTATCATGACCTAAGTCGCCAATTTTGGTGGAGGGGTATGAAGAAGGATGTGGCAGTATTTGTATCAAAATGCCTTACTTGTCAACAAGTGAAGGCCGAGCATCATAGGTCAGCGGGTTTGTTGCAACCCTTACCTATAGCTGAATGGAAGTGGGAGCTTGTCACGATGGACTTTATTATGGGTGTTTCGAGGACTCAACAGGGTAGTGATGTCATTTGGGTGGTAGTGGACCCGTTGACTAAGTCGGCGCACTTTATCCCTATGCACGTGAGAGATTCGGTAGATTACCTTGTCGACTTGTATATTCGGGACATAGTGAGCTTGCACGAGGTCCCAGTGACGAATGTTTCAGATAGAGATCCACGTTTCACTACTAGGTTGTGGCAGAGTTTGCAGAGTGTCTTGGGTACTAGGTTGACTTTTAGCACGACTTACCATCCTCAGACTGACGAGCAATCTGAGCGTACTATTCAAATCCTTAAGGATATGCTTCGAGGCTGTGTCCTTGACTTGAAGGGGTCATGGGAGAGACACTTGCCCTTAGTGGAGTTTGCCTACAACAACAGTTTCCAATCGAGTATTGGCATGGCACCATTTGAGGCCTTGTATGGTCGACCATGTAGATCTCCAGTGTGTTGGGCCGAGGTGGGTGATGCATCTTTGTTGGGCCTGGAGTTGGTATGGGAAACGACGGAGAAAGTGGCACTTATCCGTAAGAGGTTGGTTATAGCCCAGAGTCGCCAAAAGAGTTATGTCGACCGTAGGAGGAGATATTTGTCATTTGAGGTGGGTGATCACGTCTTTTTGAAAATATCACCTAGACAGGGTTTGATGAGGTTTGGGAAGAGTGGAAAGTTGTTCCCTCGATTTATTGGCACTTTTGAGATCATTGAGAGGATTGGGGAGGTTGCATATCATTTGGCATTGCCTCCGCAACTTTTTGGAGTGCATAACGTGTTTCACATTAGTATGCTTCGGAAGTATGAGCCGGATCCATCGCATGTGTTGGATTGGATCGACTTAGAGGTAGATGAGGATGCCTCGTATGAGGAGAGACCGGTGCGAGTCTTGGATAGACGGGGCCAAGTCTTGCGAAGTAAGACGATTCCCTTGATCAAAGTATTGTGGAAACATCACGGGATTGAAGAGGCATCTTGGGAATGAGAACTGGAGGTCCAAGAGAAATATCCGGACCTATTTGTTGATGTTTGAGTATATGTTGAAAACTTTGTTTTGTTCAAGAACTATGAAAAACATTGTATATGTCTTGAGATTGTAACACATTGTGAATGTTGAGCATGTTTTTAGAAACACAAGTTAAATTTGAACATTGCATATGTTATTTAAACTTTGGAAGTGTAAACTTGTTATAAACATTGAATATGTTTGGAAACATGAGATGTATGTGTTGGAAATTGTTAAATCTCGAGACATACATATTGTTAATATATGTTGAGCCATATATATTGTGGATTTACTCTCTTGTAAAGAGATTGAATGACCGGTGGGTGGGTCGTATTGTTGAAGATTGAATTGCAATCATTTTGAAAATTTGAAATTATGGTTTTAAAACTTGTACCAAAATTTCGGGGACGAAATTCTTTAAGGGGGGAGGTTATAGCGATCCAGGTTTTACTCCAGCCTTTGTTATGTTCCGGACTCGGGATCCGTGGTTGTATATTGTTGTCTATACCTTATTTCCATTCTTTAATTCCTTGTATTTGAGTTTTTGGATGTGTTGGGTGAGTTTGGAACAAGTTGGTGTCGAGTTGGTGCAAGTGGTTACTGCCCAGGTTTTGGCTTCTTCGCTCGAGCAAGCCTTGGGTATTTGCTTCTTCGCTTGAGCGAGAGTTCTTGTGCTTGAGCAAGGATTGAGGTTCTTCAGGTTTCTTTTTAGACGTAGCTTTCGCTTGAGCGAGCTTTCTTGCGCTTGAGCGAGCCCTGTGTTATATGATATACAATTTCAATTGGAGTTTGATGTTTGAAAAATGGAAGGTTTGCCCTAATTGAAATTAAATAAATTATTTAGTTTAAATATGAATTGATTTGAGAATCATGAAATTGGAGGAAATTGTGATTTAACAGTGTAGTTGGATCAATAAATCACTCACCTATGAAAAAGTTGATAAATTATCTGTTAGATAGATTTATTTATCTATTTAGAAATAACTGTTTGGGGCTATTGGTGGAGGATAACCATGATTGTTGTAGAAACTGCATGATGATTAGGTAAATTGAAACTAATCAATTGAATAATGTCATTGAATATGACGGTTGGATTAATACATTGTATATGTGATTTAGTTGGTCATTGTATATGACAACGTGTTTAAATAAATTGTATATGTATCTTTGTTTGGAAAGAAATAGGGGAAGTACTCCATTGTTTGGGAGGAGATAAGGGATGGACTCCATTGATAATTAAGTTGGCCGGAGTGTCCAAGGTTAAAGTCCCGAAATCTTATATATGTCTGGATGCCGGTTCCCTCAAACGTAGTTCCATAAAATGGCAAGAAATAGAAGTGCTTGAATGATGTTTGAGTGAAATGTTGACATTATGAGTTGTAGTCTCATTTTGAATTGTTGGGATAAAAAATGAATCGTGTCAATGAATTGATTTGGATTAATAAATGGAAGTGGTTTGAAATATGGATGTCTACACTAATTAGTTATGGAAAAGGGTTAAGTTGATCTTCATGTATTGAACATTTACCGGATGCTAATATTTTAGTTATTTCTCATATACTATTTAGCATATCTCTACTGGGCATTGGCTCACCCTACTTGGGACACCATCTTTCAAGTACAGGAGACATGCCGCCTCCAAGGTCCTAACTTGGACGGTTTAGGAGTTGAAGGCTCCATTTTGTTATTTTCCTTTGTGTTAAATGTAAATCCAAGCCGAGGGCTTTCTATGTAATAGAGTTAGGACTCTACTTTTGTAGAAACCAAGCAACAACTTGGAGAGATGTAAACCTGTCGGGCACTTATTCTATTATTAACACTATGAGATTACATGTAATACCTTTTGTAAAGAGAACTTTGATGTATGTAAATGTAGTGTTTCTTTTACATTTATGAATCTGCGAATGGTTGATTTTATACTGTATTTTGAGGACGTTACATTGATCAACTATATGAAAGACTTCGACAAGAGATTTCTCAAATGCGACGTAGGTTAGCCCGCAATATGAAACTATCTATACTTAAGTCGGATGCCAAGAAAAAAGGAACAGCACCAAATGATGAGACTATCAAGGAGGATCCTGCACTTCTCTCTGACCTTGAGCTCTCAAATTGTTCAGACTTTGAGATTGCCGATTTGAGCAAGGATTGGGCATCTATCTGTCCACTAAATTATATGTTGTTATCCATAATTATGTACTGCGCATGTTAAAATAACTCTTTCGGCAATGAGTTTGTGAAAGGTTTGTCTAATATTTGTCTATGTAACTGTTAAGCATTGTACTCGTCACTTTATTTTATATACTGTGTTACGTTGAATGTTTTCACAAATTATTTTCGTGGGATACTTATGTTTGAACTAGCTACGTCGTTCTGAAGTATTATAAGTGTTATAGTCATGCCTTTATTTTGTTTCCCTGTTCGTAATAATAATTAAGAAATATTTAAGGGAACAAACAGGATCTCTGAATTCATTCATCTGTTCAACAGTGATAACCAAAAAAGTGATTACCCTCCTCCGCTATGCACTCTCTTCGTCTCTTTTTCTCTCTCTTTGGCTTCGTCTGTGTGTGTTAGACTGGAGAGCAGGGCAAAAACGTGTATTCAACCAAAACCAACACTGACAAACCAAAAAAACAAACATTTTTTTTAAAAACAGCTTTGCTAAAGCCGTATTGTAAAATGGTTTTCCTCTAACCATTTTATGTTTGAAATATATTTTCAGTATAAATATTTATCTTCAAAATTAAGAATTTAAAAACAAAAAATATTTGGCACAAAACGGGTTTAGCAAAACCGTTTTAAATTAACGAGAAATAATTACAAATTAAGTAAAAATAGCTTTTCAAAAGCTGGTTTTATGCACCCAAAAAAAAAAAACTTGTTTTATTCAACAAAAAGGGCACTGGAAAACTCGTTTCACCCAAGAATGGGAATAAAGATAAACACCCACTCTAGAGTGGAGTGGGAACAAACTTTTGAAAATGGCATAGTCATGGAAATTCGCTAGGCCAATTCATGTGAAAAGCGTAAGCCATAATAATCAAATCACTCTGTTTGATTTGATTATTATGTATTATTATTAATTATTGTTACATATATTTGACATTGGTCTATAAAAAATAGCAATCATTCTATTTGGTTTGATTATCTTTAAAATGAGACTAATAATTTAAAAAATATAACCAAACCGAACAGAGTAATTATTATTTATTATTATATGTATTAATTTTGGTCTCATTTTAAAAATATGATTGATATCTTTTTATTGGTATTAATTTCATAAAAATAAAATTTATATATATTAAAAATTATATATGTTTTATTAAAATAAATATAACCAATAAAATTAATTATTTTTATTTTTATTTATTTATTATAAGTATGTGTGGATGTGTGTGAAAGAGAGAGAGTGGAGTGATGTGGTGTAAGTGTGTCACAGAGAGAGAGAAAAGAGTGTGATTGTGTGTGATATCTGACGCTAAGCCTTCTCTTCTTCTTCTTTTTTTGGCCACAGGGTCACTGTTGTGACCCCCTATTGTGTTTTTTATTGTCCTTAAAACGACACAGTTTTATCCTTTTTTTTTCTTTTTTTTCTTTTTTTATTTTATGTTCTTATTATGTTTTTTTGGCATCATAAATTACACTTTGCCCTAAACCTTAAATTCTAAACCCTAAAATAAAAATAAATAAATTTTAAGGATTAAACCCTAAACCCTAAAATAAAAATCAAAAAAAATTTAAGAATAAAAGCCTAAACTCTAAAATAAAAAAATAAATTTTAAGAATTAAACTATAAATTTTAAACCCTAAATCCTAAACCCTAAAATAAAAATAAATGAAGTTTAAGAATTAAACCCTAAATCCTAAAATAAAAAAAATAAAAAATTTATCCTTAAACCCTAAATCCTAAACCTTAAAATTTTAAAAATAAATTTTAAGAATTAATGTAAAAAAGTAATCATTTTATATAGTTGATTATTATTTGATATTATAAATTATTATATATATATATTTTATTTAATATTGGTCTCAATTTTGTAAAATAAAATTTATTTATATTAAAAATTATATATGCTTTATTAAATAAATATAATGTATAAAATTAATTATTTTTATTTTTATTTTATTTTTATTTTTATTTATTTATTATAAGTGTGCGTGGATGTATGTGAAAGAGAGAGAGTGGAGTGATGTGGGTGTAAGTGTGTGTGTGTGTGAGAGAGAGAGAGAGAGAGAGAGAGAAGACTATGAGTGTGAGTGCGTGTAATGTGGGTGTAAAATTAATTTTTTACTTTTATTTATTGAAAGTATGTTTTCAAAACACGTTTACATGTTGCGCGTTTTTTAATTGCGTTTTATTAATTGGCGTAAACACACAATTTGTAACTGCGCGACCTCAATTGAAAGTGCGTTTTCTAAACACGTTTTCATAATTTTATTTATTTTGTGTGTCTAAATCACAAAAATACTGAAAACGTGTTTAATAAACACGTTTCAGCTTAGTTTGAAAAATTTGACCAAACTAAACTTAGTTTGAAAAATAAAATAGTGTAGGGACTTAGTTTGAAAAAAGCCCCTTCGAAATGAGCCCATGACTCCACAGCAGTCACTCTGTCTCCTTGCATTGGTATGATTCTAAGTAGGTTATGAAGGTTTTTTACTTGGTCTACATTACATTAAATTTTTGGTCTACATTATTTGGTCTACATTACATTTAGTCAAAGATTCATTTAACATGTCAACTGAAGTCAAATAAAGCCATCTCCTTGTCTTATTTTTTGTTTAAAAATAAAAAACAAATTCCACTTTCTCGGAAGATACTCCCCACATGCACTCTCTCCTTCTTACAACTTGGGAAGGTATTGCGCAGTGTCGAAGGCAATAGCTGGATCACATGATCTTTGAGATAGAATAAAAACAACAGTAATAATTTAGACCTCTAAATAGGGAGTTCTAAACCCATCACTAATGAAGTGGAGATTGAAAAAAAAAAAAACAAAACAAAACAAAAAAAAACACAGCACATAGAGTAGGACCCACCGCCACATCATTAGAGCCGCCACTATTTAGTGGTCTAAAGTATTTTTGTAAAAACAATTAGAAGATAAAGCATCACTAGCTTAATATCTTGGTGAGTTACATGATGCAATAATTAACCCATTGATTAGTCAATTCATTGGGGGGACTTTAGTGCATTTCCCACTTTGTTCTCAGCAGCTTCATTTCATTTTCCTCACTGTCTGATGCTGACTTATCCACCCCTTCTTCCTAGCAGCTTTCTCCAGACCCACGAAGCCTCTCCAATTAATATATATAGTCCATGGTTGCCTTGACAGACAGCATTCATCTCATCTCTTAGCCCTTCTGTCCTTAGTTGGTCTTTCTTGAACTTTAATAGCCAATGGAGATTGTAAGAAACCAAAAAGCCTCCTCTTCCACTTCTCAATGTAGTTATCAGGTGTTCTTGAGCTTCAGAGGTGAAGACACTCGTAAGGCGTTCATTGACCACCTCTACACAGCTTTAGTACAAGCTGGATTTCGCACCTTCAGAGATGACGATGGGATTGAAAGAGGGGAAGATATAAAGTTTGAGTTGCAGAAAGCGATTCAAGAGTCAAGAATTTCAGTAGTAGTCTTCTCAAAACACTATGCATCTTCAAGTTGGTGCCTTGACGAACTTGTAATGATCCTCAAGCACAGGAGGATCTCGGGACATGTAGTCCTACCTGTGTTCTATCACGTGGATCCATCTCACGCGAGGAATCAAACGGAAAGTTTCGAGGAAGCATTCAAGAAGCATGAAGAGAGATTCCAGGCGGGAGAGGGATTACAGGAAGAAGCAGGTGAAAGAAAGAATAACTGGAAGAAAAAGATGGAAGAATGGAGGGCAACGCTGAGAGAAGCTGCAGATATAGCAGGGATGAATTTAGAGAACGGGTAATTTTCTTACCAAGTAGTTTATTTAGCAAGGCATTAATTACCAGCGCTGATCTATGGTAAATTGTGGGATAAAATATTACAACATGAGCTCCAAATATCCCCTACTCTAATCCCTTATCCTAATTCCTCCAAACAAAATTTAGGGCTTTTTTTTTGGATTAAGAATTAGTTGTTCAAATATTGTGATCAGTTTTTTTTTTTTTTTTTTGGTTGAGAGGTTTACATCTTTTAATTTCAAAAGATTACAAAGCAGTTAAATTGCCCTTGAGGGGCATCCCAACAAAAATGAAGTTCTAAACAACAACTACAACCCAGAAAATATATATATATATATATTTATTTATTAATTAATTAAATATAATTTATAATTTATTTATTGTTATTATTATTTTGAAGATGATCCTGCCTTTTAAGTTATTTTCAACCATTGCATGTGTAGTTATTCATTTCAAATCACAAGATTTACCCTATTTGGCTGAGTTTTCAAATATAGTTTTCTTCTTCTTTTATTTATTTATTTTTATTTTATTTATTTTTTCTTTCAAAAAACTAAAACTAGTTTGATTTAGGCAATATATATATATGGCATATTTTTCAAAAGTTCTAACATTTGCCTTAATTACCATAGAACAAATGGTCCAATCCATGAATGTGAAAATACATTTTTTCATATGAAACTTTACCAATTGTTTCAATAACAAAAAGGGTAAATTACACTTTGCCCTCTTCAAGTTTGATCGCTTTTTTACTTTAGTTTTTTAAATTTATTTTTTCCCACTTTGGTGTTTCATGTTTCAAGTTTTTTATAATTTATTTTCAAAACTAATTTCTATTGAAAATTATATAGAAAATGTCATAATAACTGTCACATAAAATAAAATATATTATTATATTAGAGTTTAAGTTTATGTCAAAGTATGAGCCATATATAATAAAATATTTTTATATCATGTGACTGTTAATGTGTCATTTTTTATTTAATTTCTAATAGAAATTAGTTTTAGGAGTAAAGTAGGAAAAACTTGAAACATGAAGGGTTAAAGTGGAAAAAAAAATTTTAAGGGCCAAAGTGAGAAAATGAGTAAACATAAAAAGGACAAAATGTAATTTACCATAATAGAAATAACCGGCCATGTTCATTATTGCATGAGAATTTGTTATATAAGGACAATATGACAAGATTTTCAAAATCTTATTTTAAAATTCAAAAATACTGTTACTTTTTATTATTATTATTTTGTTTTAAATACAAATGCTGAAAATATTAATAGATATCCAATTAAAATTATACTTATTAGTAATAAGTATGACTTTAGTTTCAAATACAATAATAACATCCACAAAAAAATAAAAAAATATATATTGTATTATTTATAATATTGCAAAAAATAACAAGGTATTTAATATTAAAATTCAAAATTATTTTTTCAAAATTTCTTAATTTTTAAAATATAAAATACTCATGTTATGATGTTATTACTTCTTTCCACTGATTAAGCATTTCAAATTCTTCTAATTGTTCTCCTCTCAAAGACTAATATGGCAAATTTTTAAAAATTTTAGATTATATGAAACATGTTAGAAAGTATAAGAACTATGTTATTTTTTACTATAAAATGAAATTTACTTGCCAATGATCATGCAAATAGCTTTCATGCCCTTATAAAAAAGTTCAAAAAAATCAAATCATTATTTTTCTAACTTACATTGTTTCTTTCAAATTTTCTAAAAATATCCCATTAATTAACTAAAAATAGTAACAATTATTTCAATCTAAGTTCTTAGATCTACCCATTTATATTATTTCAACATCGTTAGCCTATCTGTTAATAAGGGGCCCAAAAAAGGGTTTTTGCTGATCAAAAAAACAAAAATAAGGGGCCCAAAAAATGATTTCACTAGACAAAAATGAACTAGAATTTTAATTTTTTTTCAAAATACTAAATATAGTTTTACACTCTAAAAAGTAAAACAAATATAAAGTATTTGACCATTTTGTAAAAAAATAATAGTTTATGATATAACTATACGAATATAGGGAAAGATATTTTCCTAATTGGCATTTGTTAAAATTTGGAGGAAATAATATTTTCTTAATAGTAAGATGGTGGCTGAACTTAGAGGTACTTGATAAAACTAAAACTAATTAATGTTTTAAATGTTTAACACTTACAACTATCAATACTTAATTAATTTTTAATGTTAAAATTTTGTACATTAAATTTCTTCTCTAATTTTAAATATATTTACCTAATACACGTGGACTTGGAGCATCTCTAAAGGAAGAGGCAAAAGAGCATCTTGAGACATTTTTGCTAGTACAATTGCTTTTTTCCTTCTCAAGGGGCTCTCCATCGTAAGAGGCAAAATGCCCATTTTAATTTGGGCTCTCCACAACTAGCTAGCCATCATTGAGAGACAAAAGGGTTTCTTCCTGAAATTTCTCTTTCCATCTGATCAAGTACTCTTCTTTTGGTTAGCTTTGTGTTTGTATATTGCACCTAATTGATTTGGTTTTGTATTTGCATATTACCATTTGAAAGTATGATCGTTTGAAAATATTTTTTAAAAAAATAATTTAATATTTAAAAAAAATAATTTCATTATATATATTTTTTTTTTAAAAAATATTTGCAAATGACGCCTTAACATATGCATTATGTCATAAAAAGATTACTTATTCATTTATCTATGTTTATAATATTTTTCTTTTAAAAATTAAATAAATTAGTTTGATTGATTAGCTAAAATAAAGAGTATGATTGGACTGTACATTAACTAAACTAGTTAGGCAAAATAAAAAATGTATTTTTCTATATACTTTTGTAAGGCATTTTACCTCTTGCACTTGAAGTTGCTCTATTTGTAAAACCGGCCTCAAATCAATATAAGTAGGACTAATTGTAAGAACATAATTTTAGAACTTTGATAGAAATTTTTTAATATTCGTAATTAAAATTTGTGTCTTTCTTTATTTTTTTGTTTATTTGTTTTTTATTTTTCGATTAGGATAAATTTTTGATTATGATAAATTAGGATAAAAGACAATTTTAGTTCTTAAAGTATATGCTCTTTGTCATTTTAGTCACTTCAGTTTTAATTTTGTCATTTTGGTCATCAAGTATATGCTCAAGAGGACCAAAATCACAAAATTTAAAAATTGAGAGACTAAAATGACAAGAAATGCATATTTTAGGGACAAAAACGGTCTTTTATTCATATTTATGTTAACGGACATTAAATTTAGGACCAAATTGACTCAAATTGACAAGTTTGAGAACCAAAATGACAAAATTGAAACTTAAGAGACTAAATTGAAAAACAGCGCATACTTTAGGGACTAAAACTGTCTTTTATCTAAATAAATTATATTGACCTCTTTTGAAATTTAGAGAAAATGCAAGTAACATTATATTTTTGGCATACTTACACTAATCTTCCTCCCTTTCAACAAACTAAACGGACTAAAATTAAAGCAAATAGTGCAAAGGCACAATTATAAATAGAAAAAACATACCACCGTAAAAGATATAATAATATAATTTCTTCACTTATATGACTAACAAATAATTGATAAAAATGTGAATAAATATTATATGAACTAAAACTTTAACTAAGCTTAATGTAATTATATCAAAATTGTGAAACTTACTATATTTTCTCTAAATCTCACGGAAAGTCATTGTAATTTCTTCTCTCTTTTTTTCAAAAGATATTTGTGGAACAATAAACTTTTCTTTTCTTTTATTAGATGCAAACAATCAACTTTTTAGTAGTTAATTTAAATGCAATATAATATTTTTTTAGTGTGTTTTGTTTTCTTGATAAATTATAATGAAATTAATACAATAAAAGGACAATTTTACTCCTATTTTCTCTAAACCTAAAATTAGATTAATATGTTAATTAAAATATAATTAATAATTGATATAAAATATAAAATACAATTAAGAATTTATTAAAATATAATTAAGTAAAATATAAAATAAAGAATAATTAAGAATTAATCTAAAATGTAATTAAATTAAAATTATTAGATTAACATGTTAGAAATTATAATAATAAATAATTAAGAATTTATAATTAATTTTGATTTAATTAAATTAATACTATACATTATATATTATGGGTATGAGAGATGAGAGAAAAAAAAATAACAAAAAATATAAGATTTGAGAGTATAATAGTAATTTCACATTTATAATTAACGGTGTTAATGGTTGCATTTTTGTCTAAAACTACATGAGAGTCATATGGTTATTTTTAAAGATAGGGGATAAAGTGCTACCAAGACATACTACAGGGCGGTATAATGAATTTTTTCTTATTTTTTTTATACAAACTTTTATGTACAGTTCAAAATTATATAATGAATTAATTTATTTTTTTTAAAAAGACTTTCATATTTAATTCTTTTTTATCTCTGTGCCCGTGCATTGCACCTTTGCACGGACTATTATGGGGATAATATATAAGTCTTTTCAGTTTATTTGGACCACTCATGTAATGTTCTTTAATTACTTTTCATTTAATTGCAACTTGTAGGCATGAGTCAAAATTTATTCAGAAAATCGTCAAAAAAATTGGGGATAAGTTGAATTGCGGAATCTTGCATGTTGCGGACCACCCAATTGGAATGGAATCTCAAGCTAAAAAAATTAATGTGTGGTTAAGGGATAAGTCATGTGATGTTAGCGTAGCAGTGATTTGTGGAATGGGTGGAATAGGGAAAACCACCCTTGCCAAATATGTCTATAATTTACACTTTCAGAGATTTGAAGCTGCTAGCTTTCTTCTAAATGTTAGAGAAGAATCAAAACGACCTAGTGGTTTAGTTGGTTTACAAAAGCAACTTTTATCAGCCATTTTAAAAAAGAAAGAGAGAAAAATAAACAACGAGCTTGAAGGAAGAGAAAGGATTGAAAATGTCATGGGTTGCAAAAGGATTCTTGTAGTACTTGATGATGTGGATGAGCGACAACAGTTTGATAATCTTATTGGAAAGCTTGATTTGATTCATCGAAGAAGTAAAATTATCTTAACCACTAGGAACAAGCATTTGTTAAAGGCTAATGAAGCTTATATATTTGAGGTAAAGGAGCTTGATTCTAATAAATCATTGGAGCTTTTTAGTTGGTATGCCTTTGGACAAGACCATCCCATTGAAAGATACTTTGCTTATTCACAAAGGGTAGTGTGGCATTGCGGAGGGCTTCCTTTAGCTCTTGCAGTTTTGGGTTTCTCTCTATCTGACAAAAGTTTAGAGATATGGAAAAGTGCATTACAAAAACTAAAAAATAATCCTGAGAAAGGCATACTAGAAAATTTAAAAATAAGTTATGACAATTTGGATGACCATGACAAGAATTTATTCCTTTACATTGCTTGTTTATTTATCGAAAGGGGCAAAGATTCCACGGTTAGAATTCTAGATGCATGTGATTTCTGCTCAGAAAGAGGCATGGACAATCTCATTGACAGATGTCTCTTGACGATTACACAAAAGATATTGACGATGCATCAATTGCTTCAAGACATGGGAAGATACATTGTTCAACAACAATCATCCAATGAGCTGGGTAAATGTAGATTGTTGGGGCGCCATGAGGATTCCTTTAATGTATTGAGGAGAAAAATTGTGAGAAACATGCTTTTCAATTACTTGATTAAGTTTCGTTTAATGTTCTCTTCTTATCCTAATTAATGTTTCCTCTTATCAGGGAACAAAAAAAATTGAAGGCCTCTACCTTGATATGCATGTTTTAGAGAAAGAAAGTTGGTTCAACAAAACCTTCTGTGACTTGGAAATTGATGCATTTGCGAGTATGGAAAATCTTAGATTGCTCATGCTCAATGGTGTTGAAATCAAGGGAGGATACAAGGAATTCCCTAAGAGATTAAGATGGTTGTCTTGGCATGGATATTCTTCAAAATCCATACCAAGTGATTTGTCTTTAGAGAGTCTGGTTGGTCTTGAATTGCGAAATAGCAAGTTGGAGCATGTTTGGAAGGGAACCAGGGTACGATTAAAGAAATTTCATATTTATTTTCATTATCTTTTCTTTTGAAGATTAACATATGAATTCTGAAAATTGTTTTCCTTCTTAATGTGGCAGTTGCTTATATCATTGAAAGTCTTGAATCTCAGTCATTCCCATGGTCTCCGCACTACTCCCAACTTCACCGGACTCCCTAATCTTGAGGATTTGATCCTTGAAAATTGCATTCGTTTGGTTGAGGTTCATGAATCAATAAGTGTATTAGGAAGGCTTGTTTTCTTGAATCTCAAAGGCTGCAAAAATCTTACGAAGCTTCCATACGAATTGGGTCATTTAAAATCCCTAGAAAAACTTGATCTCTCTAGTTGTTCAAACCTCAAACAAAGTACCACTTGCGATGTTAAACCATTGAGCTGGCTTCTCAATCCTTTCTCACAAAAACCAAGAAAGTGTCCCGAATCCATTTGTTTTTCATTGGCATCTTTAGCGAGTTGTATGGTAAGCTTAAGTCTTTCAAACTGCACTATATCATATGATGATCTTGTGGAAATTCTTGGTAGATTTTCTCTGTTGCAGGAATTGGATTTAAGTGAAAATCCAATTTCTAGTCTTCCAGAAAGCATCAAAGGTCTTATTGGGCTTCGATCACTTAGGTTATCTCATTGCACAAGACTCCAATCACTGCCGGAACTTCCAATGGGTTTATAATCATTGGATGTAGATGAATGCAGTTCATTGGAGATGATAACAAATCTTCCTAACTGGACTACACATCTGGCTTTGACGATAGATGGTTGTGAAAAACTAGTTGAGGTTCAAGGGATTTTCAAGTTAGAACCCATTGGCAATGCTGATGCAAAAATAGTTAACGGCTTGGGCTTAACTGAGTTGGAATCCATGGGAAGCCTTGAGGTGGACTTGAGGAACAACATCACAGATACACAAAAGAAATATCTACTTCAAGTATGTTTTCTATCTATCATTGTGAGTATATATATAGTTGTTCTCTATATAATTCATAGTTGAAATTGTTACGAATAACATGGCATAGGGGTCGTATGAATGTGGCATATACAACATATTTCTTCCTGGGAGTGAAGTACCTGGATGGTCAGGCAATAAGAGAAGTGGGCCCTCCATATCCTTCACTGTGCCTTCAGTGACTTCATTGCCTGATCTCAAGATCCAAGCCTTGAATGTATATGTTCTCTATACATTTGCCAATGAAGATTCTGAGGGGGATGGTGATTTTGAGTATATGGTTATTCGAAATAAGACCACGGGTTACACATGGCATCATAGCCCCGCATTCATATGTTGTCCAAATAAAAACAACGATGTGGTATGGTTAAGCCATTGGATGATTACGCATCAGTTAATGGAAGTTGGGGATGATATGAATCTCTCAGTGCATTTAGTTGAGGGTTTTAAGGTAAAGGAAGTTGGGTTCCAAATTGTGTATGATGAGCACCTTGAGAATGTTGAAGATCTATTAGAATATTTTTCGGACATACGAGATGATAATTTTCCATGCCATCATCAGCGTTATCATCCATGTTTCTAAGTGCTAATTAGTAAAAGGGTAAACTACATACTGAATTTTTTTTTTCCAGATTTGGAGAAATTACAATACATTCTAATGTGGTCATTATAGTACATATTTTTTATATTAAATTTATACTTTGTTCGACTATTTTATATTTTATTTTGTCTTATTTTATTTATTTGTGTGTTTGTTAGGTATCTTAGAAGTTGTGGAAACAAGATGAAAAATTGAAAGACAACTTGGTGCCTAGCCTAGTTGGTTGTTGGGTGGAGATCTCAAGTTCAAGTGTCGTACACATACAGAGGAAATCAGGATCTCAAGTTCAAGATCCCAATTTAGACAGTATTGTTGATACTGTATTTTAAGATATCTGGATTTTGTGTTTTAAGTATTTAGTTCTTTTAAGTTTAGGATCCCATTCTAAGGGTTTGTATTTTAAGTCATTTTAAGGTATTTGAAATTTGTGTTTTAAGTTTTTAGTTATTTTATAAGTCTTTTTGAAATATGAGCACTTATTTTTTTATTTTATCTTATTTTATTTTTATTAGCACTGTTTATATTATATGACAATCATTTGGTACTGGACAATATTTTTAATAAATGTAATTATTTATAGTAAGAAATTTAAAACAGTACTCGAAAATATTTTTGATACCAATATGTACCGTATTAGTGAAAAAAAGGGTACTTTGCTAGGGATTAACAACTTTTATTCTATATGTACCAGATGCCATTTCAAGTGCACAGGATCTCATTTTTTGGCTTATTTTGAAAAGTAGATTAAAAGTTGATATATATATATATATATATGTATATTTGACTTTTTTTTTTAAAAATGTGTAAAAAAATAGAAAAATAATGTGAACTAAAAAGCTAATAAGCTGACTTTTAATATAGTTGTCAATGACAATATCAAGACCATATATATGTTGTACACATAAGGTATCCCATTTCATTACCTAAATACTAAGTCCATATATGTGCCGAGGAAAATTATTATTATTAGGTGATATTTGAGAAAAACACAACTTGACCTTTTTTATATCTGGTCACTTTTTTATTTTGATCCTTATATATTTATTTTGAAATCCAAAATTTCAAATTTCAAATTTTGAGCGATTGATACATTGAGAAGTTTAGAAGGGGATCAGAAAGTTGGATCATGATGCATTGTTAAAATGAAAAAAGGGAACTTGCTTTTTTGAAATAATTAAGGATAGCTCTTGGGATCTGTTCCTCCTATATGAAGATGTCCTTGGGTTTTTTTTTACTTTTTCTTTTTTTGGCACTTTCAGTGTGGTTCTCTCCTCATGTACACTTCGAGTAGGGGTGTAATTTTGGCTGGCGGTCCGTGGGTGGTCCGAAATCCGCCCGCAGTCTGAGATGGGCCCGGCCCGCTAAGGCCCATTTAGGCCCGAGCCCAAGCCCAGTCCGAGGCCTTGGGCTAGGGCCAGGGCCAGGGCCTGGCCATCGTTTTGAAGCCTGGCCCGGCCCATTGGACGGCCCGTGGCCTGGCCCATTGGCCCGTTCAAAAGCCCGGCCCGAGGCCCGACCCACCCGAGGTTCAATGTTATTTTTAATAAAAAATAATAAAATTTTGCTGGAAAAAATAAAAAAGAATTAAAAAAATTGTTTAGGCTCGTCCAAGCCTGCCCAAAGCCCGAGCCCAGGCCCAAGCTCAAGGGCTCGGCCCACTGGCCTGCCCAAAACCCGAAATACCCCTGGGCTAGGCTTGGGCCTGGGCCTAGTTTTCTAGCCCGTGGGCCGGCCCGGCCCCATTTTTTGGCGGGAGCCCACAAGGCCTGACATGGGTCGGGCCGGGCTGGGCGAAAATTACACCCCTAATTTCGAGAGATTTAATTATGCATCAAAGTTGGGTAGACATAGTGAGGAGTTTGGAACTGCAAATATTTTAATGATGATGTCTTTTATTTTAGGGTAACTTACAATCACTTTCTTTAAATTTTAGAAAAAATACAAATAATCTTATATTTTAGACATAATTATTCTAACATTCTTACAGTTTTAATTTATAGAACAGTTAAGTTATTTTTCAATAATAATTTGCCAATCGTATGAAAAAAGGAATGATATTTGATCTCTTCTATACTAATATATATATATATATATATATATCTTCGTTTATTTGAATGTTTATCCAGTATTTGCATTAGTTTTAATTGATTTGACCTCATAAAAAAAAAAGTCAGTGTAATTATATCATAAGTATGGAACTAAATATATTTTTCCCAAACCTCAGGAGAGATGAGTGTAATTTATCGTTTATTTTATGTTGAAAGGTTTTTGGACTATTCCCCTATCTCAAATTCATATTCTATTACATGATCAGGTTGGATGATACAACCACCAAGGGACCATCCTAGTTAGTAAGGGAATTTGTTCATGTTCTTACTGACCAGAGTTCAAATTCCCAATTTCTCAAGTAAAAGTCTGACCGTTTAGATGGATTAGCTAGCTTCTCCCAGTTTGGCTTGTAAGGGTGGATCCTAAGGGTCCTGCATTGGGGGTTGAGAGGGTAATTTATAAATAAATTGGGACGAGCTAAGGAAGAGGCTTCTTTGGAAATTGGGCCGCGCAATGGGCCAAGGAGATATTTTGTATTTCGGCTTTGGGCCGAGGTAGGTACCAGGACGGTTGGATATGTTGTTGGGATTGGGACTTATCTACCTTCTGACCGAGATGGTGGCAGGGCGATGGGCCGAGCTAAGTGTAGTCCGGCAGGATGCCAACCTATAGCATGGTCATTACGGCTCGCCCATGTTGAGCACGGATCCGAGGTATGGGCTTCGAGTAGCTCGGTCCCATGTTGCATGAAAGCTGGGCAGAGATACTTTGGACCGAGCTACCTAAATAAGTGGGCCTAGTGGTTAGCCGAGGTATTGGTCAGCAAGGATGTCGGGCTTCGTATAGCTCGGCTGGTATTGGTATAGCTCGGACGGCGCCATCTGCATCATTACCTAAGTGTGTGACCGAGGTAATTTAGCTCGGTGTGGTTACAGCAGCTTATATAAAGGAGGTAACATCAATGGCAAGGGCCGAGCTGTGCATAGCTCGGCATGGTGGCATTCGATAGATCGGCTTTCAATCACACAGTCCGAATGGCAGGGGACCGAGATAAGACAGTTCGGTCAGAAATGCATAACCGAGGTAAAGGGTTCAGCCATCTCACTTGGCTTGCAGTGAGGAGACTCCTAATAGGACTCTGCTAAGGAGAGTTAGAGTCCTACTGGGATTGTGCAAACCATCTCACTTGGTTGGTAGTGAGCAGGAGTGTGATTCCTAGGAGGACTCTACTAAGAAGAGTTAGAGTCCTACTAGGATTGTGCAAAACCATCTCACTTGGTTGGTAGTGAGTAGGGCGTGTGATTCCTAGGAGGACTCTCATAGGGAGAGTTGGAAATCCTACTAGGAATGGGTCAAGCCAAGTCTATAAAAGCTCATGACCAGACCTTTGTACAGGTATCCCAATTCTTACTCTAGAATACACAGAGCTTATTGTCTATTGTCTATTGTGCTAACTTAGGCATCGAAGGGGTTTCCGGCACACACCCGCCGGTTAGCTCACATTTGTGTTTTCAGGTGGCAAAGCAACGTTGTTTAGAGGAGTGCAAACTTGATCAACAGGATCATACGAGAAGAATTATTTCATGCTCGTACAATTGGCGTCGTCTGTGGGAATTCCACAAAGAACAAAATCTCTTGATCAAGTTCTCCTCTCTAGTTGGAAACAATGGCATACAACGAAGATTTTCAGCAATCTGCTATAGATGGGCAAACACCGGAAGGGGGTGAGAGGCATGAAGGTTTACCTTCTATCCCACCCATGGCGGAATTAGATCCCTAGCGAAGGAACCCGCGAAGAGAAGCAAGAGAAAGGCAGGGCTCCAGTCCCCGTCGCTTCCGAAGCCCTGAGAGGCAGCGGCGAAGGTTAGACCCCCAAGTTCTAGAAGATCGAATCAAGGAGCAAGACGAATTGATACGGAGGATGGCGGCAGACATGAAGACTATGAAGCGCTAGATAAAGGGCATAGGGACGACGGAAGAAGATGTGGACAAGAGTAGGGAGCACCCTCGCCACGCAAAAGATCGCGACAGACAAGTCACACCATCACAAGCTAAAAGTAGAAGCCTCAGGTCGGGTGATACACAATCAAAGATTTCCAGGACACGCTACTCCTGGCCTGAGAGAATGAGGACTGAAAGGGCTCGAAGGAGAGAAGACACTCAGGCTCGCGACCCCCGCAGAGTCCCCGCACTACAACAATTGGCTCCTAGAACACATGGGAATATCAAGGTTGGCATTCCAGAGCCACGCCTTGCCTATGAACCAGCAGACAAAGCATTAGCAAGGTTGCAGAGCTCACCGTTCATTCCGACAATTGAGAACGCATCATTACCATTAGGCTTCCGTCAGCCTAAATTCATAACTTATGAGGGGAAGTCAGACCCCTACATACACTTGAGCCACTTTCGCCAAGTTATGGCCGTGTATCAACGAAACAAGCCCTTAATGTGTATCATGTTTCCGTCCAGCCTTGGCGACATCGGTTTAGCATGGTTTGAAAGGTTACCAGAAGGTAGTATAGCTTCATGGGTGCAACTAATAGAGGCATTCATAACTAGATTCAGAACAAACACCAAGACGCCAGTGGAGATTGACCAACTTCTCTCCATCAGCATGGGCGAGAAGGAAACGTTGAAATCTTACAACAATAGGTACTGGGAGACCTTCAACTTAGTAACAAATTGTCCTACAAACCTAGCTATTGCACAGTACAAACAAGGTCTGCTAGTGGGTCATAAGTTAAGAGATTCAATGACAATGACGCCGCCTTTTACTATGAAAGCCATGATGGAGCGAGTGCACCAACACATCTTGGTAGAGGAAGATGGGATGCACACCAAGGCAGAGTTCGATACAAACAGCGTGTAGACACCCCATTTTTGACCGACCTTAAGACTCAGACGTCACCGATTGAGCGCTCGGTGATGTTGCATACTGTGCTCGTTCAGAAGTCTCAGAGTCGCTGCCGTGAGCCCGCCTCCGGACTTCCGAACCCTCTTCTGTACCTTGTCTCGGTTTGCGAACCAGACTCGGTTTTCTCTGTTTCTTTTCCTGAAGGGAGGGAGAGGTCCCGTAGACCATCTCTCAGTGGCCGTGGGCTACATTTCGTGGCCGTAGGCCATTTTGCCCATTTCGGAGCCCGGTTCCCGGTTTTCGGAGCCGTCAGGCCGTGTGCCTCGGTTCGGGACCGCCTAACCATCTCCGATTGCTCTGATTTTTAGCATGCATTTTATTTACTCCCTTTCGAGGGACACTGGGGTCTTAGATACTCACTTCGTGGCCGAATGCCACTTTCGGTGCTTAACGGCCTATTTTCGGGATCCCGGATTGCGTGTTTTGGTCCCCGAGCATTCGTTTTGCATCGGTTTTTGTTCATTTTTGGCAGGTACCTCTGTTTTATCACTAGGAAGATCACTGGAGGGTGGGAGGCTAGCAATTGTCTCAGCAACCTGTTATGCTCTTCCGGCGCCCCCCGGCGCCCGTTTTTCTCACTTCCAGGCTAATGTTGAACACCCTAGGGCCATTTTCTTTGAGCCAAAACCACATATTTGTGTTGTACACACATGGGAGGACCCTAAAAACACATGGCCGGCCAGTAATTCTCATTGACCCTTTTGAACCCCTCTTTAACTTGGCCTATTCTCTCTCCTGTTTTAGAGTTGCCAGATTTGAACCACAGGGTTGTGTTGAGGAGACCTGGGAGGACACCATCATCTGGTGGCCGGCCAGCAATTCTCAGTGACCTTTTTGACCCTTGGCCGGCCGGCCACCTGCAAGAAAAATACATGGCCGGCCATGCTCCTTGGGATGTGTTCCTTACAGCTGTATAGCTGTTTCCCCCAGAAAAGATCTATATCCGGGGGATATTTTGGAGGGGAACACTTGGGTGCATTTCCCTCCACCTTTGCCCTCCTTTTTTGGTCCATATAGTTGTCCTCCCAACTCAAGGCTAAGGGTTAGAAAAATTCTCTCAAGCATACATACACCTATCCCTCTCCATCTCTCTAAAAACTCTCAAGTTTTGGTGCCATCTCTTCATCATCATCAAGCACCACCATCACCACTCCATTTCCAGCAGCAAGGAGAGGTTCTTAGAGGCCTAAAAGCAACATTCCTCAAGCCAAGAAGCAAAGAAAGAGTGGTCTTCAAGGGTAAGTCTCAAACTCCCTCTTTTACACCACTTTCTTGCTTCATTTCTTAATCCTACTTGCTCACTGTTTTGGGCTCCGACCTTAACTGAAACTAGGTCTATTTTGAGCCATTCTTCATGTTTGTTCAAGGGCTTAACCCTGTTTGAGCCCTCCATCTTGCACTTGTTTCAATATCCTCTTATATGCCATTATTTTGCATTGAATATTTGGCCTATGTGTGATCTGTTTCCGAGCATAATATAAACTGTGAGTGGGCTTATTTTGAGCCCCTATTCAACATTGAAGAAGGGCTCAACCCTGTTTGGCCTCTCTATCATGTACTTTCATCATAATTTCTCATATTTACCGTAAATTTGCATGATTTGTTTGACCTACATGTAGTCTGTTTTAGAGCATGTCATGAATTGTGAGTAAGCTTATTTTGTGTCCCTCTACAACATTGTAGAAGGGATCAACCTTGTTGGGGGTCTCCATGTTGTGCTTGTCTTTATATCCCTCTTTGACCCCCATTTTTGCATGCTTTTTTAAGCTTATCTAGCTTCTGTTTTCGGCCATCATCAGAACTGGAAAGAGTCATATTTTGATCTTCTTGACATATTTCATTAAGGGTCTTTGCTGGTTTGATGAATGTTTGGGGTACCTCATGTTATAGCCTTATGTATTCTAGTTCTTGCATGACATTTTTAGCATGTTTTCATACTGAGTTGGGGGATGTCATCTACTGTAAATGTTCATATTTTTAGTCCCTAATCAGTGTTGTAGAAGGGTACTTTTCCATTTGGGTATCGCATATATCACTTGCTTCAATACCCCTCTTGCGGGGCCATTTTTACATTCTTGCTTAATCCTATGTATGCTTGCTGTTTAGCCCTTTTTATGACTGAAAAATGCTTGTCTTGGGGCTGCCTTGCTACTGTATTTCCATTCCATATCTATATTATGCATGTTTAGTATGGCTGTAGGCCATTTCGGGTGCTTAATATCGCATTTCGGGACCATTCCGTACATTTGGTGTCATTTCCCCACCTTTCGGGACTGTTTTGCATCATTTGTGAGTGCTGAAATTCTATTTGCATGTTTACATATCATTTCCATGTCATTTCATGCCTTAGGGCCATCGCCTCGGTTTGCGCACCCGCGTGCACGCATTTCGAGGCGTCTCATTTTCATCCGACGGCCTCTTGTGTGAGTGTAGCTGAGGCTCATTCATGTTAGTGTAAGTCCATTTTGCATTTTGTATGCCATTTTAGTCTCATTGCATCGCGTATGCCATTGCGTCGGTTTGCGCGCCCGTGTGCACGCATTTCGAGGCACTTCATTTTCATCCGCCGGCCTCCCATGTGAGTGTAGCTGAGGCTCTCTCATGTTGGTGTAAGCCCATATTGCATCGCATATCTCATTTTAGTCCTGTTGCATTCCGTATGCCATTTTCTCGGTTTGCGTGCCCATGGACACGCATTTCGAGACATCTCATTTTAGTCTCATTGTGTATCATATTTCATGCCATTTCATGCCTTAGGGCCATCGCCTCGGTTTGGGCGCTCGTGTGCACGCATTTCGAGGCACTTCATTTTCATCCGTCGGCCTCTTATGTGAGTGTGGCTGAGGTCCACTCGTGTTAGTGTAAGTCCAATTTGCATTGTGTATGCCATTTCATGCCTTAGGATCATCGCCTCGGTTTGCGTACCCGCGTGCACGCATTTCGAGGCATCTCATTTTCATAGCATAGTGCATATTAGGATTGCATATTAGCTGCATTTCATGCATATCATGCATATCGCATTGTGTTCGGGATAGGAGTTAGCCCGGGCATGGGAAACGAGGCGCGTTTCGTACTCCGAGTGACGGAACGGGTCTCAATTCCCAAGTCACCGACACTCCGGATTACCCATGATGGAGTTAGGTTTTGTTGTAGCATTCATCTGCATTCATCCTATATTGAGTTGTGCAATCTGACCCCTCGACCATCATGCATCGAGATGTGTGATTGGTGGCACGAGGATCGAAGTATGCATATATTTGTGAAATACATTGCTATGCCCCTTTCCTGCTCTCTGTTGCAGCAAAATAGAGAATCAGCAACTTTTCGGAGTCGGACACGCACTTCGAGAAACATTGCAAACGAAGGCTAATTGGGGCATCCCAGTGGATTTCCGCACAAGGCAGCCCAAACTTGCAGCATTCATCAGAGTCGAGGCAGCCCCTGGCTTGCATGCCAGTTTACAGCTTTCTTAGTTTAATTTGTTGATTAATTAGGAATTTCTGTATATTTCGGACTGTATTATTCTTTCATTCGGACTGTATTATTTATTCGGACCCTCTGCGCGAGGGCATGATTGTAATAAGTGTGGGTGAGTGTGATGTATGTCTTCCAACCCCACGTCTTTCTCCCTTTTATTTACCCGCTTATAATGGTTAGATTAGGGCATATTTCGATTAGCATACAGTATGACAGCATGTTTGCATCATTCATCTGTTTTACACGCACCGGGCTCGGCGCATCATACAAACTGCATTTGTATTTCAATTCTAAATTGAATACGTGTTAGTTGTAGCATTCCATATGCCATGTTTAGAATAGCCGAGCCTGCTATAGTTGCATTATTGCATGCGTTGCATTAGGCATTTCTGTACATTTAGGATCATGCATGATTTCTAATCGGTTTTCTGTTTTGACTTGGAGTACTCGGTGAGTTTTATGCTTTAGCATCCTTGCATGCGTGTGAGTGACTGCCATGAATAGCATGCTTGCCATGAGGCTATGTGCTTATATGATATAACTGCCTTGAATGCCTGTGGGCGAAGGTTGAGTTATTTGAAGTGGAACAAATCATTGACTGTTTGTTTTAAGCCCACTAGATAGTGGCAAAATCATGTTTTCTAAGCCCACCTGAGGGTGGCAAATCCACGTCTTAGCCTACCTGCGGGTAGCACCATCAAACCATTTTCAAACAAACAAACATGAAATGTTTTGTTCCAATTCAGGCGACTCAGTCTATACTTATTTGCTGCGAGCATCACATAGTAACCTAAGCTAATAACCGGAACAAGAACTCACAATGTTTTCAAAATAAGATATCATGGTTAGTAGAGGCCGGTCTTTGACCGGGCGAGCGGGGGTGCTCACGAAGTGACCTTCCCCAATCGTACCCAAGTTCCCGAGCCGAGGCAACTTTGGTGATGACGGACACGTGGCCTTTGGCACCGAGTCAGGGTTTCCTAAATTTCCCATAAATAAAACATTTAGGTGGCGACTCTGTATCTGGCAAAGCAGTCCATGTTTGGCACTTCTTTCAAAAAAAATCTATTTTCCAAAACGATTTTCCGGATTTGGACTCTTTGGTTCAAGATTAAGAACCGTGACATTTGAGTCCTTCGAACTGTAGTGACCCAATATCGAACCAGAACGGGGGGGACTCGCACTCCTTTCCCCGGGATGCGTTCGGGGACGTCTACACAGCGATATCGGACAGAGCACCTTCGACAAAAGTTAGCACGGCTGATAAGAAGGACTAACCAAATGCAAAAGTCTTTGCCCAACTGGGGGGCAAATTGGAAGGTTGGCAGGATTAGCCAACTCTTTGTAACAAGTCTTTGCCCGACTGGGGGCAACCAAGAAGCTTGGCAGGAATGGGCAAGCATTTAGCTCTTCTTCAAGTCGAGGATAAGGATCCGCGCTGAAGAACGTTGGCCGGAATAACCAACACCTCTCCTAAGCCCAGGATAAGGATCCAGGCTGCAAGACGTTTAGTCGGAATAACCAAACACTTTTCTCTAGGTTGGCAGGAAAAACCAACTTAGAGGTTGACTGGAATAACCAACACCCCTCCTAAGCCTAGGATAAGGATCCAGGCTGCAGGACGTTTGGTCGGAATAACCAAACACTTTACTCTAGGTTGGCAAGAATAACCAACTTAGAGGTTGGCTGGAAAAACCAACACCTCTCCTAAGCCCAGGATAAGGATCCAGGCTGCAGGACGTTTGCCTGGAAAAACCAAACACTTTACTCTAGGTTGGCAGGAATAACCAACTTAGAGGTTGGCTGGAAAAACCAACACCTCTCCTAAGCCCAGGATAAGGATCCAGGCTGCAGGACGTTTGGTCGGAATAACCAAACACTTTACTCTAGGTTGGCAGGAAAAACTAACTTAGAGATTGGCTAGAATAACCAACACCCCTCCTAAGCCCAGGATAAGGATCCAGGCTGCAGGACGTTTGGTTGAAAAAACCAAACACTTCGCTCTACGTTGGCTGGAATAACCAACCTTGAGCTCTCTTCAGCTAAGATAAGGATCTGGGCTAAAGAAGTTGGCTGGAAAAACCAACACCTCTCCTAAGCCGAGGATAAGGATCTAGGCTGCAGGAAGTTGGCAGGTATGACTAACAAAACTTTTGCACTCTTTAGCCGGGATGACAGTTACCTCGGCCAAAGTAGGTTGGTAGGAATAACCAACATTTAGCTCTCCTAAGCCTAGATAAGGATCTAGGCTGCAAGAAGTTGGCAGGTATGAAAAACGCAAGGTTAACAGATTGCAGGGCTCTTCAACCAAGATGGATATCTCGGTCATTGAAAAAGAGACACGATAACCAAGCAAAGAGATCGAAAAGTTTCATCAATTGGGCGATTATTACAAAAGGTGGGGCTGTTCAAATTTTTAGGCATGACGGTGGTAGCAAGAGAACGAGGATAATGGGGGCTGTAGACACCCAATTTTTGACCGACCCTAAGACTCAGACGTCATTGATTGAGCGCTCGGTGATGTTACATATTGTGCTCGTTCAGAAGTCTCAGAGTCTCGGCCGTGAGCCTTGCCTCCGGACTTCCGAGCTCTTTCTGTACTTTGCCTCGGTTTGCGAACCAGGCTCGATTTTCTCTGTTTCTTTTCCTGAGGGGAGGGAGAGGTCCCGTAGACCATCTCTCAGTGGCCGTGGGCTACATTTCGTGGCCGTAGGCCATTTTGCCCATTTCGGAGCCCGGTTCCCGGTTTTCGGAGCCGTCAGGCCGTATGCCTCGGTTCGGGACCGCCTAACTATCTCCGATTGCTCCGATCTTTGGCATGCATTCGATTTACTCCCTTTTGAGGCACTGAGGTCTGAGAGACCCACTTCGTGGTCGAACGCCACTTTCGGTACTTAACGGCCTGTTTTCGGGACCCCGAACTGCGTGTTTTGGCCCCCGAGCATTCGTTTTGCATCGGTTTTCGTTCAATTTTGGCAGGTACCTCTGCTTTATCACCAGGAAGGTCACTGAAGGGTGGGAGGCCAGCAATTGTCTCAGCAACCAGTTATATTCCTCCGGCGCCCTCCGACGCCCGTTTTTCTCACTTCCGAGCCAATGTTGACCACCCTAGGGCCATTTTCTTCAACCCCAAACCACATATTTGTGTTGTACACACATGGGAGGACCCTAAAAGTCTATGGCCGGCCAGTAATTGTTGTTGAACATTTTGAACCGCTCCTAAAAGTGGCTTGTTGTCTCTCCTGTTTTACAGTTGCCAATTTCCAACCACAGGGTCTTGTTGAGGACACATGGGAGGACACCTTTTTGTGGTGGCCGGCCAAAAATTCCTCTGGACCATTTTGCCCCTTGGCCGGCCGGCCACCTGCAGCTTTGATAACTGGCCGGCCAGCTTCCTTACACTGAGTGCATTACAGCTGTGCATTGTTTTCCCTCCAAAAACTACATCCGGAGAGAACTCTTTTTGGAGGGAAAATTGATGCCATTTCTCTCCACTTTTTTCCCTCCATTTTGGCCCCATTCTTGTCCATATAGTTGGCCTCCCAGCTCTAGAGAAAGGGTTGGAAAATTTGCTTTGGGCATATACACACATATCTCCCTTTATCTCTCTCATTCTCTCAAGTTCCAACCCTATTTTCTTCATCACCACCAAGCACCACCACCACCACTCCATTTCCAGCACCTTGAGAGGCTTTCCAGCAGCTAGGAGGCAGCAAATTTGGTCCAAGAAGCAACCAAGGTTTTAGTCTTCAAGGGTAAGTCCACTTCCCCTCTTTTCTAGCTCTATTTTGCAACAATTTCTTAGCCTATTTGCTTGCTGTTTTGGGCTCCGACCCTAACTGAAAGAGCATTTTTTTGAGCCATTCTTCATGTTTGTTTAAGGGCTCAACCCTGTTTGAGCCCCCCATTGTGCACTTGCTTCAATACCCTCTTGTATGCCATTATCTTGCATGATTTTTCTAGCCTATGTGTGATCTGTTTTTGAGCATGATATAAACTGTAAGTTGGCTTATTTTGAGCCCCTATACAACATTGTAGAAGGGCTCAACACTGTTAGGGGCCTCCATGTAGCACTTACCATTATACCCCTCTTTGGCCCCATTTTTGCATGCCTTGTTAGCTCATTTTAGCTTCTGTTTTCGGCCATTATCAGAACTGAAAGTGGCCATATTTTGACCCCCTTGTCATGTTTCATTAAGGGTCTTTGGCTATTTGATGAATGTTTTGTGCACTTCATGTTATACCCTCTTATGGCCTTAATCTTGCATTGCATTTTGAGCATGTTTTCATACTGATTTGGAGGCTGTCATAAACTTTAAATGTTCATATTTTTGGTCCCTCTTCAGTGTTGTAGAAGGGTATTTTTCTGTTTGGGCATTTCATGTACCACTTGCTTCATTGCCTCCCTTGCGGAGCCATTTTTGTATGCCATTTTAGCCCTACTTGTGATTGCTGTTTGGCCATGTTTTGTACTGTAAAGATGCTTATTTTGGGGCTGCCTTGCTTCTGCTTTTTCACTCCATGTCCAGATTATGCATGTTTAGTATAGCTGTAGGCCATTTCATGTACCTAGTTTTGCATTTCGGGAGAGATTCAGTGCATCGAGTGTCATTTCGCCTCGTTTCGGGGCTGTTTTGCCCCTCGTTTTGCCACTGATTTTTGCATATTAGCATACCATATTCCATGTCTTCGCCATGTCTCATTAGAGTGGCATTTCGGTGCCTGAGGGTCCGTTCTCGGTTTGCGTGCACGCGTGCACGCATTTCGAGTTGTCTAGTTTTCATCTGATGGCCTCTTATGTGAGTGTGGCTGAGGCTCTCTCATGTTGGTGTAAGCCCATATTGCATTGCGTATGCCATTTCATCCATAGCATTGTGTATGCTCGGTTGTGTATCACCTCGTGTAGCACGTATGCCATTCCATAACATTTTGTATGTTAGGATTGTATCTTAGTTGCATTTCACGCATATCATGCATATTGTATCGTGTTCGGGATGGGAGTTAGCCCAGGCACGGGAAACGAGGTACGTTCCGTACTCCGAGTGACGGAACGTGTCTCAATTCCCAAGTCACCGACACTCCGGATTATCCATGATGGAGTTAGGTTTTGTTGTAGTGTTCATATGCATTCATTCTATATTGAGTTGTGCAATTCGGCTCCTCGACCATCATGCATCGAGATGCGTGATTGGTGGTACGAGGATCGAGACATGCATACATTTGTGAAAATACATTGCTATGCCCCTTTCCTGCTCTCTGTTGCAGCATATCAAGAATCAGCGGTCTTCCGAGGCTTGGCGCGCTTTTCAAGAATCATTGCAAAACAGAGGCTAATTGGGGCATTCCAGTGGATTTCCGCGCAAAGCAGCCCAAACATGCATCATTCCATCATCCGGAGCAGAATCAAGGCAGTCCCTGGCTTGCATGCCAGTTTTATTATTTTCTTAGTTAATTTGTAAATTAATTAGGAATTGTACATTATCGGACTGTATTATTTGGACTGTACTATTCTTTCATTCGGGACTGTATATTTATTCGGACCCTCTGCGCGAGGGCATAATTGTAATAAGTGTGCGTGAGTGTGATGTATGTCTTCCAACCCCACGTCTTTCTTCCCTTTTATTTACCTGCTTATGATGGTTAGATTAGGGCATATTTCAATTAGCATACAGTATGACAGCATGTTTGCATCATTCATCTGTTTTGCACGCACCGGGCTCGGCGCATCATACAAACTGCATTTGTATTTCAATTCCAAATTGAATACGTGTTAGTTGTAGCATTCCATATGCCATGTTTAGAATAGCCGAGCCTGCTATAGTTGCATCTTTGCATGTGTTGCATTAGGCATTTCTGTATATTTAGGATCATGCATGATTTCTAATGAGCTTCTGTTTTGGCTTGGAGTACTCGGTGAGTTTTATGCTTTAGCATCCTTGCATGCGTGTGAGTGACTGCCATGAATAGCATGCTTACCATGAGGCTATGTGCTTATGTGATATAACTGCCTTGAATGCCTGTGGGTGGAGGTTGGGTTACTTGGAGTGGGACAATTCATCAAATGTTTGTTTTAAGCCCACTAGATAGTGGCAAAATCATGTTTTCTAAGCCCACCCGAGGGTGGCAAATCCACGTCTTAGCCTACCTGCGGGTAGCACCATCAAACCATTTTCAAACAAACAAACATGAAATGTTTTGTTCCAATTCAGGCGACTCAGTCTATACTTGTATGCTGTGCGCATCACATAGTAAATCTAGGCTAATAACCGGAATAAGAACACACAATGTTTTCAAAAATAGATATCATGGTTAGTAGAGGCCGGTCTTTGACCGGGCGAGCGGGGGTGCTCACGAAGTGACCTTCCCCAATCGTACCCAAGTTCCCGAGCCGAGGCAACTTTGGTGATGACGGACACGTGGCCTTTGGCACCGAGTCAGGGTTTCCTAAATTTTCCAAAAATAAAATATTTAGGTGGCGACTCTGTATCTGGAAAAGCAGTCCATGTTTGGCACTTCTTTCAAAAAATCTGTTTTCAAAACGATTTGCCGGATTTGGACTCTTTGGTTCAAGATTAAGAACCGTGACATTTGAGTCCTTCGAACTGTAGTGACCCCAAGCGAACCAGAACGGGGGGAGTCGCACCCTCCCGGGGTGCGTTCGGGGACGTCTACAGTTTCTGGCGACTCTGCTGGGGAGTTTAGAGAACTTGACTCGAACTCATGATATCTGGTTTTGACTACACTTGTGTGTTTCTTTGCATTGCATTTGCATTGGTGCGCCTAGGACACCGTGTTTGCCATATGCCATTCCCGAATGATTTGCCGGAGGCTTGTCTTGTCAAGGCATGACCATAAGGCTGATCGGCTGTGGGCTCTGACAGCATGGGAACACAAACCCCGGTTTTACCGGGGCACCCTTTTTGACCATTCGACCTAGTGCATATTCGGATCCATAGTGACCATTCCAAACTAGGACAGGTTGCTTACCCGTTTATAGGTTGTTTGAAACCGCTGTGTGCGTAGTGAAACCCTAGTTCCTGACAAAATAGGACAGGGAAACCCTACCCCAACATAGGGGTGTTTTGGCTTTCACTTGCTTGTTATGTGCTTTAGAGTGCGTCTCTACATGAATGCATGTATCAGTTTGCAAGCTCGGGCATCAGGCCTGCGGGCACCGGTTCAGTATTTTGGGACTCAGTTTGCAGGACAGAAATTTGGGCAGAATTCAGTAGAGAGCACACTCATTCAGCTTTGCTCATATTGGTTATGGTGAAATTAGGCTGAGACGCTGTCGGTTTTCTCTTTTGCTAGGGTAGTCTCGGAACCATAGCTTCAGAAGGCTCCAATATCCCCTGGGTACATTGGATCCGTGTTGATAGACTTTGCTAGGTCAGAAATTCAATTCAAGGGCAACCAGTTTTCCTTCGCCAGTGGTAAGGCAAAAGAGGGGCAGACAGGGTTCATTTGTTCATCTGATCCGACAATCACCAGTCACATCATCAGCAGACCCGTGATGGCACAGGGTTCAGAAGAATTTGTGGCTATGATAATAGCATTAAATCAGGGAATTGCAATGCAGGATGAGACCAGTGCTGAAACGCAACGCCCATTTGGGGCATCTGCCTCGCATCCAGCTTCGGGACCCCAGCTGAACTTTAACCCACTTCTGTCAGCTGAAGATTTACAGGGTCCAGATCCCCGAGAAAGGTTGACTCAAGCTCGAGTTTCCACACCCCTGGTGCAGCCTACTGAGAGGCTTCATCCCTCTGATGTCAATGAATTCAGTCCGACTGCAATGAAAGTTACGAACCTTGAGAAGCAATTCAAAAGGGCACAGGGCCTTAACTCCATTCACAACATTGAGGATGGGTCCACTGAGGTTGCCATAGGGCTCCCAGTCGGGAGTACCAATGCTGGCGGTAGCACTGTTTCCGAACCCGCTAAAGTCAACACAGTCACCATAGCCGACCCTTTTGCCAAGGCCAGCCTACAAATAGCCGGCCCAGCCCGAGCTCAGGGTAGATTTTTCACCCCCTCCATATGAGCCTGACCAGCGCACTAAAACTCCTGATGGAAAAAGGGCATCTCAAACCCCTCGATCCTCAACCTCTTCCCGACCCACTCCCAGCCAGACATAACCCCGCCAAGTACTGTATGTACCATTAGCAGCGCGGTCATGGCACCGACCGTTGCTACCGCCTTCATCATAAGGTCCAAAATCTCATCGACAACCGGACGATAGCTCATCTTCAGACCCCAATGACCAAACATCTCCTGCCTACCTCAATCTCATCCATATACTGCCATCCACCTATGACCCCAGCATATACATCACCCCAGCCCATCTACCCAAGCCTGAGGTGTTCATTCCAGAAAGCATGGACTTATGCATGATGGATGCACCTAGACCCCAATCATCTCAAACCCGTGAGCCCACTACTTCTGAACTGAAGAGAATGATTGAAGATCTTCAGAAAACTGTGACAGATTTGGCCTCTGGGACATTGGCTCCGTCATCAGCCACATCACATACCAGGGAGTTCATGTCAAAAGGCTCCCCAGTCTTGGAACAAGCTGCATTTGAGGAATGCCAATCCCTTGGCAAAGTGGAGGCGAGTGGAAAGAACAAGATAGGGGCGGACATGGATCCCCATGAACACCTTCTGTTGGCTGTTGAGGCTTTGAAAGCCGAGGGACTGAACAAAGAGCGAGTGCTCGCAGTTGTTGCAAAAACTGTGGACGACATTTTTGCCATTCAAGTTGGGGGCAGTTTGAATCAAGGGGCAAGCCGGGAGAAGGGTCGTTGTATCAGAAACGTTCCTTTCAGCTATAATCCTGCACTCAGAAGAGATCAACAAACCAGGCCAGCACCTGCCAATTCCTTTACTGGTGCGTCCAGCAAAAATCCACAAACCTTGAAGTACCAACCCCGAGGTCGGAGGGTCTTTCATGCCCTCCACATGCCTTTGTCCAAAGCTTTCCAAATCCTTGCTGGACAAGGCCATCTCAAACCCCTTGAGCCTCGGCCTCTCCCAAATCCTCTTCCGGCTACGCATGATGCCGCCCAGTACTGTGCCTTCCATCAGCAAACTGGCCATACTACCGACAACTGCTCCCGTCTTCGCCATGAAGTACAAGATCTGTTTGACAACAAGGTCATCCCTGCGCCAGTCCAGCAAAGTCTATCGGCACTCGCCCAGTGAACCTGTGGGGGATAATGTGACCATGTGATCGGGGGATGAACCACCTGCGGGCGGCACTCAGTTTACTCCAGACGTGGGAATGGCACGCACTGTTTTGAGCATTTGCGAATGCTAGTTTTGAAGTTTCTAACTTGGGTGTTGAGTCAGTTCTGTAATTTTGTTTTGAGTCTGTCTCTTTGTCTTGAGTCAGTCTTTTTGATTAAGGGTCTGTCTTGTTGTATCGAGTCAGTCCTGTTGTACAAAAGGTCGGGTGATTCCTAGGGGGTGTTACCTCGGGCATCACCATTTTGCTTTGTGTTTGTCTTTTCGTTTTGTTTTGAGTCTGTTTCTGCCAGGGAACCAGTTGTGCCAACAGATTTTGAATGAAACAGCAGTGATTTTCACTCCCTCGCATTTGCTTCTGTCGTATGCTAGTTGTGCTGGGATTTGAATGAAATGGCAGTGCATTCCACCTGTTCTCTTGTGCCTTGAAGTCATTGTAATGGCCTGAGTTTTTCAAAACTTTTTGAACAAATGCGGTAAAAACAAAGAGGGAGAAATTTCTCGGGATTTGCAAAACTTTGATCAAACTAAGAGAAAGAGAGGCATGCTAAGCCCTTAATGATTGAGATCATGCTTGTTAATGTGAGTACTGAGAAGGATCCTGGCTTGATCCAGATTGGTCCCACATTGTCTTCCGCGCGAGCGATTAGTCGCTTTCTTAAAAACTTTCAAAAAATGTTTTGCGCCGTCTTGCGAAGACCTGTGTGGAATCGCTCTTGAGATTGTGCAGCCTAGGATCGCTCTCAGCCTCGAGGCTCAACCCCTTTGCTTCCAAACCTTGAACTTGAATTCAGAAGGTTCAACGGTCAACTACGACGTGAGGCCTGTGTGGCCAGATTTGAAGCAGCCCTCGAACAAGAGGCTAGGAAAGTCGGATCAAGAAGATCAGAAGATCAGAAGAAGCTTGCAAAGCTAAAACAGAAGTACCCTTTGAACTAGGGGCAAAGATGTCAAATGTGCTCGAAGAGCCGAAGATGAATCCTCTTGAAAAACAACAGCCACTCTCTTGGATACGGATGGCTTCGAGATCCTAAAACCATTTGGCATGGACCAGCTACACTTTTACCCTTTGAGAGGCTCGCTGGGCCGAAAACCCGGAAAGGGCGACCCAGGCAAAAGTTAGAGCAAGAAAAGATATATCACAAAAGCAAAAAGAAAAAAAAAGAAGAAAAGAGAAAAAAAAAAAAAAGAAGAGAAAAAAAAAAGAGAAGAAAAGAAATGAAAAGAAAAAGAACAAAGCTCGCAAGGTTGAAAACCTGCAACGGGCGCCTTGGCAAAAGTTAGAGCATAAAAGGAGAGGTTAAATACCCGAGTGTACCTTAACCCCGAACTACGTGAGGCTTGATTCCCATCTTTGGGATACGTAGGCAACTTCATTCTGAAGTCCAGCCGTAAAACACTTCAAATTCGATTGTGTCCATGTGATGGTTCTGGTCTTTGTCTTCACTATATCCGAGAGTTTGGTTGCGTTCGTCACTTTGAGGACTGACTACAATGCGCTGCGGTGCCATTCAAACAAGGGGCAACTTTGTTGCCATTCAGTGCGCTGCGGTGCATTCAAACAAGGGGCAACTTTCCGTTGCCATTCATGCGCCGCGGTGCCATTCAAACAAGGGGCTTTCCGTTGCCATTCAATGCGCCGCGGTGTCGTTCAAACAAGGGGCAACTTTCCGTTGCCATACAGCTCTCTTCAAGCAAGGGGCAATTTTCCTTCGGATCTGAGGTTGTGCATCTCGAGAGTGGGTTCTATGCTCGTTGAGCAGTGGCCGATTGCAAAAACAGCTTTTGAGAATTTTTACTGAGGTTGACTATTTTCTCGAAAATCATTTCTATCTTTTCAAAACTGGACCCTTTTCATGGACCCAAAAAAGGAAAATTTTCAGTGCTCATAGCCTAACTTGCATGATTTTAAATCAAAAATCGAACAAGCATGTTGATCTAACTCTCATTTTGGTCAAAACTGTTTTAGTGGAAAGCAAAAACAAAAAATGGTCGAAATAAGAACTAGGGGCACGGTTGAGTCAGGTGTTCTGTCCTTTCCCCATTGTCAACATACTCGCCAGAAAGGGCACCCTACTCGCCAAGAAGGGCACTCTACCTGCCAAGAAGGGCGCAATTGAAGTTAACGACAAAGGACTGAAAGCTCTCGTATCCTCCAAGCAACGAGGTGTCGAGCCAAGTGCGAAGCACGAACTGGAATGAGGCAAGATATTCCACTCCGTCATCTGGACAGATCTTATCACGTCCAAACTCCCCAGCAAAGCATCATCAACCGATGCTAGCTGCAGATTTGCTACACACCCAGTTGTAGCACAGCCCCTCTGCGGGAGAAACTCACTAGCTGCGCGCAGAAGAAGAAGAATCTAGCGGAATGCTAGGGGCAAGAGCCCACAACTTGCTGTTTATCTATCAACCACCCAGGGGAGGGATGAAAAATGAGAGGTTGAAGAATAGAGAGATGTGCGATGAGAGAAAAAGTGAGAAAAGGGCTTTTTCAGAAAACAGAGCTTGAGGGCCGAGTGATGTGAGAACCACAAATGAGAAAGGGTGGGAAACACTACCCGGTGAAACAGGCTCCCTGTGCACGTCTGAGTGTCGTGTCTTTTTGTTTTATCTCGATTTTGTTTTGGGTCGTTTTGACTGTTACTCGATGTGTCTAGGTTGTGTGCCTTTTATTTCCTTGTTGAGTCGTTTTGCTGTGTTCAGTCGTAGGCTCAATACCTGGTCGAAAACTCATCTCTCAATTTCGAAAATAAAATCATTTTGTGCTCTGAGTGCCGTGCCGTTCTCCACATTTGTTCAAAACAGTATTTGTTCTTTCATAAAACCGTAGGGTTCAACCCAGGTCATATGAGAACAGTGAAACTAGGACCTATCTGAAGCTATAATGGTTCCGGACTGCAAAGCAAAAGCAAAAGAGGAAAATGTCGGGCATCTGAGTTTGTTCCAACTTCAGTAAGTTCCGAGATTGCATCCCGTGTGTACCTCTTCGGGTCTTGCCAATGCTCCGAAGTATGAGTGTGCCTCTACCTCAAGCTCAAGATCAAGTCTGCCTCAAGCCAGAATGGCGATCAGAAGTGCTCTCCTCGAGTACCGTTTCATGCCAGGGACATCTTGGCCATGTTTGCAATGAGTTCCTAGGAGATCAACTGCGACGGTGGAAACTAGAGTTCGAATGGCCGTGGCCTAGAACGCAAAGGTTCGGGATTTCCGAGACTAAAGTCTGGTTTAAATACCCAGAGGCATGTCCTCGGCTTGAAATCTGTATGGAAGCCCCATAGGTTGAGATAGCATGTATGCACCTCAATTCTGGATACTGAACCAACCTAATCTGTCACCGCGTTGGAGAATAGGGAAAGTTGTGAATATGATCAGGAAGAATGGTAGCATCCAAAGTGTTCTACATGTAAAACCCTTGCCAGCATTCCAGAGCCTTTGTACTGTGAGTTGAAGGTAAAGTGTTCGAAGAGCACAAGGGGAGATCCCCGTCGGAGAAGAGCGGTTCACCGCCACTCACCTCATGAGGTGCTTTCTAAAGCGCCGCTTTGTCCATTTATTGCTTGTTTATTGCATCATACATTGTATTGCACTGTACCTCTCAAGTTTCTTTCTCATTCATGCACGATATTGTATGTACGGTTCATTCAAAGAAGTTCTGTTTGAGATCTCATTTTGTGTATCAATCACACATTCTCATTTAGTGTATCAATCACACATTCTCATTTAGTGTATCAATCACACATTCTCATTTTGTGTATCAATCACACATTCTCATTTTGTGTATTTATCACACATATTCTCATTTTGTGTATCTATCACGCACATATTCACTTTTGTGTATCAATCACACTTCACCTTTAGTGTATCCATCATACTTGTTCACTAAGTGCATCTATTACACTTCGTGTTCACCTTTAGTATATCCATCATACTTGTTCACTAAGTGCATCTATTACACTTCGTGTTCACATTCAGTATATCTATCATACTTATTCACTAAGTGCATCTATCACACTTCGTGTTCACATTCAGTATATCAATCATACTTGTTCACTAAGTGCATCTATCACACTTTGTGTTCACCTTTAGTATATCCATCATACTTGTTCACTAAGTGCATCTATCACACTTCGTGTTCACCTTTAGTATATCCATCATACTTGTTCACTAAGTGCATCTATCACACTTCGTGTTCACATTTAGTATATCAATCATACTCTGTTCACTCAGTGCATCTATCACACTTCGTGTTCACCTTTAGTGTATCAATCACACTCTGTTCACATAGTGCCTCTATCACACTTTGTGTTCACTTTTAGTGTATCAATCACACTCTGTTCACTCAGTGCATCTATCACACTTGGTGTTCGCTTTTAGTGTATCAATCACACTCTGTTCACTTAGTGCATCTATCACACTTAGTGTTTGCCTTTTGTGTATCCATCGCACTTTGCTCACTTCATTCATTTAGTGTATCAATCACACTTTGTTCATATAGTGTATCTATCACACACTCGCTTTGTATCAATCACACACGCTCACACTATGCCTACTTTGTGTATCAATCACACACACTCGCTTTACCTGCTTTGTGTATCAATCACACGCGTTCGCTCTGTGTATCAATCACACACTCTCGTTTGTGTATCTATCATACTTGTTCACTCAGTGCATCTATCACACTTTGTGCTCACTTTTGTGTATCAATCACACGTTCGTTTCGTGTATCTATCACACACGCACACTGTATTCGCAGTGAGAATTACAATAATTCTCTTACATCCTTTCTGCATTGTAATGTAGCTTGGTTGCTACTTGCTTAAAACTATTGCATTGTTATGCTTCGTTACAGCTTGTTGCTTTGCATGATCATGAGTTACATTTGGCTTCCTGCATACCATTTGCATTTTGCCCCCTGCCTGCGGGCATGCCTGCGGGCACATCTCTGTTTATCTCACCTGTTTGTCTAAGTCTTCGGCCTTGTCAAAAATGGGTCGTCTCTGGGCTTTGACATTCACTCCCATCATTCTTATGACTTTTGAGTTCTGTCAAAGAGGGGCAACTGTAGACACCCCATTTTTGACCGACCTAAGACTCAGACGTCATTGATTGAGCGCTCGGTGATGTTACATATTGTGCTCGTTCAGAAGTCTCAGAGTCTCAGCCGTGAGCCTTGCCTTCGGACTTCTGGGCTCTTTCTGTACTTTGCCTCAGTTTGCGAACCAGGCTCGGTTTTCTCTGTTTCTTTTCCTGAGGGGAGGGAGAGGTCCCGTAGACCATCTCTCAGTGGCTGTGGGCTTACAATTCGTGGCCGTAGGCCATTTTGCCCATTTCGGAGCCCGGTTCCCAGTTTTCAGAGCCGTCAGGCCGTGTGCCTCGGTTCGGGACCGCCTAACTATCTCCGATTGCTCCGATCTTTGGCATGCATCCTATTTAATCCCTTTTGAGGCACTGAGGTCTGAGAGACCCACTTCGTGGTCGAACGCCACTTTCGGTACTTAACGGCCTGTTTTCGGGACCCCGAACTGCGTGTTTTGGCCCCCGAGCATTCGTTTTGCATCGGTTTTCGTTCAATTTTGGCAGGTACCTCTGCTTTATCACCAGGAAGGTCACTGAAGGGTGGGAGGCCAGCAATTGTCTCAGCAACCAGTTATATTCCTCTGGCGCCCTCCGACGTCCGTTTTTCTCACTTCCGAGCCAATGTTGACCACCCTAGGGCCATTTTCTTCAACCCCAACCACATATTTGTGTTGTACACACATGGGAGGACCCTAAAAGTCTATGGCCGGCCAGTAATTGTTGTTGAAACCTTTTGAACCGCTCCTAAAAGTGGCTTATTGTCTCTCCTGTTTTACAGTTGTCAATTTCCAACCACGGGTCTTGTTGAGGACACATGGGAGGACACCTTTTTGTGGTGGCCCGGCCAAAAATTTCCTCTGGACCATTTTGCCCTTGGCCGGCCGGCCATAGGGGGTGGCCGGCCGCCACCTGCAGCTTTGATAACTGGCCGGCCAGCTTCCTTACACTGAGTGCATTACAGCTGTGGCATTGTTTTCCCTTAAAAAACTGCATCCGGAGGGAACTCTTTTTGGAGGGAAATTGATGCCATTTCTCTCCATTTTTTCCCTCCATTTTGGCCCCATTCTTGTCCATATAGCTGGCCTCCCAGCTCTAGAGAAAGGGTTGGAAAATTTGCTTTGGCATATACACACATATCTCCCTTTATCTCTCTCATTCTCTCAAGTTCCAACCCCATTTTCTTCATCACCACCAAGCACCACCACCACCACTCATTTCCAGCACCCTTGAGAGGCTTTCCCAGCAGCTAGGAGCAGCAATTTGGTCCAAAAGCAGCCAAGGTTTTCGTCTTCAAGGGTAGTCCACTTCCTCTTTTCTAGCTCTATTTTGCAAAATTTTCTTAGCCTATTTTCTTCTGTTTTGGGCTCCGACCTAACTGAAATGAGCATTTTTTTGAGCCATTTTTCATGTTTGTTTAGGGTCTCAACCCTGTTTGAGCCCCCCATTGTGCACTTGCTTCAATACCCTCTTGTATGCCATTATCTTGCATGATTTTTTCTAGCCTATGTGTGATCTGTTTTTGAGCATGATATAAACTGTAAGTTTGCTTATTTGAGCCTATACAACATTGTAGAAGGGCTCAAAAACTGTTAGGGGCCTCCATGTAGCACTTACCATTATACCCTCTTTGGCCCCCATTTTTGCATGCTTGTTAGCTCATTTTAGCTTCTGTTTTCGGCCATGATCAGAACTGAAAGTGGCCATATTTTGACCCCTTTGTCATGTTTCATTAAGGGTCTTTGGCTATTTGATGAATGTTTTGTGCACTTCATGTTATAACCCTCTTATGGCCTTAATCTTGCATTGCATTTTGAGCATGTTTTTCATACTGATTTGGAGGCTGTCATAAACTGTAAATGTTCATATTTTTGGTCCCTCTTCAGTGTTGTAGAAGGGTATTTTTCTGTTTGGGCATTACATGTACCACTTGCTTTCATTGCCTCCCTTGCGGAGCCATTTTGTATGCCATTTTAGCCCTACTTGTGATTGCTGTTTGGCCATGTTTTGTACTGTAAATGCTTATTTGGGGCTTCCCTTCTTCTGCTTTTTCACTCCATGTCCAGATTATGCATGTTTAGTATAGCTGTAGGCCATTTCATGTACCTAGTTTTGCATTTTGGGAGAGATTCAGTGCATCGGGTGTCATTTCGCCTCGTTTCGGGGCAGTTTTGCCCCTCGTTTTGCCACTGATTTTTGCATATTAGCTCCATACATATTCCATGTCTTCGCCATGTCTCATTAGAGTGGCATTCGGTGCCTGAGGGTCCGTTCTCGGTTTGCGTGCCACGCGTGCACGCATTTCGAGTTGTCTAGTTTTTCATCTGATGGCCTCTTATGTGAGTGTGGCTGAGGCTCTCTCATGTTGGTGTAAGCCCATTTGCATTGCGTATGCCATTTCATCCATAGCATTGTGTATGCTCGGTTTGTGTATCACCTCGTGTAGCGTGTATGCCATTCCATAACATTGTGTATGTTAGGATTGTATCTTAGTTGCATTTCACGCATATCATGCATATTGCATCGTGTTCGGGATGGAGTTAGGCCGGGCACGGGAACGAGGTACGTTCCGTACTCCAAGTGATGGAACGTGTCTCAATTCCCAAGTCACCGACACTCATTCTATGCATCTCATTCTATAATTGAGTTGTGCAATTCGGCTCCTCGGCCATCATGCATTGAGATGCGTGATTGGGGTACGAGGATCGAGACATGCATACATTTTGTGAAATACATTGCTATGCCCCTTTCCTGCTCTCTGTTGCAGCATATCAGAATCAGCGGTCTTCCGAGGCTTGGCGCGTTTTTTAAGAATCATTGCTGCAAAACAGAGGCTAATTGGGGCATTCCAGTGGATTTTTCCGGCAAAGCAGCCAAACATGCATCATTCCATCATCCGGAGCAGAATCAAGGCAGTCCCTGGCTTGCATGCCAGTTTTATTTTTCTTAGTTAATTTGTAAATTATTAGGAATCTGTACATTTGGGACTGTATTATTTGGACTGTACTATTCTTTCATTCGGGACTGTATATTTATTCGGACCCTCTGCGCGAGGGCATAATTGTAATAAGTGTGCGTGAGTGTGATGTATGTCTTTCAACCCCACGTCTTTCTTCCTTTTATTTTACCAGCTTATGATGGTTAGATTAGGGCATATTTTCATTAGCATACATGATGACAGCATGTTTGCATCATTCATCTGTTTTTGCACGCACCGGGCTCGGCGCATCATACAAACTGCATTTGTATTTCAATTCCAAATTGAATACGTGTTAGTTGTAGCATTCCATATGCCATGTTTAGAATAGCCGAGCCTGCTATAGTTGCATCTTTGCATGTGTTGCATAGGCATTTCTGTATATTTAGGATCATGCATGATTTCTAATGAGCTTCTGTTTTGGCTTGGAGTACTCGGTGAGTTTTAAGTGCTTTAGCATCCTTGCATGCGTGTGAGTGACTGCATGAATAGCATGCTTACCATGAGGCTATGTGCTTATGTGATATAACTCCTTGAATGCCTGTGGGTGGAGGTTTGGGTTACTTGAGTGGGACAATTCATCAAATGTTTGTTTTAAGCCCACTAGATAGTGGCAAAATCATGTTTTCTAAGCCCACCCGAGGGTGGCAAATCCACGTCTTAGCCTACCTGCGGGTAGCACCATCAAACCATTTTCAAACAAACAAACATGAAATGTTTTGTTCCAATTCAGGCGACTCAGTCTATACTTGTATGCTGTGCGCATCACATAGTAAATCTAGGCTAATAACCGGAATAAGAACACACAATGTTTTCAAAAATAGATATCATGGTTAGTAGAGGTCGGTCTTTAACCGGGCGAGCGGGGGTGCTCACGAAGTGACCTTCCCCAATCATACCCAAGTTCCCGAGCCGAGGCAACTTTGGTGATGACGGACACGTGGCCTTTGGCACCGAGTCAGGGTTTCCTAAATTTCCCAAAAATAAAATATTTAGGTGGCTACTCTGTATCTGGCAAAGCAGTCCATGTTTGGCACTTCTTTCAAAAAATCTGTTTTCAAAACGATTTGCCGGATTTGGACTCTTTGGTTCAAGATTAAGAACCGTGACATTTGAGTCCTTCGAACTGTAGTAGACCCGCAAGCGAACCAGAACGGGGGGGAGTCGCACCCTCCCCGGGATGCGTTCGGGGACCTCTACAGGGGCACACCACGTATCCTGGGAATAACGGAAGGACGTGTTGAGCAACTGATAAGACTTGTTGGGACTGAACGAGTTGTGAGACCGAACAAACTTCTCCAGTTCGGCAGAGTTGATCGTTTTTAGCTCGGCTAGAGGAAAGTAATCTCAATCATGCTGCGCGGATGGAATTAAGGAGCAATTGAGAGGGTAATTTATAAATAAATTGGGCCGAGCTAAGGAAGATGCTTCTTTGGAAATTGGGCGCGCAATGGGCCAAGGAGATATTTTGTATTTCGGCTTTGGGCCGAGGTAGGTACTAGGACGGTTGGATGTGTTACTGGGATTGGGACTTATCTACCTTCTGACCGAGATGGTGGCAGGGCGATGGGCCGAGCTAAGTGTAGCCCGGCAGGATGCCAAACTATAGCATGGTCATCACGGCTCGCCCATGTTGAGTACGGATCCGAGGTACGGGCTTCGAGTAGCTCGGTCCCATGTTGCATGAAAGCTGGGCAGAGATACTTTGGACCGAGCTACCTAAATAAGTGGGCCTAGTGGTTAGCCGAGGTATTGGTGAGCAAGGATGTCGGGCTTGGTATAGCTCGGCCGGTCTTGGTATAGCTCGGACGGCGCCATCTGCATCATTACCTAAGTGTGTGACCGAGGTAATTTAGCTCGGTGTGGTTACAACAGCTTATATAAAGGAGGTAACATCAATGGCAAGGGCCGAGCTGTGCATAGCTCGCATGGTGGCATTCGATAAATCGGCTTTCAATCACACAGTCCGAATGGCAGGGGACCGAGATAAGACAGTTCGGTCAGAAATGTATAACCGAGGTAAAGGGTTCAGCCATCTCACTTGGCTTGCAGTGAGGAGACTCCTAATAGGACTCTGCTAAGGAGAGTTAGAGTCCTACTGGGATTGTGCAAACCATCTCACTTGATTGGTAGTGAGAAGGAGTGTGATTCCTAGGAGGACTCTGCTAAGGAGAGTTAGAGTCCTACTAGGATTGTGCAAAACCATCTCACTTGGTTGGTAGTGAGTAGGGTGTGTGATTCCTAGGAGGACTCTCATAGGGAGAGTTGGAAATCCTACTAGGAATGGGTCAAGCCAAGTCTATAAAAGCTCATGACCAGACATTTGTACAGGTATCCCAATTCTTACTCTAGAATACACAGAGCTTATTGTCTATTGTCTATTGTGCTGACTTAGGCATCGAAGGGGTTTGCAGCACACACCAGCCGGTTAGCTCACGTTTGTATTTTCAGGTGGCAAAGCAACGTTGTTTAGAGGAGTGCAAACTTGATCAACAGGATCATACGAGAAGAATTATTTCGTGCTCGTACAGGGGTGTTGTGGAAAAAAAAATAAAATAAAATAAAAATTGCATGATAGATTCATTCATAATTCCTTAGGAATGAGGAATTTATGTTTGCAGAGTTAGATCTCTAAGGCAAAAGGGGACTATTTTGTTAAGCAAGTCTTAAAGTCCTCATCTTGTAAATTAATGGTGTGTAGGTAGGTACTGGTCATCAGTGGTGATTGTGGAATTTATTCAAGGATTTGGAAAGAGCCTGAACACATCAGTGGAGTCGCCTTACATTTTGCATTTTCTGCGTGGGGTCTCTATGTAGTTGCTTCTACCATTTTCTGGTGGTGCTTGTTAGAACATTTTTAATGGGATGATTAAAATTGCATCTCAACGTGTGTTAATTAACAAAAAAAATGATAAAAGTAAGATATCATTTTGTGTATTAAATATTTTGTTAATTTTGTGTGGGTTGCAGTTGCTACCTTCTCGTCGTTCCAAGAGACAGTTACTTAGAGTAATAGGCCAATTGCCATGTCCTTGCAATTTTTGCTTAAAGACTAAAATGTCATGCAATAAAAAAAAATAAAAAATAAATCTGAAACATGACACAATTTAATTATATCATAAATTTCACGGTAGTCAATAAAAAAAATTCTAAAAATTATTAGTTTGTACAGGATTAGTTTTGCTTCATAATATGCAATCACTAGATTAACATATATTTTTCTTACGAGAAATGTTAGACACTTATTTTATTTTATTTTATTGTTTTCGAATAAATTAAACACCTATAGTTTAAATCTACAAATTCATCTCACAATGCTATGACAATGGAATTGGGTATTATATGATTAAATATGTAACAAATTAAAAATTAACACATCTCATACTACATAATTATGAATCAAATTATATAAAAAAATTTAAGAGTCTCAAACAATATATATATATATATTTTTTTTTTTTCAAATTTAACAGGACCAGTTATATTTATCTCATTTATGAGTGGAGGTACAGTATAATTTGTCCTAAAGAAATATGACTCGACCAAATTTTTTTATTATTATTATCTTTTTCGTGCTTGTGCACTCCAACTTTCTCAGCAGCATCACGTATGCCCACCCCTTTAACCCCATTTGCGCTTCTTTCATTTGGAAAATTCTCCCGCGTGTAACAGTGTATATTTCTATCATAAAATTATATAAATTTTCACGAATTTATACAAATAATCTCATAAAAATATATAAGTTAAACACAAATTTATGTATAAATAGACTTATACAAATTTGTATTCAACTTATATTTTTGTAAAATTATTTATATAAATTCATAAAAACTTATATAATTTTATAATAAAATTCCATACGATTTACATAACAACTAGGAGCATTTTCCGAGAGCATTTCCTGTCATTTTCCTTTTCTTGTCATGATATTTCACTCCGACTTCTTTTGTCCAATATCACTTTTGAGTCCTTTTTTTTTTATTTTTTATTATTATTTTTTTTATCATATTAATACTTTGAGTGATATTGTGTGAGTGATTTTCTGATCACACTGTCTATCTTAGTGATTCAGCGGTAAAAACACAAGCAGAATAGATGGCACAGATAATAACACAAAGACACATAGGATTTTACGTGGTTCGGCAATAGTGCCTACGTCCACGGGAGGCCGAGGTAATTCTCTTATTAAATGAATGACAGAAATTACAATTAACTCTCTGTAACTTTCTCACTCTCAAAGTAAGTAATTACAAATGCTACTATTAACTTGTAGCTGTATATGCTCTGCTCCGAATGAATTCCCCCTCTTCTTCGTCCATTGACCTCTCCATATATATACTAGTGAAGTTAGTGCAGAAGCCACTAACTTTTGAGCTGTCTTGCCAGCCCACCAATGCACTTTCGGCAGCTTTCCAGGCAAAAGCTCTTTATTCCTTCACATGGCCTCTAATGGCCTCATGATCAACTCTTATGGCCTCGAGGCCACTTAGTTAGTGAAATGATGGCTTTCTCCACATAGATGGACATCCACCTACCAAGATAATATTTTATATTGGCTGATATGGTCAGTCTGACAGTTACCTCGGCTCCAGTTTTCTGCGGGTAGCTCGGCCATTGCAGGTGGAGCCGAGGTTGTAGGCCTTCATCCGGATTAAGATACCTTCAGAAATAGACCTCGGCAAATACTAGGATACCATGGCAAAACTTTACTGTGACACGTAGCTCTCCTGATGACACGCCGACGTCATCTTGCCACGTGTTGATGCTCAGAAATATAACCCCACAGATATTACATCTCCTAATTTTATTTCCTTAATTTCACCTCTAACGATGTGACTCACTTTCATATAAAGCACTCCTACACTCCCCTCCCTTTTATCTTTAACGTTTCAAATTTCATACCATTGGGGGTGGAATTAGGGAAGCAAAATTAGGGAGATGAATTATTATTCTAATACTTTTTCAAAATTCTTTTTTAAAATTTACAAAAAATTTAACTTATTTTTTAATTCCATATAAAATTAATTTGCTTTCAAAACATGATTTAAAAAAAAAAAGGAAAAAAATCAATAAAACAAAATTTCAAAATATTTTTAATAAACTAATTGAACTAGAAAAACACACAATGTTTTAAAGTTGTTTTTTAAAAAAAACAACAATTTTATGAAATAGTATGAATTTAAAAAATAAATTCAAAACAATGTTAAGGTTTTAAAATGAGATATTTACTAATAAATCTTATCTCATAAACAAGTATTCCAATTAGGCTTAAATTTTTTCTATTGATCTGTTAAGTCCTATTAGTGGAGAGTTTTTTTTTTCCGTGTGGTCCTCTTTTTGATTTTGGTAATGTTTTGGTGGACAGTTATACCATTTTATTAATGTGACAGGTATGATGTAATACTCTAATGTAGCAGGTATTAATGTGACACTCCAATGATATGATACTTCAAAAAAATTAAAAATTCCTTAGTATACTTTTCCTAAATGTGACAACGTGGCGGGTATGATATAACACTCCAAAACATTTACTCCTAAAAAAATAAAAACTCTTTAGTGTACTTTTCTCTAATGTGAAAATGTGGCAGGTATGATGTGACACTTCAAAAAAAAAAATACTTCTTAGTGTACTTTTCTCAAACGTGACAATGTAGCGGGTTGTGACGCCCCAAATTTTTGGAACATCAAGGGAAATTAAATAAACAAACCAAAAAGTTGACATCTTAATAAGGGCATTCTAACACTCGTACATAACCAAAGGTTCAAATAATATTAAATAAAAATATAAAATTATCCAAATACAACATCAAATGAAATTATAAAATCCTTAATAGCTATTATATAAAATAATAAAATTTATTTGGCTCTAATCAGGGTTTCAAGTTAGCCAAGGCTCTACATTAACGTCAACTCCATTTCAGCTTCAATTATTTCCTCGCCAAAACATGACATAAAACGTTAGGGCAACAAAAATATATGTCATGAGTTTTGCAACACAGTAAGAAAACATAACCAACCTACCATTCTTTTTAAGAGAAAATAATCAAATCATGACAATTAAAATAATTGTAAAATTTAATAGCATGATAAATGTAACAACCATTATAATAATTTCGACAATTTTAATAGTTTAGGTGACACTCAAAATCTCACCAAAGAGATTTTCTTACTAACCACTAAGTCATGGCCACGGTTAATTTGAAACCCCCCTTGGTCAAATATTCAAGAACTACCAAAGATGCCCACGCCCGGAGTTATATACTCAAGCCGTGGCATTAGTGGTTTGCCCTAAGAGAACGGTCTGCCAGGGGTACATAACTTTCCTGCGTGCCACTCGCATATCCACCCTTATTTCAAAACCAAATACTGATAAGGGTTTAAATAAGCCCCGTGCCATCTTAGGGTTTTGCGACACAATTTATGTAAAAATTATTAAAAACCGGGGCTCATCCTGAATAATTGGTATTAACCCTCAATTGTTAACTTTGTATAAGCTATTAATCATTTCAGTTAGTTTTTATATTAATCACAAATAATTCTAATTTTATTCACCAATAATGTTGTATCAGCTTATTAAAATTCCCAACATAAAATGCTACACATGTTACACCAAAAATAAATCAATGTACAAAATTTAAATAAACAATTAATTTAAACCATGGTATGAAATAATAATGTAGATACCAAAAAGAAATAAATCATAATCACACACATGTATGGATTTTTAATTTACAAGATTAGACTAGCACAATATTAAATTTTAGTCCAAATAAACAATTGAAGGAATAATTTTTTATTCCTCCTGAATCTGCCAAAATTTTCAGAATGTATATCTCGCAAATAAAATTATAAATAAATTACTTATACAACTCTAAAATTCATATAAAGAATACTCAATAAATATGTTATGGTCATTTTTCAGAAAGCATTTTCCAAAAATAAATTATAAATAATTCTTAAAAATTCCAAGAAAGTTTATGACACAGATTTATCACATTTTCTTAAATTAATTCCATACTTAAATTTATAAATCAATTCCATAATCTAAAAATTTATTATGAAACTAGACTTCTCAAATTTCATTTTTTGTTTAGAAATTACCAGATTTGGTTTAATATAAAAGTTTTAATGATTTTTCAAACACATAGTAAAATCTGCATATAGCTCCAGATTTGGTTAAAAATCTGTATAAATTCGTACAAAACTCCATAATTGTTGTAAAAATGCATGGATGAAGTAGACATCATTCTAAACAACTTTGTAGAAGAAATTATTTTCAAATTTTGAGTATAAAATTATCTAAAAATTCGTACAAATTGTTTGGCAGATTCAGGGACCAAATAAATTCTTCAATTCTCTATTTAATGGTATAAACTACACATGCAAGCCTATTTCCATAATAATGTCATAACTTTGAGACTATCAATATCTTCAAATATTTGATATACACATCACAAAATTTACATACATATATATATAAATTCCTATCTATAAATTAGTCATTTTATCATATGAATATAATCTGAAAATTTCAACAATTAAAAAAATGAGACGATTGAGAAGGTTTCTTACTTAGTTGTAGGGTTGAAATGAGATAGTGAAATGGTAGGAAAATATGCAGCCTTCTTAACGTTCTCTTCTTGTTAACTTACTCCACTTCGTAGATATTTTATTTATTTATTTATTTATTTATTTTTATTTTTTTCTCTCAAGTCTCCTTTGCCTTCTCTAATCAAAGAGTAGTATGCATATATATACGAACATGTTGAGGCTGAGGGTTGAGACTTCTCTCTCTCTCTCTCTCTCTCTCTCTCTCTCTCTCTCTCTTCATCATTCTCTGGTCACTTCATATCTTCTAACTGCAAGATGCATGATGGGGTGAGGGTTCCTACACTTATATGCAAACAAACAGGTGGCATTATTCTGCCACCAAGAAATTTGATTCCGATTTTTTTTTTTTTTTATAATATTTGTATGGGTTTCTCAAAATTGATACACTAAGGTTTTTAACTAAAGTATTTAGTAAGAATAATTATCATGTTGAATTCTATTTAAAATAATTTATGAACAACAAATATTGAACACCGACAAAATTATTATTTTTAATAATGTCTTTGTTAGTGACTGAATTGGGTTAATTTAAAACTAACTTTTACACTAATATATATTTTAGATAAACTCTAGATATAATTAATTAATTTATTTATTTATTTATTTTCTTTTAAGAATAATTAAATATGGGTTTTTCCACGGTTTTAATGTGTGACACTTTAAAAAAATTAAAAACTCCTTAGTGTATTTTTTTTTCAAATGTAACATATGGCGGGTATGTGTAACACTCTAAAACAAATGAAAAACTCATTAGTGTACTTTTCTCAAGCGTGACATGTGACACCCCAACGTGGTGGGTATGATGTGGCACTTTAAAAAAATTAAAAACTCTTTGGTATACTTTTTCTAAATGTGACACTCTAACGTGATGGGTATGATGTGACTCTAAAAAACTCTTTAACGTACTTTTTTCAAATGTGACACTCAAATGTGATAGGCAAATAAGTCATTATACATCCAAAATGACTAAATGGATCATAAGAAAAAATATAAGACTACATGGATCATAAGTCCAAAATATGGGATTTATTAGTCAATCTTCCTTTAAAAAATGTATTGATTTTAATAAAAATGTATTAAATTTAATAAAAAGTGTCTTATATTTTTTTAATTTTTTTGTCTTTTATTTGTGTCGTAAGAACACTTATTAGTTAAAAAAAAAGTTTATTTAAAATATAAAATTAAATTTCAAAAAAGTATAAATTTGATAGTAATAAGAAATAAATAAATAGTCAAAAGTGAGATTGGAGAAAAGTAGGTCGGTAAAACCATGATCATACTCTCATCAATTATAATTTATCATGCCCATTCATATTGTCTAATCATTTAACACAAATTTATAAATTCCATACGTTCAACCAATCACAACACCATTAACTTCTCGGACTAAGGGATGCTGCTGTGATTAAGTTACAACAACGATCTGTGATGTCTCGGTAGAGGCTTTTTCTAAGTCTTTTTCAATAATCCGAATCGTTCATATTATAGGGTTCGTTGAATAAATCATCCACGCAAAAAATCAAATTGATTGAAAATCTATAACTTTATAACAAGAACACATTTGTTTTTTAAAAAATAACAGTTAACATGATCTTGATAATTTTTGTAAAACAATTTAAATCTGATCATGGGGTAACAGATTTCTGATTAACTTGATATTTTGTATGAATGATATAATTGACGAACCTTACAATATGAACGATTCGAATTATCAAAAAGTATTCAAAAACACCCTCCACCGGAGCACCACAAATTAGCCACAGCAGATCCCCGAATCCTAACTTCTCAAATGAAAGAACTGCAAGTGGGGGTTAAAGGGGTGTGTCAACATACATGAAGATGCTGAGAAAGTGGGAATGCCCAAGCACAAAAGTTGGATTCACAAAAGCCAATAGAAAAAACAAAAAGGTAGGTCATGCCAAGTGAAGTCAAGTGAAGTCAAGTCAACAAATTATTATTAATATTTTTTTAATAAAAAATTAGTTACATAATAATTTTCTTAGAGTATTTCTAATACTTTATTAAATTTAAATAAAAAATTAATAAAAAAATTGATTTGATATAATGCATTTCAATTGTAAATTTAAAATTTTCATTAAATCTTATTATAAGTCTGGTTGTCTGGAAAAATGTCCAGGAAGACATCCGCCTATGAGTGAAAATTGACATTCAGAAAAAGAAAGTCCGATTATCTAGAAGGACGTCCAGCCCAACGCTACCTACAAAATTTGATGAAATGATATAACTCCCTTGATTTAATGAAAAATTTAACTCTCCCTTCATTTGATATCAATTTGATAAAATGGTTGTAGTTGGGTTTTCACATTTTTTTTTATCAAATTTAAATTTGATGAAATATTAGAGATGACCTTAATTATTGACGAGTATCATCATTTTACTTATTCTAATAGAATAATAATATACTTACAATCTAATATTTATAATTTATAAACGGGAATTTGATCAATCTAATAAGGGAAAGATTATAATACACACTTCTTAAAGACTATAATCTCCCATTTATTATTCGTCTGAATTTAGTAGAGTGAAAATAATCCATCTGTATTTGCTTATTTAGCTAACGGATGCCGATTGAGTAGATCGTATAGGTTAGTGGGTGAATGAAGATCAGTTTGGCAATTTGAGCTTTACTGTTTTGAGATTTTTTTTCAAACTATAAACTAGTAGTTCTTATGGGTTTTTATTTATTTATTTATTGTTTTATTTATTTATTTATTTATTTTTTGAGAACATAAAAAGTAGTTAGACTAAAAAAGTACAAAAGACAAAATAGGCTAAATAAGTCAATAAGACAAAATGTCACATCAAAATCATAATTATTTTATTTTTTCTCTCAGAAAAGTCAAAAAAAAAAAAAAAAAAAATCTGCCAAACAAATTTTTTATTCCCAAGTTAAAAAACGTCTCAACTTTAAAAAGTCAACTTAAAAAAGTTTTGGCCAAACAACAACTAAAATGAAATAAACAACATACTGATTAAAAAGAAAAACAATAAGACCTTAAAGGCCAAACAAACAACAAACAACAAAAACAAATCCAACCCCCCCCCCCCCCCCAAAAAAAAAAAAAAAAAAAAAAAAAGAAGAAAGGTTGCTCTTTATTGTATTGAGCCTTATTTAGGTATAAAATTTTTTATTCTTTATTATTTTTTATAATTAAAGCTATTTTTTTTAACGTATAAAGCATAAAGTATAGAATCATTTTTTAGAATGCTAACAAAAATAAATAAATAAATTATCATGTTTTAAAATAAATAAAAAGACAATTGTCAATATATTGCCATTCATTTTCTTGAATATAAATTTATCGATACATTTCCACCAAACAATGGGTACTCTCGGATTGCATTGGGTTGAGTGGCATCTTATTCGCTATCCATATGAACTTAGGCAGATTAAAAATATATATATATATATATTTGCATCCATTCGCTTGAACCATTGAAATCGCTCATTTTATAGTGGATCAGTTTAGGCCATTAGGTTTTGGCGGGTCAAACATATGCCTTTCCAGCCCTAACTCGAACTAAGCTCCATTTGAGTTTATGAAAAAACATTGAATGTTTATTAAAAGTAATTTAATTTATTAATTTCTTAATATCTTATTTTGATTAAAAAAAATTAAAAATAACATAAAAATAAAAGAAGATAAGAAATTAAGAAAGCTGCAAGTCAAGATAAATTATCATATTTATATATGATGTGATGTATTACAACTATATTAGTTTGATGGGTTACAGTGAAATCACACGCACATGAACAAAATATGCTTTAAAAAATGTAATAATCCTATTATCATTATTTATAAGCTAAACTACACTGCTCTTCTTTGAAATTTAAAGAAAATAAAACGAATTCAACAATTTTAACATAATTATATTTATTCCATGTTAAAGGGATCAAAACTAATGCAGATGATGTGAAAAGACAAATATATATAAATATATATATATATATATTTTAATGTAAAAAAGATAATTCCATTCTTCCATTCATATAAATAATAAATTATTAATAAAAAATAAGTTAGATGTTACGTGAATTAAAATTTTAAAAATTCAATATAATTATACCAAAACTATAATGCTTCTAAAAAGATCATAATAATTTATTTTATTTTATTTCTCCATTAAGAAATGGCATATTTTTAATGAGAAGCTGACCCATCTTAATGGATAATTTTCATTAAGAATTTTGTTACACATTTAAATAAAAATAAAATTAAAAAAACAGAGCAGAAAAGAATCAAAAGTAGAACTTGAAGACCTAGCTAGGGGAAAATTTATCCCATGCTTCCTCACTTAGATAAGAAAATAAACTGAATATTGGATCCCTTCAGTCTGTTGGAAATAAGCTGATGAAAGCAAGAACATTGACAATAAACATGATACAAACATACTGATACAACAATGTAAAAAAATATAAAACACAACGCGTGAGTTATATATCAATATTTCATTCAAAATTAATAACAATATATAACATAGCATAAATTCTTAAATTTTATAGGATGGAAGCTTAATAAGAATAAATTTACAGTTTTTTTTCCTTTTATTATTAGATCTTAAATTATTTTCTTCAAAATTCTAATGTAATTTATGTGTGCTAAATGATGAACATATGCCTCTCCTAAAGTTCCAAAGCGCCACTTGTAGAAAAATCACCTTTTACTATTCTATAATTTGCGACCATTTGATTAGCGGGCACAAATAACCAATTTATTTCTTATTTATATTTATATTTTTTTCCTTTTTACCCATTTTCCTTACATTTGCCCTAGTTCTAGAAAAATTCGAACACTGATCTTCCGCTTACTCTGTATCTATCATAATATCACTGTGGAATTATTTTTCTATTCATTATGTTGGTCTAGAGAAAGAATTTGACTGGTTGTTGTCTGCCTTTGCCGCCATTGTAATGTGCAAAATTGTAAGTGCGGTTGGGTAATCTGTATGATATCGATCATTGGAGTAGAAATAAATAGATTTGTATTAAATTATGGTTTGCCAGTTACACAATGGATGAATGCAGATTCCCAATTTTGTGCTCTATTCTATGAAATGTATGTCTATTTCTTTCTTGACTTACAATGTTGAATCATGATTGATCATATCTGTGACTGCAATGAGAGACTAATTAGTTGGAAGGAAGGGAAAAATATGAAAATTCAAAACTCCAAAGCAGAAACAAATAAAGCATCATCTTGAACATATGAATATCTATTTAGATTGAAAATTCATTTCAGATATACTGTTTCATTGAAGGATAACTGATGAAAACCGTTCGGCCACCGCTGTTTTGTCATTCTTCACTTATTTTACCAGTCAAATTCAAGTTGAAGAACCTATAAGAGCTATGAATTTTTTTATTAACAGTTCTCTATAACGCCGTGTGCTCAATTTTCTATGATATATATATACATATATGTTCAGCGATTACTTTGTGTCTGATAGACAATGGTCTTGCTGGGGATACAAAACTTGTGTATAGAAGCTGTTTAAGGATTTGTCAAAGAGACTAATACTTCATTGGCTCCAAGGTTTGACATAGATATAAATTTTGTTGTGGTATATGATTTGTTTGTTAGTAATTCTCCATATGACATATATATAAAAATTTAAATTTTTTTATTTTAATACTCCCTCACCTATAATAGATTTTAATTAATTTATTTATTTTTGGTGAAGGAACATTGCTTTTCTCCTTGAGTATATGTTTTTTCCCTTTTATTTAGATTTTCTCTTTGCTTTGCCAGATTGAGAAAGTATATGTTCATGTCTATATGTTCTTTATCTAAATGTTCATGACTGTTCCCAAAATTATATTGCCATGGACGTCATTGATACTTTGCTACTTGGTTTCTTTTATTTTTGTTAGTACCCCAAAATTTGTACATCCTACCATGAATCGAATTGTCTTGTACTATTCTTGCTACTTGAATTGATTTTTATTTAACTATATGATGTGCAAAATGCAGGGACGATGGGCTCTGAGAAAACAATTATTGGCAGAAAATTTTCATACTTGTTCTGTAGTAGAGATTAGATGTTGTAACAAGTTAAGTCCATGATGTTGGAACAATTATGGCAACTACCTTAAAGGAGTTGAAGGTAGTCTATATGCCTGAGGTAAAGTAAGGTTTCTCAACCAAAGAATGAACTTTGGCAGTGGCACTACGTTCTAACTATAAGCCTCCAAAAGTTTCCACATTTAATATGTTTCTCTCAAAATAAACAAGTTATGAATGTGGCATTTGAGTATTTTGTTTCTTTCATCAGGCATGCTATATTTGCTTTTCATAGTAAACTTGGATTAAGTGTTCAATGTTCTTTATTGCGACTGTGGTTCGGCCTGTAGTCTTTTATGAAGAAGCTAATTTCTTTAGTTCAAAATATAATACATGTGAAACCTGGACTGCAATGTTAAATTCATTGTAGTGGCTGATGCATAATGTCTTTAGCATGTAGGGTCTTCATCGCACTTTTGGATCAATATTCCTTCATCTTGGTTTTAGTGTTTTGTTTATTTATTTATTTTTTTGAATTTTGTACAGCTAAAAAAAATTATTTTCATATTAAAGCTAATTTGCGAAGCTTAATAATAATTTTCCCCATATTTACATTCTGAAAATTCGTAGAAGAACTAAGAATTTAGGTAAGGGACTATATACATGTTCTTAGATAGAATCAACCAAGTAGATGGGAGGAGCTAGTGCCTGTGACAATGCACAAATCTTTTGGAATGTAATATTCGGTCTTATTTTATGTATGAGGGGGTTCAAGAACGTCGTTGGCAAATTCAAAGATCTTCGAAGATTTTTGAAGAAAAATTCGAATTATCTAGAAAATGATGAGAGGCTTAGATTCTTCAATAGTTACAACTAAGAACACAGAAGCAAAGAGATGATGGAGATAAGAGATTGGGTGAAGAAGAAGGCAAAATAGTTAGAGAAAGAATAATGACAAGGCTCTCCCATGGATCTCCCATTTTCACTCTCAAGGTTGATAATGGAGAAAGGAAATTAGTTCTTTTCCAAGATTTTTCTCTCCAAAATCCATCCCTTGTAAAGTTATGGGTAGGTACTATTTATAGACACCTCATGATGTAGGATGTACCCCATGTACAAGGCACATGGGGAATATTCTCTCCAACCACCTTGTCCAAGGAGGTGACCTCTCCGAGGATAAAAAAAACCCTCGAAGAGAAGATCAACCTCTCGGCGAACCCTTTTTCTTAGCCACACCTAACCAATGATCCCCAATCATTCCAAAGGGTCAGGGGTAGTTCCAGAGGACGTCCTGTCGCAGAAGGGTCAGGGGTAGTTCAAGAGAACATCCTGCAACGAATATTGCCGAGTCTCAGGGACCCCCTAGATCGTGCCACCTCGACCCGGGTATAGGCTAGTTTAACTGAAAAGTGATTTATCTCTACTCACCATCCTCGGGGATCGGGTCCTTTGTTCAGACTCCACTACGCCCATGGTTCTGGTACGTAGATCCCGGAAAGCTCCAAGTCCGCAAGTGTTCTGGGACTCATTAATGGAGCGGCTTTTAGATTGTGTTTGAATCCGTTTGAAGCCAAGTATGTTCGTGGATCCGAACCCTTTCAAGTCCGGGCCCGAGTAAGTCTCTAAGTTTGTGGATTCGAACTCTTTCGAGGCTTAGAGCGATTCGGCCTGTTTGATGGCGATAAATCCGGGCCCACCAATCTTGGACTTGCGATAAATTCGAGCCCACCAATCTTGGACTATTGGGCCTAATTAATTTAGTGGGCTCAAATTAACTCCTCTTACATTTTACTCTTAATTTTTATTTTTATTTTTCTAGCTCTTGGACAATTGAAGTTAATTGATTATAAACACAACATGACAGAGAATGATTCACCATTGAAAAGTGATTACCAATATGTATCTACTTACTGTTGCCTAGCTTGCTGCTTTTCATAAATCATTGCAATTATATTCTTTTTTCTTAAAGTGTTTTTTGATTGGTGAATTCTTTGAAAAATGATCGGTTTATTTCTTTTCCTTTTGTTACACAAGTGTGTTAAGATTTGCACTTTTATGAGTCGATTTGGTTTCTTTAATCCACTTGGTTGTCTTAATTCAATGTGATAATTTTAGTGTGTTTCACTGTTCTTATCTTTTTTGTTTTGTTTTGTTTTGTTTTTTTATCCTTATTGTCCAAATTTCTGTGAACATGAAGAACAAGAAAAAAAAGACTACAGACAATTGGTTATTGACACTTTCTGTAGCTAGCTTGTTGAATTATGTAATTTTACAAGGAATTGCAGCTTGAATAGCATTTATAATATTAAAGATGGTTTTGCCAAATTTGTCTCAAATAAATGGTTTGGCGCTATTATTTTCAGCAGGATCTTATTTGGTAGATTTGTTTCAAAATATTCATCGCTTGAAGCTATTATTGTACTATTATAAAATATCATTAAAAATTATTTGCAACGGTAACAAGATGGTCACTAATACATTGTAGGCATTTTTTTTTTCTTTTTTGCAACGGCTAAACATCAGTTGCCATATTTTGCGGTCGCAAAAAGTATTTGCCACCTCACATTTGCAACCCCTTTTTTTTTTTTTTTATGCAACCCCTATTTGCCGTCACATTGGCCGTCGCAAAATTATATTTCTATTATTTACGACAGCTTGCCGTGGTTGCAACAAATTCTTTTTTTAGTGTTGCATGTGAGAGTCCAAAAATTGAAAAAATAAAATAAAATAAAACATGTTTGAACGTGTGCCCATCACATATTCGTGGTGTTTGGGATGTTTGGTTTTAGCTAAAATAATTAATAAAAATAAAAAAATAAATAAAATAGTTAATAAGACAAAATATCACATTTTACACATCAGACAATTATTTTTTCTCTCACAATTATCTATTCAACTAAAAATAAAAATACATTTCATCTTAAACATAACTTTTTTCATCTCATAAAATAGTCAAATAGTCAAAAAAAAAAATATTATAAACCCTAAATAATTTATTAAATTTTTTATCAAATCTCTTGTGTTGGTGTGAGATTCACACAAATCTACATTTGTGTGCGAATCCAACACCTAAAAACAAAAATTGATAAACTATTTGATATCCGAGCATAACTCTAGCCAAAAAGCTACTAACAGCCAACATGCCAAGCAAGCACTAAAAGTGTAGTGTTCTTTGTCAGTACTGCTTTATATGTATATCACATTGGAAGCCACACCAACATGTTTCCCACAAAATAATCTGATGGCAACCCATCTATCCTTGAGTAGTAGTCAGTCCTAGTATATTCATCATGGTTGCATAGGAAGTACTCACCTGCACTCATCTCGTATGCTGACAAATCAATGGCATTCTGCGGACGAGGATAGGTTGTGTTGTGCTCGGTAACTTTCTCTTCTTGTTCATAGTACACAATCCGAATTCCAAATTCCTTCAACTGATATTGTTCCTCCATGTTCACTGAGATTGTCACTTCATCACCACCGTCCATTGGTTGATCCGCAATCTTCCACTCATTTAACCATATCATATCTTTGCCTTGGTCTGCTATGCCTGTGAACGCTGGCCAATAGGTCCATTTCAAACCCTTGGTCTTGTTATTGGCATTAGGAGATGAAAGCACATTAAAAGAACCAACCTGGTACTTCATTCCCCGGAAGAAATATGCTGTATATGCCACATTCATAGAGTCTCTGTTTGATAGAATTCACAATTATATTAATGGAACACATGTAAAATACAGAGTTATATTAATGACACAAATAGGAGAGAACATTTGATAGCCTCTGTTTGATAGAATTCACAGTTATTTACAGTGAAGGCAAATTATTGAGTCAAATCGGTTTGGGACACCATGCTTAATTAATTTGGTTTTGTTTGGTAAAAGAAATTTATTATTAATGTTTCAAATCTATTCTAATATCACACATATCACTACAAGAAGATCATAGTAACATTCAAATTTATAGAACTCAAACAATGAAAAATGAAAATAAAAATGAAATAAAATGCACTTGATAAATAAATATATATATATATTGGGTTCTAGATTTAATTTTAAAGCAAATAAAGAATTAATCTATATCCCTCCCTTCGTCTCATAGTGGCTCCGCTCCTCTGTTAGATGTACATAATAGAGTTTGCAACTCTTCAATTTGTCATTGGACTAGAGGTACTATTTAGACCATTTTGGATCCTAATCCGAGCCCATTTCAATGATTCAAACTGTTTAATGTGTAGAGCTTGTAAAGTACTTTATGTGGAGATTTTCACCCCATGTGTGAACACACACCTTGGGCAAGTCAACAATGGCAACTTTAGAGGCTCACCAACCACCAAGGTTGGCCACCAACCCAAAGGGTCAAAGAAGGAGGCTGCCAAACCCACCTACCAAGGCTCTCCCTCCCCTATAAATGGAGGTAGAGAGGAGAGGCAAAGAGAGAGAGAGCAAGAGAACCGTGAGAGAGAAAAACCAAAGAGGGTGAGAGATGTGAGGCGGAAAGACCGTCTCTCTCGGTGTGAGAGAGGGAGACGGGAGAGTGGCTGAGTGAGGAGAGTGTGAGCTCCTCCTCTATTGTAATCTTTCTGTAATCTTCCCATTGGTATAGTGAAATCCGGTTACTCTCCCGTGGACGTAGGCATTGAGGCCGAACCACGTTAAATATTGTGTCTCCTTGTGCATGGGTGTGTTTTTCTGCTTGCATTGATTTCTATAAGGTCTTGGACGGGATCCCGGATCCCAACAAGTGGTATCAGAGCCTCGTCGGTGGCGTTTCGGAACAAAAACAGTGAGTTCCTCGAAACTGTCCAGAAATCGGATTGCTCGAAAACAGGTTTTGAGCATACCAGGAGCAAGGACTCGAAGAGAGGAGTCCAGAAATGCAAAAAACACATCAAACGGAGGCCGGACGCGCTCTCACGCGCCGAAGAGGAGTACCGGCGCGTCTGATCACGCGCGTGCACGCGCTCCACGCGCTGCGCAGAGAGGAAGACGACTGAGGGGTAGCGCGTGTCATCCACGCACTCGACACATGCGCGCCATGTCAGCGCCACGTGGCACCACGTCAGCAAGGGAGGCCCAGTGGGTGCCACGTCATCAGCCGCGTCATCATGCCAGGTCAGCGCCATGTGGCATAGCCACGTCAGCGCCACGGCAGCAGGAACTTCCACGTGTCTGCCAAGTCATCAGATACGTGGCTGCCACGTCAGCAGAGGTGCTGACTAGTCAACCAGAGGCAGGGAGCGATCCAGTGTTACGCGGCAATGGTGCAACCGCAGGGGAGGATCCAGTGCTTCACGGCTATGGTGCAGCCGCAGATCTGAGGCGTACAAAATGTTTTGGCTAGATCTAAGCCATTTGGAGTCCGTTTTTGGCGATCCAATAGTGGTTTCCGACTATTTAGTGTATTCCGGACACATCCGTACGGTCAGATTTTGGAGACGGAGTTTCTGTAAAAAGAAGGCAGTTTAAAGGAACGAACGGCATCAGGTGCAGTGGACGGAATATTCTGTTGGTACACGGAATATTTCCTGAACTTCTGAAAATTGCAATTTGGCCCAGAATTTTCAGAAAATTGTGGTGTGGCCCAGCTTTCGGCAGTGAGGTCCCCGGAAGTGCAGCGAAGGTTGGTCCTAGCTAATCGGACCGTTCCGGACGCAACCGCGAGGTCAGAATAGTGAAATTCTGAACGGTTTGGGAAGATTGTCAAAACATGGGAGTTTGTCATCTTTAATACTCGAAGGAAGGTTGCCGGATATTGTGGAACGCTGCGGATTCACTGAAGAGGTTGGAATGGGCAGATTCTGACCAGATTGGACAACCAGGTACAACTCGAGATAGATCATTGAAGACCAGAGGAGATCAGGCTTGATTAAATGGCAGATCGAGGGAGATCAGGATTGGTCAGGGGCGATCAGAGGATTGCAGGTATGATTATCTCAAGATCAACAATGTCTAGGAAAGTTCTGTCAAAAAGACAGTGTCTAAGGAGACTGGTTCTTAAGTGGGACCGAGTGTGACCCCACCAGTCTTTCCTGGGAACTTTCCTGGTTGTTGAAGTGTTCGGAGGATCTGGTTCAATCAGAAGAGAAGACCATTCATCGACGGATAGATGATTTGGCAACCAGTACAGGCTCAGGGAAATACTGTGGCTGTTGGAGCTACTGTATATGAGTTGGTACTGATGGTATGTGGATGTGTAGAACAATAGTTGCAGAGGAGCATACTAAGCGCAGGAGCACAAATGCAGACGTGCAGCAGTGCAAGGGTACGCTAGAGTGTCGTACAGAGGCGTGAGAAGAGTATGTAGCAGCGGGTTGTTGAAAGTTCACAGGAACTTCCAGACAGAGAAATTAAGATAGATAAGACGCAAGGGTGCGCGCCAAGGAGTGGCAAGTTTTTTTCTCTATGGTGGTTTCTTGAGTTCCATGGCAGTAGAGGATAGAGTTGATGCGGATCTCTCAGGCGAGCTCGACGCAGGGAGACCAGAAGCCATGGGTACGAGCACTATGCAAGAAAGTGCATAGCTGACGATGTTTTGACAGATGGAGCTACTGTCAACCATCAATCTACTGGACAGCAAATCAGGAATTGCAAAGGCACAGACAACAAGCGTATGTGGAAACGCCAGGAGGTTGTTTAGAGGTGCAGAGGGCAAAGGCTGATAGTTCAGAGGAAAAGCTCCGAGCAAAGAAGACAGAGGACGTTGATGGGATACACAACGAGTTTTCTATTGCTCCAATGACTGGTCCTGCGAGATAAGGCATGACAGTCAAGGGCATCCCAGCAGGGGGGTGCAGGACATCCAAGCAGGGGGTGTCAAAGTATCTTAGTTACGCAAGTTCAAGCATAGCGTCTCAGTGAAGGCATCCAAGACAGAAGCGTGGAAGAGATCTGTAGGAGATGGGAGCACAGGCTCTCTCCAAATCAGAGAGTGGTATGAGTTGAGTTGAGGATGTAGGATTCCCTCATTCTCTTGTATCTCTGGTGTATTATCTCTAGCTTCAAGGGAGTGCAAGCATCTCAGTGAGGAGATGCAGACTACGCTGAAGACATCCGAGACAGGAAGCGTGGAAGAGATCTGTGGGAGATAGGAGCAGAGGCTCTCTCCAACTCAGAGAGTAGTGTGAGTTGAGGATGTAGGATTCCCTCCTCCTCTTGTATCTCTGGTGTATTATCTCTAGCTTTCAGGGGATGCAGAGTCTCAGTGAAGAGATGAAGACTATGTTGAATTTGGGCGTAACAAGATTAGCAGCAGTGTGTGCAGTGGTTCACCTCACATGGGTTGAGGGGGTGATTTGTGGAGATTTTCACCCCATGTGTGAACACACACCTTGGGCAAGTCAACAATGGCAACTTTAGAGGCTCACCAACCACCAAGGTTGGCCACCAACCCAAAGGGTCAAAGAAGGAGGCTGCCAAACCCACCTACCAAGGCTCTTCCTCCCCTATAAATGGAGGTGGAGAGGAGAGGCAAAGAGAGAGAGAGCAAGAGAACCGTGAGAGAGAAAAACCAAAGAGGGTGAGAGATGTGAGGCGGAAAGACCGTCTCTCTCGGTGTGAGAGAGGGAGACGGGAGAGTGGCTGAGTGAGGAGAGTGTGAGCTCCTCCTCTATTGTAATCTTTCTGTAATCTTCCCATTGGTATAGTGAAATCCGGTTACTCTCCCGTGGACGTAGGCATTGAGGCCGAACCACGTTAAATATTGTGTCTCCTTGTGCATGGGTGTGTTTTTCTGCTTGCATTGATTTCTATAAGGTCTTGGGCGGGATCCCGGATCCCAACACTTTATTCCTACAAAGAATTACAGTAATCGGATATCGACAATCACTTGATCAGATCATATTTATATCACAATTTATTTTCAAAATTATACTTCTCATTGACAGAAATGTGATTTAATGAAATGTTTATCAATATCCGATCAACTTAATTTTTTTGCTGAGATAATATACACGACAAATTCTGCACATTGAATGGCTTAAATTATTAAGACGTGCCCATATCAGGGCCCACAATAGCCCAATAGCACCTTCTAGTCCGATAACGGACTGTAGGAAGTGTTAGGCTGTGGGACAGTTCCACCTCAAGATTAATGCTACCATAATTTAAGCTGTTGATTTATGATTTATCCTGGAAGCTTCAAAGCGAGTGAATGGATGTTTTGACTAAATAGGATTTTTTTAAATTTTTTTGTTGAACACCATGAGTAAATATGATTGTTAGCTAATTAACAACGCTCGTTTGTACATAAAATTATATTTTGCAACAAATGTAAATGAGATTCCGTGGTAGACATTTTGGTCATGGAAGAAGCTGCTGGAATAGTTTGGGGTAATCAAAAAAATAATAAATAATAAATGAAAGGGAGTAGAAAAGTGGGGAAAAGTGCTGGGATGAGCATGGGAACGAAGATGCTAAGAAAGGGGGGATTTTATTTTTTTATTTTTTTACTAAAATCATAATATTTTACATAATTCTAAAATTTAGTTGGGTCATTCTATAATATACACTTTTTTAGGTGAGACAACAAAATTACCCAATCCGATTATATTGACTCCAACCTGATTTTAATAAAATTTGTTTAGGAGAACATTGATAAGATAAGGTAAAGTATAGAAGTAGGTAGGTCAAAACTATCAAGGTTAGGGTAAAGTACGAAATAGTAACGTTAAAATAATTAAGTTTAAAGTCAAAAATGAGCGCACGAAACCTGAAAAAAATCCAGCTCGCTGCAATCCTTTGCAAGTTATGATCATTTGTGGTATTATAATATCATAAATATCGTAACTAAACCACTTTAAGTCATAATAAAAAAAAAATTACAATGAATAATAACTAAACGTCATGTGAGACATAATGATTTTTTTCTCAATCATAATTAAAAGAATGGTCACAATAGGACATAACCAAAATGACAATGAGTCATAACCACTATCAAAATGGGTCATAACTAAACACTACTTTAGGAACCGAAGTGTTCGATCATAACCAAAATAACAATAAGAATATGTCATAACTAAGTTATAACTAGGGGTGCAAAATTGACCCACCGGCCCACGGCCTACCCGAAGCTTGTCCGTGGTTTGGAGTGGCCCGGTCCGTCCAGGCCCGAGCCCGAGCCTAGTTCGTGAACTTGGGCCTGGGTCGTGTGTTTTGGGGCTCAATCCAGCTTGAAGCCTGGGCCACCAGCCCAACCCACCTGGCCCGCTCAAGGCCAAATATCATTTTCAAACTACTTTTGTGAAAAAAAATAAAATTTTGATGGAAACAAATAAAAAAATAGTCAGGCCCGACCTAGAGCCGCCCAAGCCCGAGCCTAGACCCAACGGCTCGACTCAAAGGCCTGAGTACCATATGGGCTTGGGCTTGGGCTTGGGCTTAGGCCAACATCTTGCACGAGTGGGCTGGCCCAGTCTATAGCCCAATTTTTGGCGAAAGCTTGCTAGGGCCAACAGTGGGTTAGACCAAATTTACACTCCTAATTATAACCAATGATGTACAAATCATAACCAAAAAAACTATAAAATCCTTTTTGAAGATGCATGTACTGGTATTATAGAGTTTTTCAACTTAAAGTCATTTTGAATTTATTTTTATATATATGTTATTTTGTAAAATCATATTTTAAAAATATAATTTTAAATTTAAAGTCGTGTCTTTTACTTAAATTAGTTTAGGAAAATTTTCAAAGAATGACATGGAGAATATGTTGATTTATGAGAAAGTAGAAATTTTTATTTTTATTTTTTACCAAATTCACAATATTTTATGTATGTTTAAACCATAAAATTGTTTTGAATTTATTTTTTAAATTCATACTATTTCATAAAATTGTAGTTTTTTAATAAAAAAAACAACTTTAAAACATGTTTTTTACTTCAATTAGTTTATTAAAAATATTTTGAAAATTTTTTTTATTGATTTTTTTTTATTTTAAAAATCGTGTTTTGAAAACAAATTAATTTTATATGGAATTGAAAAATAAGTTAAATTTTTTGTAAATTTTAAAAAGAATTTTGAAAAGGTATTAGAATAACTATTTATCTCTCTAATTTTGCTTCCCTAATTCCACTCCCAATGATGTGGAATTAGAAACATTAAAGACGAAAGGGAGAGGAGTGTGAGAGCACTTCATATGAGGGTGAGCCACGTCATTAGAGATGAAATTGAGGAGATACAATTAAGAGATGTAGCACCACTCAAAATATTAATATGATAAAAAAATAAAAAATAAAAAAAGGGTCAAAAGTGAGATTGGACAAAAGAGGTCGGAGTGGAATATCATGACAAGAAAAGGAAAATGTAAGGGAAATGCTCCCGGTTGCCATGTATATTGTATGTGATGTTATTATAAAATTATATAAGTTTTTATGAATTTACATAAATGATCTTATAAAAATATGTAAGTTGAACACAAATTCGTATAAATCTATTTATAAAAGTAAGTTGTTACGAAGTTATATAAATTTGTGTTCAACTTATATATTTTTGTGAGATTATTTATGCAAATTCATAAAAATTTATATAATTTTATGATTGAACACGCTTCGTATTACACGCGGGAGAATTTTCCAAATGAAAGAAGTGCAAATGGGTTAAAGGGGTGGGCGTACATGATGCTGCTGAGAAAGTTGGAATGCACAAGCACAAAAAAGATAATAATAATAAAAAAATTGGGTCAGTCAAGTAACTATTTTTATTGTTATTTCTTTAGGATAAATTATACTGTACCTCCGCTGATAGATGAGATAAATATAACTGGTATTGCTAAATTTGAAAAAAAAAAATTTGTTTGAGACACTACAAGAAAACACACCTTTGGCGATTAAATTTTTAGTTGCCAAAGGTCCATTTTTAGTCGCCAAAAGTCGCTGTTTAACCTTCCCCGACTAATTTTTTTGGTCGCCGGTTTTGTCGCCAATAAACGGTCGCAGAAGGTTTTGGCGACTAATCTGTCTTTTAGTCGGCAAAAGGCAGGTGTTTAGCGACTAAAGGTTTGGTCGCCAATACTCAATTCCATTTTTGGAAATTATACCTTTGGCGACTAACGCCAATAGTTAAATTTTTTTTATTATTTATACCATTGCCACTCTTTTGGCGACCAAAGTATTTTGTCGCCAAAAGCATTGGTCAAAAAAAAAAAAAAAATACCCACTGTGCTGCCTCAGGAGCTCCCAAGGGGTTTCGAACCTACGACCTCCACCTTCCAAACCTTAACACAACACGCCAGCCCACTATGCCACTCAACCATCACATGAATATAATTGCAACTTATGTTATTTATATATTACTTTCATAGTATTAATACAAAACTATATATTTAAATATAATATATATATTGAATATAATTTATGTAAAAATAAATGATTTACTAAAAAAAATTATAGGCCACTTTTGGCGACTAAAATAAATTTTTAGTCGCCAATTTACTAATTTTCGACTACTAATTATTTGTTTGTCGCTAAAAAATGAAGTTCCGTCTACAATGAAGCAGTTTTGGCGACTAAATCTGGTTTTAGTCGCCAAAAACGTCCCCTTTTGGCTACTAAACAGAGTTTTAGTCGGCAATTGATAGTTTTTAGCTACTAAACTTTTTTTTGTAGCCAAAACTCTGCACTTTCAGCGACAAAAATGCTGTTAGTCGCAAAACACCTATAATCGGCGACTGAACAGTTTTTTAGTCGCCAAAACCATCACTTTTGGCGACTAAATTATTTTAGTCGCCAAAAACTGTCACTTTTGGCTACTAAACAAACTTTAGTCGCTAAAAACCCTATATTCCGCGACTAAACTATCTTTTAGTCGCTAAAACCCTGATGTTCGGCGACTAAACTCTTTTAGTCGCTAAAACTCTTATGTTCGGCGACCATTTCCATTTTAGTCGCCATTTCATGCACTTTCAGCGACGAAATTTTATTTTTTTGTCGCCAAAACCGCTTTTTGTTGTAGTGAGACTCTTAAAAAAAATTATATAATTTGATCCACAATTATGTAGCATGAGATGTGTTAATTTTTAATTTGTTACACATTTAATCATATAAGACCCAATTCCATTGCCATAGCATTGTGAGATGCATTTGTGGGTTTAAACTATAGGTGTTTAATTTATTCCAAAAAATAAAATAAAATAAAATAAGTGTCTAACATTTCTGATAAGAAAAATATATGTTAATGTAGTGATTGTGGGATGCACTGCCATAAGTGTCTAACATATATGTTAAAAATATATGCTCAAGTGTATGTGGGATGCACTGCCATCTGTGGTCATGTGGTATGTGTGGAAGGCTAGGAATGAAATTAAATTTTCTGGTTCACAGGTAAACTGGTGTGGTGTCTGTGAATCCATTACGATGCATATTGCTCTCTTGGTTAAGTACCATTCTAAGGGGGTGGTTTTCTCAGTAAATGAGTTGCTCTTTAATTTGAAATCTATCAGGGGGCTTTGAGTTGTGGTTGTTGCTGCCTTTCCCTTTGTTCTGGGTTACAGTGGTTGCTGCTGTCTAGTTGTTGTGTTGTTCTTCTTGGTGTCTGTTTGCTTCTTGTTTCTATTTTGGTTTCTGCTGGTTGGTCTCTCTCCAACTAGCTTTTGGCTTGTGTTAGCACATGATTGGGTGGCTTTCTTGTGCCAACCTAGTTGGGATGAGTATAGTTCACTATGATGCTAGTAGCACGGCCTTTTTTGTTTCTTTATTGATGTCAGATGTAAGGATTTTTTCCTTGGTCCTAATTCAATAAAGTTTTTCGTTGATCAAAAAAAAAAAATGTAGTGATTGCATATTATGAAGCAAAACTAATGCTGAACAAACTAATAATTTTTAGATTTTTTTTATATATTAACTAGGTGTAATTTATGATATAATTAAATTGTGTCATGTTTCTGATTTATTTATTTATTTATTATTGCATGACATTTTAGCCTTTGAGCAAAAATTGCGAGGACATGGCAGTTGGCCTATTAATCTAACTAACTGTCTTCTGGGACAATAAGAAGGTAGCAATTGCAACTCACACAAAATAAACAAAAGATTTAACACACAAAATGATATATTCCCTTTTCATTTTTTTGTTAATTAACACACGTTGAGATACAATTTTAATCATCCTATTAAAAATGCTCCAACAAGCACCACCAGAAAATGGTAAAAGCAACTACACAGAAATCCCAAACAGAAAATGCAAAATGTAAGGAGACTCCACTAATGTGTTCAGGCTCTTTCCAAATCCTTCAAGCAATCCCACAATCACCACTGATGATCAGTACCTACCTACACACCATTTATTTACAAGATGAGGACTTTAAGACTCTGCTTAACAAAATAGTCCCCTTTTGCCTTAGACATCTAACTCTGCAAACATAAATTTCTCATTCCTTAGGAATTATGATTGAATCTATCATGCAACTTGATCATGTGATAGAATAGGAATTTGAGATAGGGGAACAGTCCAAAAAACCTTTCAACATAAAACAAAGGATAAATTACACTCACCCCTCCTGAGTAGGGATGCCATTTTAATCCGATCTGCGAGGGTCCATTCATACCCGACCGAATGGGTCGAATTTTACCCGTTTCGACACTTATATGGGGCGGGGGTAGATTGCATTTTGGTCACCCGCAACGGGGGCGAGGGCAGGGGCGGGTATATAATTTATATGCACGTATATGTAATATAATTAGATATAAGAAAAGAACACAAAAGTCTAAAAAACTAAAATATTATTTAATTAATAATAAAATAATACTAAAATATTATTAATTAAATAATATTATTATAAATAAATAATATATATGTATGTATATATAATATATAATTAGATATAAGAAAAGAATATTAAAAGTCTGTGGTTCTATTTAAATATAAATAAATAATAATCTTAAAAGTCTGACTGTTTATGTATGGAAATAAGAAAAATTATTTAGTGTGCAAAGGGTTTAAATGTTTTTCAATTTTTTTGACTATTTGAAATGTGGTCGGGTATCCACAGGTATCGGGTATCTGCGGGGGTGGGGATGGGGTTGAAAAATTCCACCCGTAGTCGGGGTAGGGCAGAGGCAGGTGTAGAGTTTGTCCGCAGAGGCGGGGAATGGCAAACCCGACCCAAACTCGTCCCGTGGCCATCCCTACTCCTAAGGTTTGGGGAAAATATAATTAGTTCCATACTTATGATATAATTACACTGACGTTTTTTCATAAGGCCAAATCAACTGAAACTAATGCAGATACTGGATAAACATTCAAATAAACGAGATATACATACATTTTAGTAGAGAAGAAATGAAATATCATTCTTTTTTTTCATACGACTAGCACATTATCAATGAAAAATAACTTAACTGTTCTGTAAATTAAAACCGTAAGAAATGTCAAAATAATTATGTCTAAAATATAGGATTATTTGTATTTTTTCTAAACTTTAAAGAAAGTGAGTGTAAGTTACCCTAAAACAAAATGCATCATCACCAAAACATTTCCAGTTCCAAACTCCTCACTCTGTATGCCCAACTTTGATGCATAATTAAATCCCTCAAAAATGTACATGAGGGAAGAACCACACTGAAAGCGCAAAAAATAATAATAAATAATAAAAAAAACCCAAAGACAGCTTCAAATAGGAGGAAACTGATCCCAAGAGCTATCCTTAATTATTTCAAAAAAGCAACTTCCATTTTTTTCATTTTAACAATGCATCATGACTTCCAACTTTCTAATCCCCTTCTAAACTTCTCAATGTATCAACCGCTCAAAATTTGCAATTTGAAATTTTGGATTTCAAAATAGATATATAAGGATTAAAATAAAAAAATGACCAAATATATATAAAAGAGTCAAGGTGTATTTTACTCAAATATCCCCTAATAATAATAATTTTCCTCAGCACATATATGGACTTGATATTTAGTGAGAGGGTAATTTATAACCGAAGTAGGCCGAGCTGGGTATTGGGCCTTAGGGCCGGAATGAAAAGGGCCGAGTAGAAAGGCCATGAAGGTTACTCCGGTTCGGAGAAGTAACTTTGAAGATAGACCGGTCACACAGCCGTGGTGGTTAGCCCGGTCTCGGGAAGGACTAAGTTCTACTCCGGTTGAGGGAAGTAACACGAAGGTTTCGGTCTTCGATAGTTACTTCGGTTATAGCATGTGAGAACCGAAGTAAGCTGTGGTTCTAAAGATAGCTCGGCTTTAACTCCCTTATGGATAGCTCGGTCTTAGTATGGGAAAGCCGAGGTAAGGGAGAGTAAAGTGAGGGCCGAATTAATAGTTACTTCGGTCCTGAAGTAGTCCGGCCATAAGAAGAACCATCTCACTTGGTTTAAGCAGTGAGGGGGTGTTGGAGGATAAGCATTGTCTTCCAGGAGTATGAATCCAAGGAGGACTCTACGCAAGGAGGAGTAATCCTAGAAGGACTCTGCACATGGAGGAATAAGAGTCCTACCAGGATTGTGCCACGCGAAACCTATATAAGCTCACTAATATCACCTTTGGAGAGGTAATGCAACTTTGCTCCCTGAATTCATAGAGCTTTTGTCTATTTGTCAAGTTTACTGACTTAGGCATCGGAGAGGTTTCCGGCACACACCCGCCGGCTAGCTCACGTGTGTATTTTCAGGTAGTTGAACGACGTCATACGGAGGAGCGCAGACTTGGTCAACAGGATTATACGAGAAGGTGTATTTCTTTCCCGTACATTTAGGTAATGGAATGGGATACCCTATAGGTGTACAACACATATACGGACTTGATATTGCCTTTGGCAACTAAGTTAAAGTCAGCTTATTAGCTTTTTAACATATTGTGCCAAGGTTGTAGAGGAGTTTCTCTAGTTTTGTTGGTTGCATATCTGCTTTCAATGGTTGGGTGTGGCTGCTGCTGGTCTTGGATGTTTGCAGTGATTTCTTTGATTGTTTGACTCCAGCCCTGTCATCTATTGTCTGCCCTCAATGGTTGAGCTGAAGCTAGATTCAAGTTGTTGTTGCTTCAGAGTTTGCACTGCTGCTGGTAGGTTGTTTTGCTCCTTAGTTGTTTTGCTCCTTAGTTGCTCCTTAGCTGCTCAGATATGCTCAGGCTACTCAGGCTATATCCTTGTTGGTTTGCTCTACTCAGTTGTGGACTACTGTGTGTCAAGTTCTATTTTGTTGGTCTGCCTTATTCAGGTGTCTGTGAACTCGGGATTGTATGTAGAATTGACTGAGGAGGTGTAGGCATGCTAGTGTGTGTAGTTGAGAGTTAATTTAGTTCGTGTTTCTGATGTGAAGGTATGCTACTGTTGTGAGAGGATGGGCTGTTATGCAATGCTAGTAGTCTAAGTAGTGGAGTTAGCTGATTCTGCATTCAGATCATTAACAATTGCCTCAGTATATGCCAATGCTCTGCTGTTTTGCTATGCTCTACCTCTGGTTGCTGTTTTAGGGATTTTGTGGTGGTTGGTCTGTCTTTGATGAATGGATGTTTGTGCTGTTTGTCTGTCTTAGCTGTTGTCGTGTTGGGTGGTCTCTTTCTCGTTGGTCTCTCACCAACTCTGGGGTGCTAGCAAATGATAGGATGAGCTAGATAGTGCCAACCACGTTGGGATGATTTAGCCCATTGTGATGCTTTTGCACCTCCCTTTTTTTTATTGATGTAATTCGCTTTGTACTATGTACTTGTTTATTTCATCAATAAAGTCCTTTTTTTGCCGATAAAAAAAAAAAAGCTTATTAGCTTTTTAATTCACATTATTTTTCTATTTTTTTACATATTTTTTTTAAAAAGTCAAAAAAATAAAATAAAAAATCAACTTTTAATCTTCTTCTCAAAATAAGCCAAAAAATGGGATCATGTGCACTTGAAATGGCATCTGGTACTTCAAGACATACAGTGTAAAAGTTGTTAATCCCTAGCAAAGTACCGCTTTTTTCACTAATCCGATACATATTGGTATCAAAAATATTTTCGAGTACCGTTCTAATTTTCTTACTATAAATAATTACATTTATTAAAAATATTGTCCAGTGCCAACTAATTATCATATAATATAAATAGTGCTAATAAAAATTTAAAAAAAAAAAAAAAAAAGTGCGCATATTTCAAAAAGAGTTATAAAATAACTAAAAACTTAAAACACAAATTCCAAATACCTTAAAATGACTTAAAATACAAACCCATAGAATGGGATCCTAAACTTAAAAGAACTACATACTTAAAACACAAAATCCAGATATCTTAAAATACAATATCGACGATACTGTCTAAAATGAGATCCTGATTCCTCTGTAGGTCTACGACACTTGAACTTGAGATCTCCACCAGGCTAGGCACCAAGTTGTCTTTCAATTTGTTATCTTGTTTCCACAACTTCTAAATACCTAACAAACACACAAATAAATAAAATAAGACAAAATAAAATATAAAATAGTCTAACAAAGTATAAATTTAATATACAAAATATGCACTATAATGACCACATTAGAATGCATTGTAATTTCTCCATATCTGAAAAAATTTCAGTATGTAGTTTACCCTTTTACTAATTAGCACTTAGCAACATGGATGATGATGCTGATGATGGCATGGGAAATTATCATCTCGCATGTCGAAAAATATTCTGATAGATCTCCAACATTCTCAGGGTGCTCATCATACACAATTTGGAACCCAACTTCCTTTACCTTAAAACCCTCAACTAAATGTGCTAAGAGATTCACATCATCCCCAACTTCCATTAACTGGTGCGCAATCATCCGATGGCTTAACCATACCACATCGTTGTTTTTATTTGGACGGCATATGAATGCAGGGCTATGATGTCATGTGTGACCCTTTGTCTTATTTCGAATAACCATACACTCAAAATCGCCGTCGCCCTTAGAATCTTCATTGGCAAATGCATAGAGAACATATACGTTCAAGGCTTGGATCTTGAGATCAGGCAATGAAGTCACTAAAGGCACAGTGAAGGATATGGAGGGCCCACTTCTCTGATTGCTTGACCATCCAGGTACCTCACTCCCGGGAAGAAGTATGTTGTATATACCACATTCATACGACCCCTATGACATGTTATTCATAACAATTTCAACTATGAATTATCTATACAACAACTATATATATATATACTCACAATGATAGATAGAAAACATACTTGAAGTAGATATTTCTTGTGTGTGTCTGTGATGTTGTTCCTCAAGTCCACCTCAAGGCTTCCCATGGATTCCAACTCAATTAAGCCCAAGATGTTTACTATTTTTGCATCAGCATTGCCAATGGGCTCTAAATTGAAAATCCCTTGAACCTCAAATAGTTTTTCACAACCATCTGTCTTTCAAGCCAGATATGTAGTCCAGTTAGGAAGATTTGTTATCATCTCCAGTGAACTGCATTTACCCACATCCAACAATTCTAAACCCATTGGTAGTTCCGGTAGTGATTGGAGTCTTGTGCAATGAGATAACCAAAGCGATTGAAGCCCAATAAGACCTTTGATGCTTTTTGGAAGACTAGAAATCGGTGTTGAAGATTGGCTTAGGTTTGGCTTAGTTTTTTCTTTGTCAACGATGGTTGTTGATTGAAGAAAAAATGAAGAAGCTAGACATTCAACCGAGCTATCTATGATAGGGTGGCTGACTGTTGGTGGTTGCCATGAATGTTGTTGGTGGTTTGTTGAAGACTTTGGCCCTTCCATTGCATCTATAAATGGTTAGTGAATGAGAGGGGTTCAGTGTGGTGAGTTGAATAGAGAATACAGAAAGAGAGAGAGATTATAGAGTGTGTAATTCTTTGTTCCAAATTTAGTGAAATCCGATGCCTGTGGACGAAGGCGATTTGCCAAACCACGTAAATCTTTGTGTGTTCTTGCTTGTGTGTGATTCTTTTCTGCCTCCTAGGCATAACAAATTGGTATCAGAGCATTGTTGTGACAAAACAAAGCATCCACAACTCTGTTTTCTGTAAACTGAAAAATTTAAAGTTGTCGAAATCAACTTCTGAATATACTAGGAGGTCCGTCTCGACGAGAGGAGTCCAAACCCATAAAGAACAGCCAAAACGGACGTCGAGGTGATCTACACGTTCCGGTCAAAGTTTGGAGCGTAAAGTCAACTCTGAACCAAAATATACACGCGCGGTGAGAGGAAGAAGACGACTTTGTGGCACCAAAATATATTCTTCAAATATATATTTGAAGGAAATCCAACACCAAGTGGAGCTTTGTCTAGGTGGTTAAGGTGGAGCATATCTCTCCCTTGGCCAAGGTTCAAGGCTTGGGGGCAACAATATTGTAAATTAATTTTGCAACACTGCCACATCAGCGCCAAGTGTCCGCCCAGTCACTGCCACATCTAAACCGCGTAGCTGCCAAGTCATTGACACGTGTTGAGCATCATCAGCGCCAGCTCAACCGCCATGTTATCGCTATGTCAGCCCATCTACCTCATCATCAATCCCAGTTAGTTGAAATTTTTGAAATTACAGGGAGGCCCCTGAAAGTTTGGTAAATTGCATTTCAGTCCCTGATCTTGTTGAAATTGTAATTTAGTCCCTGAGACTTCTATTAATTGCAGTAAGATCCCTGGAGTTTTGGGAGATTGCAATTTGGCCCCTGGATTTGGGGAAATTTCATTGAGGTCCCTAGAGAGGTGGAGAAAGTGCTTTCCTAGCTAAATCAACCGTTTTGGACACAACCGCAGACTCTGTTTTTGAGATTCGAACCTGAATTTTTCAGTAAAGTTTTCAGGAGCTTAGAATTTGTCATGTTCCGGGCATTTCAAGCATCTGTTATTGTTTGTGGTGGAGATTATTGAGCAGTCTCAATGGCAAAATCTACAAAGACAAGATCAACCGAGTCCACAAGTAACCCAGTGACTACAAACAACTCTAGGCATTGGTCCCCGGTGTCCCATGCTAAGTTCGAAGTAGAAAAGTTTGATGGAAGCAGCAACTTCGACATGTAGAGATGAGAAGTTAAAGATATACTTGTCCAGATGAACCTGCACTTCACTTTGGGAGACAAACCAGATGACTTGGACGAGATAGAATGGGAGAAAGTGAATCTCCTAGCCTGCAGTTCCATCTGACTTTGCCTTGCAAAAGATGAGAAATACGTCTCTACAGAATATGATACTGCGAAGAAGCTTTGGAATGCGCTAGAAGACAAGTTCATGACAAAGAGCATTGAGAACCGGCTCTACTTGAAGAAGAGGTTGTTTCGTTTCGACTACAAGAAAGGTATTTCGATGAACGAACACTTGAACAATTTCAACAAAATTCTTGCCGATTTGAAAAATTTTGATGTTCAAATCGATGATGAAAATAAAACACTTTATTGTTAAATTCCTTGCCTAACACATATGACCATCTCACCACCACTTTGTTGTATGGTAAAGAAAAGATCAAGTACGTTGATGTTTCAAACGCCTTAGTAAATAATGAGTTTAAAAGGAAAGATAAGCCTGCAAACAGGGACTCAGCATCAGAGGCATTAATAGTCAGAGACAGGACGAATAACAGAAGATATACAGGGTGGGGAAAGTCTCGCTCAAAATTCAGAGGGAGATCATTAGATAGAAGACGTCTTGCAAAAGACGAGTGTGCTGCTTGTCGCCAGAAGGGGCATTGGGCAAAAGATTGTCCAAACAAAGACAAGAAAGAGGAAAAGGTGAACGTTGCACGAGATGGAAATAATGGTGAAGGATCAGCCTTTACAGTTTCATCACTTGGTCATTCTGATGAATGGATTCTAGTTCCTGAATGTTCCTACCACATGTGTCCTAACAAGCAGTAGTTCTCGAGCTTACGAGAATTCGATGGAGGAGTTGTACTGATGGGCAACGACCAAGCTTATCGATTGAAGATACATGATGAAACAATCAGAATTCTTGAAAATGTTCGGTATGTACCGGATTTGACGAAAATCTCATCTTAGTGGGAGTTTTAGACTCCAAAGGTTACAGAGTAACTATGGAAAGTGGAGTCCTCAAAGTTATTAGAGGAGCATTAGTTGCAATGAAAGGTATTCGGAAAGGAAATTTATATTTTCTAGACGGCTCTACAGTCACAGGGAGAGTGGCTTTCTCTACCAGCTCAGAAGATGATGCATCAGACACTTCTAAACTTTGGCACATGCACCTAGGGCATGTCAGTGAAAAGGCTTTACAAGGGTTGGTAAAGTAAGGCTTGTTGAAAAGCGCCAAGACAGGGAAGCTTGAGTTCTACGAGCATTGTGTACTGGGCAAGCAAACAAGAATCAAGTTTGGTACTGCCATGCATTGTACCAAAGTGATTCTGGACTACATTCACACAGATATTTGGGGACCTTCCAAGAATGCTTCTTTGGGAGGTAAACACTACTTTGTGTCATTCATTGATAATTTCTCAAGAAGAGTATGGGTTTGCATAATGAAACATAAAGATGAAGTATTAGACAACTTTTTTACGTGAAAGAGAATGATTAAGACCCAGACAGATAGGAAGATCAAGAAGATCAGATCTGACAATGGCAACAAATACACATCAGATCCCTTCTTTGAGGTTTGCCGAAATAAAGGGATAGTGAGACATTTCACAGTTAGTGGAACGCTACAGCAAAATGGAGTTGCAGAACGCTTGACCCGCACTTTGGTGGAGAAAGTCCGGTGTATGCTGTCACATTCAGGATTGAGCAAGGCATTTTGGGGCGAGGCATTGAACTATGCTCGTCATCTTGTCAATAGACTACCTGCTGCAGCACTAGATGACAAGACTCCCATGGAGATATGGTTAGAAGCGCCAGCCACTGATTATGATCAGCTACATATCTTCGGATGCATGTTACAAAATCTAAGCTGGATCCTAAAGCCAAGAAAGCTATCTTCTTGGGCTTCAGGGATGGTGTTAAGGGATATAGACTCTGGCACCCTGAATCAAAGAAATTTGTCATTAGAAGAGACGTTACCTTCGATGAGTCTACAATGCTAAAGCAGCCAAATCCTCAAGAGAATGGGGAAGCATTGAAGAAGTCAGTGCAAGTGGAGTTTGATACTCCAGCAAAGATTGTTCAGACAGTCAACAATCCTAAAGAAGTTTTAGTTGATAGCTCTGAAGAAGATCCTGAAGAGAGTTCGGATGAGAATGAAGATCCAGTTCAAGAGGCCCCACAACAGTCAGAAGCCATTACAATCAAAAAAGGAAAAAGGGTTACTAAGCAACCCGGTTGGATGACTGATATGGTGGCCTACGCACTTCCAATCATTGAAGACAATATTCCTTACACTTTTAAAAAGCCATGCAGAATGCAAAAAGCGCCAAATGGAAGGAGGCTATGGATGAAGAGATCAAGTCACTCCACAAGAACCAGACTTGGGAATTGGTGTAACTTCCAAAGGGCAAGAAAGCAATTGGGTGTAAGTGGGTTTACACTAAGAAAGAAGGCATCCCAGGCAAAGACAACATTAGATTCAAAGCTAGATTTGTAGCTAAAAGCTATGCCCAAAAGAAAGGAATAGACTACAATGAGGTATTCTCACCTATTACGAAGCACATGTCTATTCATATCTTGCTAGCTTTGGTTGTGCAGTTTGATCTCTAGCTCACCCAACTCGATGTCAAAACTGCCTTCTTACATGGAGATCTTGAAGAGGAGATATATATGTCCCAGCCAGATGGTTTCAAAGTTGTTGAAAAAAAGAATTGGGCCTGTAAGCTGAACAAATCGTTGTACGGGGTTGAAGCAATCCTCGAGACAGTGGTACAAGCGATTTGATCAGTTCATGACGGAAAAAGAAATATACAAGAAGTCAATATGATCATTGTGTATATTTCCGTAAGCTTTCCGATGGTTCCTTCATCTATTTGCTCTTATATGTAAGTGATATGCTGATCGCATCTAAGAACAAGTTAGAGATTGACAAACTCAAGGCACAGTTGGCAGGAGAGTTCGAAATGAAGGATCTTAGAGAAGCAAAGAAAATTATTGGCATGGAGATCAAAAGAGACAGGAAGAAGGGCACGGTTTGTTTGACACAAATCCAGTATCTGAAAAAGGTGTTAGACAGATTTGGCATAAATGGAAAAACAAAAGCTGTAAGTACACCATTGGCCCCTCATTTCAAGCTTAGTGCTTCGATGTCTCCATGAACAGAAGAAGAACAGAAGCATATGGCACAGGTTCCATATGCAAATGCAGTTGGTGCATTAATGTATGCTATAGTTTGTACAAGGTCTGACATAGGCCTGACATCTCACATGCTGTGAGTATGGTAAGCAGGTATATGCATGATCCAGGAAAAGGTCATTGGCAGGTAGTGAAGTGGATCTTGAGGTACTTACATGGCATAGTTAATATGGGTTTGAAGTTCGAGAGATCATAGACTCAGACAGAATCTGGTTGGATATGTGGACTCAGATTATGTTGGTGACTTGGACAAATGCCGGTCAACAACAGGGTATTTATTTACGCTTGCTAAAGGGCCGGTGAGTTGGAGGTCAACACTTCAGTCAACGGTGGTTTTGTCCACTACAGAGGCAGAGTACATGGCAGTGACAGAAGCCTTTAAGGAAGCAATTTGGCTACATGGGTTGATTGAAGACTTGGGTGTTGTTCATAAGCATGTTGAGGTGTACTGTGACAGTCAGAGTGCCATTTGTTTGGCAAAGAACCAGGTTCATCATTCCCGCACCAAGCACATTGATGTATGTTTCTATTTCATCCGAGAAATTGTGAATGAATGGGATATTCTACTTCAAAAGATTAGCACTGTAGATAATCTGGCCGATATGCTCACAAAAGTGGTTTCTACAATCAAGTTCCAACACTGTTTAGACTTGGTCAATATCTCTTGGAACCGAGCACCTTCGGGTGCATGGCAGTGTTGATCGATCACTATGTTCGATAGAGAATCCTCGCCAAGGTAGAGATTTGTTGAAGATTGGCTCAGATTTGGCTCAATTTTTTCTTTGTCAACGATGGCTACTGATTAAAGAAAAATGAAGAAGCTAGACATTCAGCCGAGCTATCCATGATAGGGTGGCTGATTGTTGGTGGTTGCCATGAATGTTGTCGGTGGTTTGTTGAAGACTTTGGCCCTCTCATTGCATCTATAAATGGTTAGTGAATGAGACAGGTTCAGTGTGTTGAGTTGAAGAGAGAATATAGAGCAGAGAGAGAGAGAATTATAGAGTGTGTAATTCTTTGTTCCAAATTTAGTGAAATCCACTGCCCGTGGACGTAGGCGATTTGCCGATCCACGTAAATCTTTGTGTGTTCTTGCTTGTGTGCTTGTGTGTGATTCTTTTCTGCCTCCTAGGCGCAACAATCAGATTTTTACTTAAATCCAAATCCTGCAACAGAGAAACCTACCAAGAATTTTTGCAAGATCATCATATGACATAGTGCAGTTTGAAAGACTTAAGCTTACCATACAGCTCGCTAAAGATGCCAATGAAAAACAGATGGATTCGGGACATTTTCTTGGTTTCAGTAAGAAAGGATTGAAAAGCCAGCTCCATGGTTTAACATCACTAGTGGTACTTTGTATTTTATTTATGTCAATTCCATCTACATTGAACATTGTTAAGTTTTGTGCTGGAATATCATCCGGTATGGGCACTTCGTGCCTTCTAGGCCTACACGCCTACACCACCACCACGTCTACGTCCTGACATCCTAAGAAAGGTAACAACAAGTATTAGCACATTTTCAAACATGCCAAGCTAACTCACTAACGTCTTCACACAAAGGACAACAACAAATCATTCCACATAGGCATGTAATCACATAAACACATACGAATTTCCTTCCTAGATAATGACCATCCCACGAGTTGCTAGAGTTCCAATTAGAAATAGCAGTGATCAAGTGCTCTTCTAATAGGACTTCCACAAACCCGTAGACTTAATCAACATCTCAAGAACTAAATTCCATACCCACATAGTCATGTAAACATGTTATCATATAAGTATACAAGACATCCTGACGTCTCAATCAAGCAAGACAAACCCATTGTGGTACTAACCATTTCCCACGTACCCAAAGTATTCAAACTCGGTACGCTCTGATACCAAGTTGTAATGCCCCAAAATAATAGAATAAATCCAACTGTCATGCGGAAGAATATGAGAAACAACATACTTTCATACATCAGAGTTTAGTTATAAAAGCTTAACATGCTGCCAAATGCCCTGTAGGCTTACATATTTTCATGTTGTTGCTTGGTTACACAAATGAGAGTCTCACTCATTACATCTTAAGCCCTTGGCTTTACAAATAACAAACATAATAAAGAAGCCTTGCTTCACACAAATCCATCCAGCTATTACCTTGGTGGAAGCATATCACCTGTACCTGAAAATGATATTCCCATATAGGGTGAGCCAACAGCCCAGTAGAAATAGTCTAACACAATATATGAGACTTAGCAAAGATATAAGTACCACGTGCATGAACAATGCCGGTACTAAAACATCACCAATTTCTATTCTCATATGATACTAAGATCAACCCTTATTCCATTTTCCTTCAATTCATTCAAGTTCATCTGTAATCCCAATTCATGAGTCAAGACCATTATCTTTCAATTTATTTATTCTACTCAATTCATGAGTTAAATCATCATTCTTTCAACAACCAAACTGAGATTACAACTCATTGGTTTTCCAATTATGCAAAATATACAAATTTATGCAAAATACACATCAACACTTCAAAGTTGCCATTTTACGGAATTTCATCCGCGGGAACCAGCACCCATGTATATATATGATTTCGGGTCTTTCACCCTGAACACTTCGCCAACTTGCTTAAAATGGAGTCCATCCCCTTTCTCCTCCCAAACAAATATACATATGCAATGTATTTATAAACAAAATTACATATGGTGTGCATCCCCTTTCTTCTCCCAACAAATATACATATACAATGTATTTATATCATGGTCATATTTAATGACAACCAACACGGATTAGCATTAAATCGCCTAATCCTCATGCAATTTCTACAACAATCATGACTATCCTCCTCCGATAGCCCAATACATTTATCTCTAAACAGATATTCAATCACAAGATAAATAGTTTATTCAAAACTTTAAAGATGTAAGATAATACATATCTATTTCATTATCTACATCCGCAACCATCCAATTTCACATTTTCAATGTTAATCTCAATTATTTATACAAAATAATGATTTAACAAAATTAGGGCAAAATCCCCTTTTTTTCAAATATAACCCAAACACCAAAATCAACTATTTTGGCACAACAATACCTCATACTCAAACCCCAAACCCATTTATCTCATATTCATCAAAAACTCCTCTTTTCATTTCACACCCAAATCTTAGATTTGTCCAAACCACAACCAAATCTCATCATCTATACACCATAGCAAATAACTAAGCTAAAAATCATATTAGAGTGTGGAAAATCCCTACCTCAAGTGTAGAAGACGAGCAAAGCAAGGTTGAACTCCAAAATTGACGAAACCCACTTCTACTTGGACCAAAACGAAGCTCTTGAGATACTCTACCTTTTTCTCCAGACACTAGAGGTGAAGAACACAATGGATCTAGATGAAATCTTAGAGAGAATGTGTATTCTAGAGAGAGAAGCTCTAGATCTGAAATTCTGGAGAGTTTTATAAAGAGAGAAACTGAAAAAATATGCACTTTTCACGAACTGATATAACATGGTCTGCTCGAGCGTGGAAAGCCCTGCTCAAGCGTCAGATACAGACTCCCGCTCAAGCGTGGAAATCTCTGCTCGAGCGTGAAATACGCGTTTCCAGTACTTTTGTAGACCAGGTCCCCGCTCGAGCTCAGAATGCCCGCTCGAGCGGAAGAGCCAAATTCTGGGCAACTAAGGTTTGGAAAAATAAGCAACTAACTTGTTCCAAACACACAACTACAACCTAATAGCCAACATAAGGGGAAGACAAGGGAAACAAGACATGAATAACCATTCAAATCCATACTAACCCGAGTCCGGAACACCACAAATGACGGTCAAAACCGGAGTCGCTGTACATATAAAACACCCTCTAATAAAAAACACTTCGTGTATATCATTTATGAAAAAAATTAAGTCTATTTAATAATTGCAATCTTTCATTTTATCACATTTGTCTCTGAAAAAATGAACGATAATTATGTTTTTAAAAATAAATCATCCATTTTTTGAAAACATACACAATGAAAATGTTATAATTATCAGATCGACCTAACAAAACGGTCAAGTTTAAATTCTGAATTTGAGAGAATCCCCAACTTTTATTTAAATATTAAATTGAGATACCTTTGCTTCAATAATTTATGGACGAATTACACTAATAGTCCATGTAGTTTGGGATTTGAGTCACTTTGGTTCATGACTTTTCAATTGTGATATATTAGACTCTAGATTTTAATCTTGTTCCAAATAAGGACAATCAAAGATATTTCATTTGCAAACGGTCTCAAGGGTAAAGTCATCATATAACTTATTTTGTGTTAGTTAGCTTGTATGTTTTTGAAATGTGATGGCCTTTTTTTAAAATAAATAACACTAGAATTTTCTTGGTTATAAAATTATATTCAGTTTGGTTTTCATTTTTTTTTCTAAGAAACTAAAAATTAAATTGGTGAAAAAAAATTAAAAATACATCATGTTTATATAATTTTATCTTTTGGGAGGGTAGAAATAATTTTTAATTTTTTTTAATATTTATTTATGTTAAATTAGTTTTTATTTTTTCAAAATCAAATATTGCGACAATTTTTATGTCATTAGTAAACCAATACAATAAATCAAAAAAGTTCATAACTAAAAATATTTCATATGTTAAACATATTAATTACATATTAAAAGTCTAATAACCATCCATTACATGATAACCATCAAAAATATCCGTTAACAACAAATACAACAATCTATTACATGATAATAACCATCCAAAAAATCAACAAAAACAATCACCCATTATATGATCATTATCCAAACACATACTAAAAATTAATTTGATTAAAAAAATAAAAATAAATAAAAATCTAAAAGATTTATCATTTCTATATAATTTTATTTTTGGTACAAAAAAATTTTTAACATTTATTTTTATCAAACTAATTTGTATTTTATCAAATTAATGATTTGCCTTTGAAATAGAGCAATGTTGTCTGCAATTGTTAGGGTCCAATATATCACAATTAAAAGATTAAGGACCAACGTAACACAAACCCTAAATTACAGGGACCATTAGTGTAATTTCCCATAATTTAAATATGGAATAACTAATTAAAATGAGGTGGCAGTGTCCTTCTAAAATTAAAAATCCATTTTAATGAATATTTGGATTTGAAATGATACCACACGAATTAGTTGCATTATTATGTGCAATTTTTTTTGTGACTTGTATGTATTTATCATTAATCATTAGGTAGGTAGGTAGTTGGTATTCATTACTCACCAACTCCTATTATTTTAAAATAGACTATTTGAATTTGATTTTGATAACACCTAAGTAAGATTTATATTGGGTAATTTCTTGCGTCATTTTGATTGCCAATTAGTTTGATTTTTAATTTTAATTTTAGATTTTGTGTCAATTTAGTTTAATTGATAATGTCAGTAAGTTTTGAAAGAAAATGATTACTGAGTTGTTGAAATTAAAGTCATTAAGTTGAAGATTTTATAATTTTGCTTATAAAAACATAAAGAATGTTACTCATGTGCATATTTTTTATCAAAAAATATTAACAATTGTAATTAATTTGACTAAATTGAGACAAAATCATAAATTTAAAATCAAAATAAAAATTGTTCTAATTAAAATTATAAAGAGCAAAATGATACAAGGACGAAAGTATATAGATTAACAATGTAATTTATCCATTTATATTAGAGTTATATGTAGGGTTGACTCTACACCCAATATAAAGTTCTAGACTGAATTACATATATAATATATATAATTTTTTCTAAAAAAAATTAGGGTGTTCAATTGAAAAACTGTAATCCATTTTCCTGAACACCCACCACAGTTGAACACCCATCTAGCCCACTTTCTTGAACACCCAACCCAACCTAACCCATAACCCTCACAGTTGAACACCCATCCATCCCACTTTCTTGAACACCCAACCCAACCTAACCCATAACCCTTTAATCAATATATATGCTTTGTGACATATGACATGTTTTGGAACTTTACTTTCTCAGCCTGTGCAAAGTACCTCATTGACAAAATTGTGTGATTTTACAATTCCCAACAACTATACCACTTGAATGTTAATGTTGATCAGTAGTTTTATAGTTTATCTAAATTTGAATTAAAGGAGCTTTTCTCATTTTTTTTAAAATTTTTTATCATGCTAGTGATAAAAACAAAATATATTTATATAATTTTTTGTATCAACATTTATTTTTTGAAACAATGATATCAATATATTAGAATTTTATTTTATTTATTTATTTGTGTGTGATTTAAAAAGTCTACAATAATTAAATTTTTGAATGTCTACCTGAAAAAATATCTCGAGTACCCATTGTGAACACCTTGAAAAAAATTTCTCAAGTCGCCGCTTATATGAGCAATTGCAAAGCAAAAATATAACCCCACCAGCAGTAGCAATAGCTTCACCCAATTAGTAGTACACAATTAGCATCAACAAAATAAGAGAACCCCTTCCTTCATATATAACAGAAATTCACAAACCAGAGCCACTAGCAATATACAATGGATTCATATCACCTATTCAACATCCTTGATGTCATTGCTACCCAATCTCACAGCTTCGAAACAACCAATTCCCAAGGTAGTAGTGCACGAAGGCTGAGATTATAGACCATCACAAATTCTACAATTCTTCAATGACAGCCTAGATGGTAGACTTTTTTACTCACGGGACGTGCTGCAGATGCATTTCTGGGAACTACATTTCCATATAGAGAGAATTGTTGGGATACTTCTTCACTAGTTGATTGGCAACTCTTCTCTTCTTGCTCCTTGCGCACAAGATGGACTCTGACCCCTTTCACTTGAAAAATGACATCTCAAACCACTGACATATTCAGTTCATCGCCACCATAGTTCTAAATCGCGGTATCGGGTAACGTAACGGTATCAATCGTGGAGTATCGGTATCGGTAGTATCGACCGGTACGTATCGGGTATCGGGCGTCGCGGCTGTGAAATTTCAAAAATCATTAGCAATCCCTCTAAAACTCAATTTTATGCATTTTTTGGACCCTTTTAGCCTTAATTTATCACATTTTAATCAAAATTTTGATGTGTAGAGGCACTTTTGACTCATTTTCAACTAAATAATATGTATTTATTTTAGGCTCAAGCTTTTATTTGGCATATATGTTAAACTTTTAATATAAAATTGATGTGGAAATATTTTTTTACTTATTTTCAACAATGAAATACTTTCATATGCACAACAAATTAATAAGAGAAAGAGGGACATGAAAATAAATCATTCGCTTCAGTCATAATCGCATACAAACAATCTACTACAAATCAACAACTCTAAAACTTAGTAATAAAAAGAATTACGTGGTGGTACAGAAGAATCTCCATATCTCACATCACTTTGATCATTACTATGAATTGGTTGGCCTATTTCTCCATATTGATATTCCTGGTAGTAGTTATTGAAAGTGCATTGATCATAAGTGGTGTTGTTGCTGCTACACTGCTACTTGATTGTTGTTGTGTCATTGCAAGCCCCCATGTACCATAATTAAAACCCTCTATATATGGATATTGATGAGGTTGTTGAGAGTAGTTCCAATTTCCCATATAAGGTGGTTGATAGATGTGTGGTGGTGGTTGACTTGGAGGAGGGTAATAAGGATATGGTCCTTGGCATATTGGTCGCCAATGTTGAGTTCCCCTTCCATCTTCTTGTCTAACTCCGAGATATCCAAATTGATTTCTAAGGTCACGATGACCATAAATATCATCAATATGTCGTGAACGCCCAATTGATGCTTCTACATCAGGAGTAGAAATAGAATGTTGTCGTTGCTGTGTAGAATCCCTGTTCCAATCATGATCAATATGATGAATACTGCGTCTACAACCATGTGCAGAACCTGCAGACTTCTATTGTCCACCACTACCACCACCTGTTGGAGGACGACTGCCATTACTATCATCTCCACTACCACTAGGTGGACTCAAACCGCGACCCTCACTGGAGCCACTTCCAGCAGACCCTACTCTTTGATGGTGTTGAGGTACTTGGCTACTAGTGGCATGATCTCCCTCATCATCATCATCATCAACAATCAACCAATCTGAGTTATCTTCATCATCCAAGACTGCATGTTCTCTCTCTTGAAGCCATGGAGTTAATAGATCATCTTCTTCAAATATATAGTCAAGATTGATGGGGTTAAAAGATTCTCTCTGTCATCTTGGCTTTTTCGTGTTGCATGTCTGATCTTTAGCCTCATATTGTAATACACATAAACAAGTTTATTTAATTTTTTATTCTTCAACCGATTCCTTGTCTTTGTATGTATCAGGCTAAATGTACTCCAATTGTGCTCACAATTAGAAGAAGACGTGGTTTGGCTCAATACTCTCACAGCCACTTTTTGGAGTACCGGAGCCGATGTACCATAATGGATCTACCATTCAGCTATATACAAATCAATCAAATATTAGTGATTTGTTATAATTTGATATAGAAGTGTTGACAATGTAACAATAATATGTAATTAAAATAGTTAATAGTTGATTGAGTATATAATAATTACCAGGATTTGTTGCTTTCACTGCTCTTTGTGCTAACATAGCACCAAAAGAATCTTTTTTATTACAAAATAAAGAGATCTGCAATGAACAAAAGGCAATATGCAGTTTTACAAACACAATTCACAAGTCAAATAATAAGTTATCAATTTAACTAATATTAAATAATGACTAACTTGGTTATCGCCTGTATTTCTCATTTAAATCTGGTAGAAGTCTTGAAATCACATTTCTAACTCCACTCATCACTTCTTGATGATTAGAAAGGTGCTCCCCATATTGGAATATGGGATTTAAAAAATAACCTACATTCAAATATAAAATAATAATAAAAGTGAGACAAGGAACACATAATTTATAATTTAAATAAATTAAAAATTACTTACCAGCAGCATGCAAGTCCGTGTGTAGTTGGAAAGCCCATCGATTATCAATAATCTTCCAATAATCTACATAATAGCCACAATTTTGTTTGATGGCCAACTTTGCGCTATCCATGGCTTCATATATAAAACCCATTGTGGGCTTTTCATCCCCATCTACAAGTCTAAGCACCTTTAGAAGTGGTTCTTGAACTTTTAATACATTTGCCGCCTTGGTCCAAAAATCTTTACTTTGTATAATTTTTTTCGCTTTTTTTGCATCATCCTTTTTGGACCATTTGCTGTGCTTTCACTCTTGAGAATGAAACATATCCTATAAAGCAGTCTTATGTTTAACAATGCTTTCCAAAGTAATGAAATTAGTGGCAAAGCGTGTGATGACAGGACGTAACAACTCTCTATCTCCTGTGAATCTCTTCATGAAATCAACGACCCAATTGGAGTTGTAAATAAAGCGTGTGATTACTTTTGCACAATCCAACACCTTTGCTACACTTTTTTTCTTCCTAATATCCTCTAACATAAGATCAATACAATGAGCTCACATCCTGTCCAATACAGATTCTCTTTTTTTTGCATGAGTTTGTAACCAGCCGCCTTTATCGCAGCTTCGTTATCAGTTACGATTTGCACAACATATTCTTCTCCAATTTCATCCACTACCTTGTCCATGAGGCCCAAGTAATAATCAGCTGTCCTACTAGGTACATCAGTTACATCCACAGACTTCTGAAAAATTGTTCCACGATTGCTATACACAAGAAAATTAACAATGTGCTTTCTTGTGGGCCCAGACCATCCATCACTCATAATTGTAACACCTCTCTCAGCCCAACTAGATTTATGAGATTTTATCCAATTTTGTAAAGCTTCATACTGCATTGGTAAATACACTTTAGTTACCTGTTTAATAATAAATAACAAACAAAAACTATTAACAAGTATCTTAATAATTTATTTATTTTTAAACATAGATAGAGTCTTTTCAAACTTTAAGTTAGAGGCTTACTTCAAAAGAAGTAGGTAGCTTTGTTCCTTTTCCAACCTCTCTTGCAGTATCCAACATTGGTTCTAGCCATTTAGAATTAACAACATTAGTAGGCACTGGAGTGAACAATACAAACTGGCTAATTGCTCTTCCTAATTTTTTCTTTGCTTCTTTCAAGAATCTAGAGGAGAGTTTGGATTGTTTGTTGCCTTTGTTCCTATGAAGATCCACATCTATGTCTAATAATTGAACTTTTGGAGAGGATGTATCAATCCATTTCCTACCTGTACTAGCCTCATGAACACTATGACTTCGCCGAGCAAAACCAGGAGGAGGTGCAACCTCAATATCACTAGCCCTATTTTGTCGGGCCGTAACCATTTCTAAGTCCTCCTCATCACACTGACTGGCTCTAATTTGTTCTGTCAATTCCTCATTCATCTTCCTTTTGTCAAGCTTTTTGCCCTTATAATTATTCAAACGATCCATCATTAGTGTTCGAACTTCACCACTGACATTAGCACAAGGTGCGACTTGACCTTTCATATGGGCCAAATGTTGCTTCAACCTAGTTATACCACCATTTAGCTCTTTTCCACAAAATTTACACCTAATTTTATGCCTATTATTTTCTAGTGGAATTCCAAATTTCCAACCAATATCATCACTTGGAGGTTTTCCACTAGAACCACCTTCGTGCGCCATTATAACTTTCAATTATCTACAATAACAGATTAACAAATATTGTAATTCTAATTTAGTTACTAATAATAATGCATTTAAAATAAAAATAAAAAATCTAAAATATTAAACCTCTTTACTTAACAATTAAACCTCTTTAAAAAAATCTGACAAATGAAACCTCTTTAAAAAAAATTTGATATAAAAATAATCTGAAATAGAAAAATTTGACAGATTAAAAAATCTAAAATAATAAAAAAAATTTGACAGATTAAACCTCTTTAAATAAAAATAAAAAATCTAAAATATTAAACCTCTTTAAAAAAAAAATTGAAACATACACTGCTACTACTTAATTTATTGGTTTTAATAGGTCCATGAACAATGAGTCTAATAAATCAACTTAAAGGAATGAAGAAGTGAAATAAGTATGAAACATACTCTACAGGTACTACATTGCTAAGAAAATATATATATATATATAAATATTTGAACAATCATAAATATATATATATTAAAATATCTCCCATCTCATACATAATATAACTACAGAACAGTGGCTTAAATCAACTACAAAACAGAAAAAAGGAAAAAATAAAAAAAAAACAAAACAATATATATAAATATTTGAAAAATCATAAATATATATATATATATATATATATAAAATATCTCCCATCCCATACCATAATATAACCATACAATAATGGCTTAAATCAACTACAAAAAGAAGAAAAAAAAATTATATATTAAATATTTGAACATAAATATATATTAAAATATATCCCATTCCCATACCATACCATAATATAAATAATAAATTACCACAGAACAAACAGAAAAAAGGAAAAAAAAAAAAAATTATAACCGAACACAACAACTAGCAAAAGCATGACTTAAACCTTCAACTATATAAAACAGAGCCTGTGTGTGGGTTATTCAGCCAAAAGAAAAAACAGAGCATGACAAATATATAAACAGAGCCTAAGAGAACAAACCTTCAACAAAGAAGCTTGAAAGCGGTGATGGGTTTGGGTTCGATTGATGCTTCTCCCTGCAACACTTTACAAGATCGATGCCCCTGGGAGATGGATTTGGGTTTGATTGACGATTTGGGTTTGGTCCGATTGAGGGTTTTTCTTTAGAGGTTGTTACAAATTTATGGTGGTCCGTGAGTCTGTGTGTGTATTGCTTGAAGAAAAAAAATTTGAAGTGAAAGGTTTGAGTCCGTGAGTCTGTTCCCTTCCTTTTTGCATTTTCTTTTGTTTTTGCAGGTACTTGCTCGATTATTTTTGCTTTTGCAGGTGCTTTGCTCAATTATTTTTTGCTTTTGCAGGTGCTTTGCTTTGCTCAATTATTTTGCAGGTGCTTTGCTCCATTTTTCAACCGTACTGATGATAGAATACATGTATCAGAACTGTATCGTTCACGTATCGGATTCAGGCCGATACGTATCGGGAATCGGCCGCTACGGACGCGAATTTCATTCTCACCGGTATACCGGCCAAATCCGACTCGGCAGTCCAATTTTCAATACGAACCGGCCGTACAGCACGTACCGGCCGATATTTAGAACCTTGATCGCCACTTTCCAACTGATTTTCAAACTTCCAATAATTTAACCACATCATATACTTACCAACTTCTAAAATGCCAAAGACATATGGTGAATGACTCCAAATCAAACTCTTGGTCATATTACTGATAATAGTATGTGCATAGTAATTAAAGTCATAATCTTCTTTTTGATTAGTGGAAAGTGCATAAATAGAACATACACTCAAGCATTAGATTCTGAAATTAAGATGCGATGGCACAGTAAACGATATTGAAGATCCTACATTTTAAAGATTAAACCAATCTGGAACCTTTCTTCTCAACTAGATTGTGACATAAGCCCAAGTTTATATTTTGTATCATGTGCACGACAAATTGATTTCCACATATGTTATTATCTTCTATGGTTAATAGAAGTGATTGACAGGTTACTTTCTCCAACAATGCACATCCTATGAAATGTAATTCTTTCAATTTCTATTGCACTTCAAGTGATCGGAGCTTTGTGCACCTATTTAAGAATGATCTGGAGTCCAATATCACCTCTGATGCAATTTGGGAGGCTATGTATTGCATTACAACTCAGATTTAAAATTTGCAATGAAGATAGGTTGCCAAGATCCGTAGGAAAATCATCTTCTGATAAATTATAGTTCTCAAGACTTAAGTGTACCACAGACTGTGGTAAAAGAGCCCATGAAATTTCCATGTTTTTTCTTGGCTTCAACAAAGAGGGATAGATGAATGAATACCATGATTTGACCTCCTTAATGGTAGAGAGTAATTGACTTATGGCAATTTTATTTGTATGGAGAACTGTTAAAGACTCCATAGTCCCTATTCCTATTGGCAATTTCTCAATATTTGAGAAAACTGAGATCTTAAGCGCTTCTAAAAGCTTTGCATACAAATGCTTCTCGAAGTGAAAAACCTAAGTGATTCGTGATTAAATCAAGATTAAATAGTTCCAATTCCCAACCAAATAAAACTCACAATCTAAATCATCAAGTACGTACGAAAGTGATTTAGATTGTTATTTTAGAAAACAATAAATCGACACAAATGATTTTTACGTGGAAAAACCACAATTGAAGCACCTTCAATTGTGATCTAAAACCACGGGCGAAACGCCACAAATCAATCCACTACTGAAGAAAGAAAGATTACAAAGATACCAAACAAATTACCCAAATGCTTCCAATTTGTCTTCAAATCTTCTTATATCTTTCACCGCAACCTTCGTCTTGGAATTGATTAGATTGATGTTGAATCCACAACATCCATTGTCGAATCAACGATTGCACACAGCATCAAACTCCTTTGATTACTTGTGCTTGAATCTTCGGATTCCATCGAAGAAGAACACTCTCAAAAGAAGATCAAACAAACTCCTTGATATGTGCTTATAAGAACATGAGTTCAAACTCAATCAAACATCAAGGAAAACTAGAAAAATATCCCCAAAAGAAAACCCTAAAACCCTAAAGAAGATCTAGAAAATGTAACCCTAAATTTGGAGCAACTTGAGGTTTTATAGAAGCTGAGATCGCGAGGTTCGCTAGAGCGTGGAAATGGACGCTCGAGCGGGGACTCTATATTGCGTGTTCCAAACTAGGGTTCACGCTCGAGCGTAAGATTCCATGCTCGAGCGTAAAAACACACCACTCAGTATATTTTGAGACAAGACAAAATACTGTGAGGGTGGGATCTCCGCTCCAGCGCCACTTTCCCCGCTCGAGCGGGAAGACCAAAAACAAGAAAATTACAACTCAATGAAGCTCAAGTTTGTCCACGGAATTTGATAACAAGTCGGGTCCTAACAATCTCCCCCTTTGTCAAATCCCGGACAAAACTGTTCTAACAATGTTCCTAACAAACAAACCCAAAACACACTAACGAACACAATCAACAACCTCGACTTTAACGAAAGAAAAAAACCAAAACCACTACAAAAACCACAAGAACTGAAAGCAACATGAAACACTTAATTCTTGAACAATCCACCTGTGGAAACAACCATACAAACCAAAACCGTGGAACTGGATAAATAGCCAAATATATATATCTAAACAAAAGTATCCCAATATCCATGAAACAATAATATCTCAATATCCATGCCCAAAAATAATAACCATGCATCAAGTATATCCATGCAACAAAAGTATATCTAATATCCATGCATGCATCAAGTATATCCAATATCCACTCCCCCTTTTTGTCCGGGAGGAAAACACAAGTGAAAAAGAAACAAAAATCAAGATATAAAACTATGCAAAAAAATCAAGAGATAACACTGTGCAAAAAGTATAGAGCAATGTCACCGATATCACTGAGCTAGTGGCTGTGGAGGGTGGCTGTGGAAGTGGCTGCATCTGTAGAAAAGACAAAATTAGGACAGATGTGAAAAGGACTGAGCAACAGACTCCTCAATGCGCCTGGATGAGGCCTCCAATGCTGTGAGCCGAGCATCGGCGGTAGTCTCAAGATCTGTAAGCCTGGCCTCGAAGATAGAGCTAGAAAGATAAAATCTAGTCCCTGGACTTCTATTAATTGCAGTAAGATCCCTGGAGTTTTGGGAGATTGCAATTTGGCCCCTGGATTTGGGGAAATTTCATTGAGGTCCCTAGAGAGGTGGAGAAAGTGCTTTCCTAGCTAAATCAACCGTTTTGGACACAACCGCAGACTCTGTTTTTGAGATTCGAACCTGAATTTTTCATAAAGTTTTCAGGACTTAGAATTTGTCATGTTCCGGGCATTTCAAGCATCTTTATTGTTTGTGGTGGAGATTATTGAGCAGTCTCAATGGAAAATCTACAAAGACAAGATCAACCGAGTCCACAAGTAACCCAGGACTACAAACAACTCTAGGCATTGGTCCCCAGTGTCCCATGCTAAGTTCGAAGTAGAAAAGTTTGATGGAAGCAGCAACTTCGACATGTAGAGATGAGAAGTTAAAGATATACTTGTCCAGATGAACCTGCACTTCACTTTGGGAGACAAACCAGATGACTTGGACAGATAGAATGGGAGAAAGTGAATTCCTAGCCTGCAGTTCCATCTGACTTTGCCTTGCAAAAGATGAGAATACGTCTCTAAGAATATGATACTGCAAGAAGCTTTGGAATGCGCTAGAAGACAAGTTCATGACAAAGAGCATTGAGAACCGGCTCTACTTGAAGAAGAGGTTGTTTCGTTTCGACTACAAGAAAGGTATTTCGATGAACGAACACTTGAACAATTTCAACAAAATTCTTGCCAATTTGAAAAATTTTGATGTTCAAATCGATGATGAAAATAAAACACTGTTATTGTTAAATTCCTTGCCTAACACATATGACCATCTCACCACCACTTTGTTGTATGGTAAAGAAAAGATCAAGTAGTTGATGTTTCAAACGCCTTAGTAAATAATGAGTTAAAAGGAAAGATAAGCCTGCAAACAGGGACTCACATCAGAGGCATTAATAGTCAGAGACAGGACGAATAACAGAAGATATACAGGGGGGGAAAGTCTCGCTCAAAATTCAAGGGAGATCATTAGATAGAAGACGTCTTGCAAAAGACGAGTGTGCTGCTTGTCGCCAGAAGGGGCATTGGGCAAAAGATTGTCCAAACAAAGACAAGAAAGAGGAAAAGGTGAACGTTGCACGAGATGGAAATAATGGTGAAGGATCAGCCTTTACAGTTTCATCACTTGGTCATTCTGATGAATGGATTCTAGTTCCTGAATGTTCCTACCACATGTGTCCTAACAAGCAGTGTTCTCGAGCTTACGAGAATTCGATGGAGGAGTTGTACTGATGGGCAACGACCAAGCTTATCGATTGAAGATACATGATGAAACAATCAGAATTCTTAAAATGTTCGTATGTACCGGATTTGACGAAAATCTCATCTTAGTGGGAGTTTTAGACTCCAAAGGTTACAGAGTAACTATGGAAAGTGGAGTCCTCAAAGTTTTAGAGGAGCATTGTTGCAATGAAAGGTATTCGGAAAGGAAATTTATATTTTCTAGACGGCTCTACAGTCACAGGGAGAGTGGCTTTCTCTACCAGCTCAGAAGATGATGCATCAGACACTTCTAAACTTTGGCACATGCACCTAGGGCATGTCAGTGAAAAGGCTTTACAAGGGTTGGTAAAGTAAGGCTTGTTGAAAAGCGCCAAGACAGGGAAGCTTGAGTTCTACGAGCATTGTGTACTGGGCAAGCAAACAAGAATCAAGTTTGGTACTGCCATGCATTGTACCAAAGTGATTCTGGACTACATTCACAAGATATTTGGGGACCTTCCAAGAATGCTTCTTTGGGAGGTAAACACTACTTTGTGTCATTCATTGATAATTTCTCAAGAAGAGTATGGGTTTGCATAATGAAACATAAAGATGAAGTATTAGACAACTTTTTTACGTGAAAGAGAATGATTAAGACCCAGACAGATAGGAAGATCAAGAAGATCAGATCTGACAATGGCAACAAATACACATCAGATCCCTTCTTTGAGGTTTGCCGAAATAAAGGGATAGTGAGACATTTCACAGTTAGTGGAACGCACAGCAAAATGGAGTTGCAGAAGCTTGACCCGCACTTTGGTGGAGAAAGTCCGGTGTATGCTGTCACATTCAGGATTGAGCAAGGCATTTTGGGGCGAGGCATTGAACTATGCTCGTCATCTTGTCAATAGACTACCTGCTGCAGCACTAGATGACAAGACTCCCATGGAGATATGGTTAGAAGCGCCACCACTGATTATGATCAGCTACATATCTTCGGATGCATGTTACAAAATCTAAGCTGGATCCTAAAGCCAAGAAAGCTATCTTCTTGGGCTTCAGGGATGGTGTTAAGGGATATAGACTCTGGCCCCTGAATCAAAGAAATTTGTCATTAGAAGAGACGTTACCTTCGATGAGTCTACAATGCTAAAGCAGCCAAATCCTCAAGAGAATGGGGAAGCATTGAAGAAGTCAGTGCAAGTGGAGTTTGATACTCCAGCAAAGATTGTTCAGACAGTCAACAATCCTAAAGAAGTTTTAGTTGATAGCTCTGAAGAAGATCCTGAAGAGAGTTCGGATGAGAATGAAGATCCAGTTCAAGAGGCCCCACAACAGTCAGAAACCATTACAATCAAAAAAGGAAAAAGGTTACTAAGCAACCCGGTTGGATGACGATATGGTGGCCTACGCACTTCCAATCATTGAAGACAATATTCCTTACACTTTTAAAAAAGCCATGCAGAATGCAAAAAGCGCCAAATGGAAGGAGGCTATGGATGAAGAGATCAAGTCACTCCAAAGAACCAACTTGGGAATTGGTGTAACTTCCAAAGGGCAAGAAAGCAATTGGGTGTAAGTGGGTTTACACTAAGAAAGAAGGCATCCCAGGCAAAGACAACATTAGATTCAAAGCTAGATTTGTAGCTAAAAGCTATGCCCAAAAGAAAGGAATAGACTACAATGAGGTATTCTCACCTATTGAAGCACATGTCTATTCATATCTTGCTAGCTTTGGTTGTGCAGTTTGATCTCTAGCTCACCCAACTCGATGTCAAAACTGCCTTCTTACATGGAGATCTTGAAGAGGAGATATATATGTCCCAGCCAGATGGTTTCAAAGTTGTTGAAAAAAAGAATTGGGCCTGTAAGCTGAACAAATCGTTGTACGGGGTTGAAGCAATCCTCGAGACAGTGGTACAAGCGATTTGATCAGTTCATGACGGAAAAAGAAATAACAAGAAGTCAATATGATCATTGTGTATATTTCCGTAAGCTTTCCGATGGTTCCTTCATCTATTTGCTCTTATATGTAAGTGATATGCTGATCGCATCTAAGAACAAGTTAGAGATTGACAAACTCAAGGCACAGTTGGCAGGAGAGTTCGAAATGAAGGATCTTGAGAAGCAAAGAAAATTATTGGCATGGAGATCAAAAGAGACAGGAAGAAGGGCACGTTTGTTTGACACAAATCCAGTATCTGAAAAAGGTGTTAGACAGATTTGGCATAAATGGAAAAACAAAAGCTGTAAGTACACCATTGGCCCCTCATTTCAAGCTTAGTGCTTGATGTCTCCATGAACAGAAGAAGAACAGAAGCATATGGCACAGGTTCCATATGCAAATGCAGTTGGTGCATTAATGTATGCTATAGTTTGTACAAGGTCTGACATAGGCCTGACATCTCACATGCTGTGAGTATGGTAAGCAGGTATATGCATGATCCAGGAAAAGGTCATTGGCAGGTAGTGAAGTGGATCTTGAGGTACTTACATGGCATAGTTAATATGGGTTTGAAGTTCGAGAGATCATAGACTCAGACAGAATCTGGTTGGATATGTGGACTCAGATTATGTTGGTGACTTGGACAAATGCCGGTCAACAACAGGGTATTTATTTACGCTTGCTAAAGGGCCGGTGAGTTGGAGGTCAACACTTCAGTCAACGGTGGTTTTGTCCACTACAGAGGCAGAGTACATGGCAGTGACAGAAGCCTTTAAGGAAGCAATTTGGCTACATGGGTTGATTGAAGACTTGGGTGTTGTTCATAAGCATGTTGAGGTGTACTGTGACAGTCAGAGTGCCATTTGTTTGGCAAAGAACCAGGTTCATCATTCCCGCACCAAGCACATTGATGTATGTTTCTATTTCATCCGAGAAATTGTGAATGAATGGGATATTCTACTTCAAAAGATTAGCACTGTAGATAATCTGGCCGATATGCTCACAAAAGTGGTTTCTACAATCAAGTTCCAACACTGTTTGACTTGGTCAATATCTCTTGGAACCGAGCACCTTGGGTGCATGGCAGTGTTGATCGATCACTATGTTCGATAGAGAATCCTCGCCAAGGTAAGATTTGTTGAAGATTGGCTCAGATTTGGCTCAATTTTTTCTTTGTCAACGATGGCTACTGATTAAAGAAAAATGAAGAAGCTAACATTCAGCCGAGCTATCCATGATAGGGTGGCTGACTGTTGGTGGTTGCCATGAATGTTGTCGGTGGTTTGTTGAAGACTTTGGCCCTCTCATTGCATCTATAAATGGTTAGTGAATGAGACAGGTTCAGTGTGTTGAGTTGAAGAGAGAATAAGAGCAGAGAGAGAGAGAATTATAGAGTGTGTAATTCTTTGTTCCAAATTTAGTGAAATCCACTGCCCGTGGACGTAGGCATTTGCCGATCCACGTAAATCTTTGTGTGTTCTTGCTTGTGTGCTTGTGTGTGATTCTTTTCTGCCTCCTAGGCCAACAATAGATTTTTACTTAAATCCAAATCCTGCAACAGAGAAACCTACCAAGAATTTTTGCAAGATCATCATATGACATAGTGCAGTTTGAAAGACTTAAGCTTACCATACAGCTCGCTAAAGATGCCAATGAAAAAAGATGGATTCGGGACATTTTCTTGGTTTCAGTAAGAAAGGATTGAAAAGCCAGCTCCATGGTTTAACATCACTAGTGGTACTTTGTATTTTATTTATGTCAATTCCATCTACATTGAACATTGTTTAA